>JAOWBW010000933.1:72411-529605 GCA_026119855.1 Campanula takesimana | reverse complement strand
CTCTCGAATGATATGAAAACGCCTAAGTATGTGTTGGATTTCTGATGTGCTCTTGGTTCCTTTGCTTGAGCAATAGTACCATTAATTATCGCAATAAAGGTCTATTGGATTAGCAATACTAGGAACCACTTCAAGTTCAGTGATGAACTTCTTAATCCAAAACAGCTTCCTTTGCAGCATCCGATGCAGGCAATATACTCAGCTTCTGTTGTAGAATCAGCGGTTGTACTTTGCTTGGAACTCTTCCAGCTTACAGCTCCACCATTTAACATAAACACAAAACCCGATTACGATCGCTATCATCTTTGTCGTTTGGAAGCTTGCATCCGTGTAAGCATTTACAACGAGATCATCTTCCATTCCTCCATAGACCAAAAACGAGTCTTTAGTTCTTCTCAAGTACTTAAGAATCGCTTTTTACAGCTACCCAGTGATTTTCGCCAGGGTCGGATTGGTATCTACTTGTCATACTCAAAGCATAAGATACATCCGGCCTAGTACAAATCATGGCATACATGATGGACCCAATTGCCGAAGCATATGGGACATCATTCATTTTCTCACGCTCATCGTTTGTCTTAGGACATTGAGTCTTGCTTAGAGAAACTCCATGTAACACGGGCAAGGTGCCTCTCTTAGATTTTCCATACGAAATCTTCTAATGACCTTGTCAGTGTATGTACTTTGGCTTAAACCAAGTAGCCTCCTTTATCTATCTCTATAGATATTAATGCCAACTATATATGCGGCTTCACCCATATCTTTCATCGCAAAACACTTTCCTAACCAAGTCTTCACAGACTGAAGTGTAGGAATGTCGTTTCCAATGAGTAATATGTCATCCACATATAAAACAAGGAATAGCACTATGCTCCCACTAATATCTTGTATACACAAGGTTCATCTTCGTTCTTGATGAATCCAAACTCTTTAACCGATTCATCAAAACGAGATTCCAACTCCTTGAAGCTTGCTTCAATCCATAGATGGATCTCTGCAATTTGCATACTTTAGAATTCTGTTCAAAACCTTCTGGTTGTGTCATATACACATCCTCTTAGAGTTTTCCGTTTAGGAAAGCGGTTTTGACGTCCATTTTCCATATTTCATAGTCATGATATGCGGCAATAGCAAGCAGAATTCTTATAGATTTGATCATTGCTACGGGTGAAAAGGTTTCATCATAGTCAATACCATGAACTTGCCTATAACCCTCGCTACAAGTCTAGCTTTGTAAGTATGCACCTTCCCATCCATGTCAGTCTTCTTCTTGAAGACCCATTTGCATCCTATGGTTTTTACACCTTCGAGCGCATCAATCAAATTCCAAACTTGATTGTCTTGCATGGATTGCAATTCAGATTCCATGGCTCCAAGGCACTTATCCGAATCAGGAGAAGACATCGCCTCTTGGTAGGTTGTCGATTCATCATTCTCAATGATTTCCACCTCATTACTATCCGTTACTGAGAAATCCATATCTCTCGGGCTCGGATCGTAACCTACTAGATCTGCGAGTTGCTTGTGTATTTTGAACAGGTTCCACAACTCCTTGTGGTTCTTGTTCTTGTTCCACTATTGGTTCAATGTTATTTTCTGGGTCTCGAATTTCTTCAAGATTTATTTTACTCCCACTGATTTCTTTGGAGAGAAACTCTTTCTCTAGAAAGACACCAGTTTGGGCAACAAACACTTTGTTATCCTCTCGGTTGTAAAAGTAATATCCTCTAGTTTCCTTTGGATATCCCACGAAAATACATTTGTCAGATTTGTGTGCAAGTTTGTCTGAGACAAGTCTTTTGACAAAAGCTTCGCAACCCCAAATCTTCATGAAAGATAAACAAGTTTTCTTTCCGCTCCACATCTCATATGGAGTCTTTAGAACCGATTTAGTTGGAACACGATTTAGTGTGAAAGCAGCGGTTTCTAGAGCGTAACCCCAAAAGGATATTGGAAGATCAACTTGACTCATCATTGATCGAACCATGTCTAACAAAGTCCGATTTCTCCTCTCGACACACCATTCCATTGTGGTGTTCCGGGTGGAGTTAATTGTGAGACTATTCCACCATTCTTTAGATGATCATCAAATTCTTGACTCAAGTATTCTCCACCACGATCTGATCGAAGTGCCTTAATACTTTGCCAAGTTTTTTTTCTACTTCATTTTGAAATATTCTAAAATCTCAAATGCTTCACTTTTATGTTTCATTGGTAAACATACCCAAATCTACTATAATCATCAGTGAGGTTATGAAGTATTGAAATCCTCCCTAGCATTGCTATTTAATGGTCCGCATACATC
This sequence comes from Campanula takesimana, assembly GCA_026119855.1. Taxonomy (NCBI): domain Eukaryota; kingdom Viridiplantae; phylum Streptophyta; class Magnoliopsida; order Asterales; family Campanulaceae; genus Campanula; species Campanula takesimana. Next base: position 527,300 of record JAOWBW010000933.1, on the reverse strand, counting down.
GGAATGTATCAACCCCAATAAGTCGCTTGCCCTTTCACCCAACTTGGTAAAAGGTGTCTTAGTCGTTTTTCAAGAAGACACGACTCACAAGTATCATATGACTCTAAGTCACATGAACCCAAAAGTCCGTCCCCATGGAGTTTTGAGATACGCTTCTCATTAATATGACCAAGACGTCAATGCCATAAATAGGTATGATTTACATCATTGGGTTTAGATTTCTTATTTATATGATAGACATTGTCATTATTTTCATCCTTGACATTCAAGACATAATGCCATTAAATGAATTAGCAATACCATAAAGCACATCATTTAAATAAATAGAAAATTTCTTATTCTCAATAAGAAACTTAAAACCTTCATTATCCAAACAAGAAATTGAAATAATATTTCTACTTAAATCCGGAACATAATAACAATTGTTCAAAATAAGAATTAATCCGGAAGGTAAAGTGACTTCATAAGTCCCTACGGCTAATACAACAACTCTTGCTCCATTCCCACGCGTAGGTCTACTTCACCCTCTTTAAGTAGTCTCTTATTCTTTAGTCCCTGCACATTTAAACAAATGTGAGAACCACATCCGGTATCCAATACCAAGAATCAGTGGTAGAAAGGAGAATATCTATCATATAGATACCTGAAGTCGACGCAGCCTTGCTACCCTTCTTCTTCTTTTGCTCTTCCAAGAAAGCCTTGCAATTATGTTTCCAATGACCAATCTCTTGACAATGGAAACAGATTGCATCCTTTTGTGAATCGGGTTTTGCCTCAGAAGCCTTGGCAACACTTGCCTTGCTTATCTTGGTTTGACAACTTTCTTACCCTTTCCTTTGGCACCAGCCTTCTTCCCATCATGAACTAAGAGCACGGGAGAACCTTTCTCCGCAATCTCCATCTCCGCAGTTTTAAGCATCCCATGCAACTCGGAGAGATTCTTATCCATTCCATGCATGTTATAATTCATCACAAACTGATTATAACTTTTAGGCAATGAATTAAGAATGAGATCCGTGGCTAGCTCCAATGGGATTGGATAGCCAAGTTTCTCAAGGTGCTCTACAAAACCTTTCATTTTCAGCATGTGAGGACTCACTTGTTGCCCTTCATTCATTTTGCAAGTAGTGAATGCAACAATGGTCTTGTACCTCTCTTGCCTAGCTTGCTCTTGAAACATGGCTCTTAACTCCACGCCTATCTCATAGGCTTCCAAATGTTCCAAACTTTGTTGGAGTTTTGAGCACATAGTAGCAAGCATGAGACAGCTTACATCTCTAGAATCATTACGATGTTTCTTGTAATTGTCTCTTTCTGCCCTAGGGGCAGTAGGTTCTGGTTCAGCAGGAAGAGGCCCATCGAGAATGTACAACTTATCTTCTTGCCTAAGAACAATTCTTAGGCTACGGATCCAATCCATAAAGTTCGTACCATTTTCTTGGAGCTTATCCTTCTCAAGGATCGATCGCAACGAAATTGATTGAGTGTTAGTAGTCATTATCTATACAAATATGCAAAATTTTAATAAGTACCCGTTTTTTCATTAAAGAAATAAATAATGTATTTTTCAAACAAAATACTCCCACTAAATTATATAACCTTCATATACATCCAATGTATATATAATTTAATTGGGCTAAGATCCAACTTTAATTTAACTTTTGAGTCCACGGAGGCGGACCGCTCAAAAACTAAATTAATTAGGTAGACGATCATGTCAATCATATCCCATATGATTCTCAGATTCTTTTATGAGATTCTTTGAGAAATCCAATTTCAAGAAGCATGTTTAATCTCATCTTTTGCCTAGGCCCAAAATCGTTTTGACGCCTAATTAAGTCCAACCATTTTAAACGTATAGGAACCATTCAATTTAATGCACCTTGCGGAGGCAAGCCCACATTAAATTAATGAACCTCATCTTGCTCATACATGAATAAAATTAATGCACTTCGCGGAGGCGAACCCACATCAAAATCACTCATGTATAAACAAGTGTTTTAATCATGGCATGGCAAAAAAGGACTTAAAACTTTCTGAATGACATAAACCGACTTGGCAGATGGGAACCCAGATACTAGGCTCAGTGTACCTAATGGACCTATACCAAGAGGCCCACTCACGGGAAGCCCATGTTTACAGGCCGACGTCAATAAGGCCGAGCAGGCAGTCCTTGCCTAGGCCGAGTCCGAGAAGCCTAATCCCTAGCCGGCCTCTATGACGAGCCGAGTTAGATGACGGGCTGACTTGCACCAGAAACCTCCCATTATCGTTGGGAAACCTCTTACAGAGTTATGTTACAACTCTGACACTGACGAATCCTTATCTAAACAAGGATATCTCTTATACCAGATAACAGGATATCATCCATCCTTATCAGGAGTCATCTCCAAGGAATGCGAGTCCTACATCAACACGGGCATCTTAGCTTTTCTAACAAGCTATGATTCATTCACCCGCGCCTATATAAACAGGTCCTCTACACAGGAAACGGGTAATGAATTTTTGGCTCTAATCTAGTAAATTGATTTCTCTATTTCTAATCACCCATATCCTTATTCTTACACCGGAGGGCCTTCGCCGGTGAAGCCCCGGTGTAGTTTACGTTTTTTCGTGTGTGCAGATCCGGCCATCAGAACTGTCGCTGGGATTATCCGAACCACTAGACAAAGGCTGATCAAACCAGATTTTGGCGTCATCAGTTTGGTTCCATTGCCGGGAACATCGATTGGTCAGTTCTTTAGCCAGATAATTCCAGACCATGGCCGGAGAATTGGTTGACGGGCGAGAAGCCACCCCTTCTAAAGAAACCACAAGGGACGCACCGCCCCCCGAAAACACAAACGCCGCTGCACAGAACCAAAGGCTCCCACCTACAGCACCTGCACAAGGGGGAGGAATGCATACCCGTTCAAAGGGGCCGGTCCCCAATGTTGTTAACCAATATGGGCGCCGCCGACGGAAAATATCCCGAAACAATGGAGCAGGACCATCACAGCCGCCGCCATTGGACAAGAGAACGTTGCTTCAACAGAATGTTCACACACTCAACAGCTGGCCGAAGCCCAGCAGGCCCTGTTAGATCTTGACCCCGAAAATTCCTTGGCTAACCTACTCCAGCCATCTGGAACGAGGGGGACAAATCTGGACGACAGAGTGAGCAGAAGGGAGCCCCTACAAAATTGTAGACGGGATATGCCTCCCAGGAGCCGTGTAAGTCGCCAAGACGGACGGTTAGGAAGACCTAATCTAGATGAAGACCTGAGAGACCACATTAATCGCCGTCGGGAAGAACAAGAAGATGAATCCCCTGGAGTGAAAATTATAGAGGAAAGACGTCGTGGGGACGCCCGACGTCATTCACCTCTCAAACTGGATCCACCAAGGCACACACCACCTCGGCTGAATCCACCCCAGCACACTCCACCTCGCCGTGCTCCTTCAAGGCATCGCCTTGAACCAATCCAAGGTGAAAGGAGACGCCGAGATCGAAGCATAGTCAGTTCCAGTCATACCTCGGCATTCAGCACAAGGGACATCGTTGACCTTAGAGAAAGGCTCGACAACATTGAAATGATGAATCAGGGGCATATGAAACCCAATAATGACTACGATGCTATGCGCCCTTTCACACAGAGGATTAAGGATGCACCACCTAATCCGCAGTTAAAGCTCCCACATCTAGACAAATACTCCGGCAACGCCGATGCTCTGGATCACATCCAAACCTTTGAGGCCACATGGCCCTAGTGTCCAATCAGGATGACGTGCTGTGCAAGGCCTTTGCAAGCACCCTAACAAAGGCAGCTCGGTCTTGGTTCATGGACCTTGAGAAAAGCAGCATCAATTCCTTTGCTAAGTTGAAATCACAATTTTTGGAATATTTTGCTACCGCTGGTGCGAGGAAGAAAAGGTTGTCTGACCTAGCCAACATGGTCCAGAGCAAAAACGAGTCCATCCTGAGCTTGTACAACCGGTTTAGGGACCTTGCCGACTCAATAGAAGAACGCCTGATCGACAGGGAAATAATTGTGTGCTTCACGAATGGTCACAGGTCAGAGCAGCTAACTTATGAATTGTCGGTCAGAGAGCCCCTCACCAAAGCCGATTTGTACCACGTTGCTTATGCCACGGCCATCGCCGAGGAGAAGAAAAAGACGTTATATGGTCATAAGGAACGAGACCGAGATCACGATAAGTCACATAACGGGAACTCGTCCCAGGGGACCAACGGGGGAAACGACAAAGGCAAAAACAGGACCAGGGGGACCGAGACATTCACCACATTCAATAAACCGATCTCTGAGATCATGAATCTGGGATCTCCCTAACCCCAAGCCTCTAAAAGACAACCCGAAATACCCGAGGGATACCACAAAGTATTGCTCCTATCACAGAGATAATTGCCATGATACCGAGAACTGTTTTGCTCTGAAGAAGATTCTGCAGAAATGGGCCGACCAAGGCAAGCTCAATCAGTTCAAGACCAAAGACAATAAACGCCCAAGGAAAGAAGATAAAGACAATGACCAAATCGACAGACCACCTCGGGCTAGGTTGATAGGCGTGATCAGAGAAGAAATTCCATCAAACAAGAAACTCAAGGAGCAGATATACGAGCTAAGTAAAGTCTTCCACATCCCTCCCTGGATCCATGAGAGGGAGGAAGTAATCAGTTTTTCTCCGAATGAGTTGGCGGGAAACCGTGCAATGAGAGAACAACCATTGGTCATCACAGGCCGCATTGATAATTGTGAGTCAGACAGGCTCCTCATAGACTCCGGAGCGGCCAAGGATGTGTTATACTATCGCACCTTTAAAGAGATGGAACTTCCCGATACAATGCTGACCCCATATAATGGAAGGCTAGAAGGGTTCACTAATCATAAGGCCGATGCCAAAGGAACCGTCGACTTACTCTTGGAAGTCGGTACTCATCCCTACAAAACCTCGGCCACGGTCACCTTCATAGTCATGGATCTAGACAGTGATTACCATACTATCCTAGGTGCACCCAGTCAAGGAAAGTTGGGTCTGGTTGCCTCCCTCCCCCACCAAAGGGTGAAGTTCCCCACCCCGGCTGGAATTGGGTGCGTCCAGGGTCGCCTAGAGATTTTTTAGAGCATGTGATGAAGTCCAGGAAAGCAAAGGCCAAGATGGAGATTGATACTCCTGATAAAAGAATCACGGTTTCAAAATCAACCACGGTTACAACCTCGACGCCACATATCGGTGTTATATTGGCGACTGTTGAAGATGAACCTGAAGAGTGGGTTATTCTTGACAACGATGTCCCAACTAAGGCCGAGGTTACTTACGGCTTAGACGGCTTCGGCTGCATCTCGATGAACGCAGCTTCGGACAACTTGGCTCTCGCCGTCGTCCCAAGCTCGGGGGCCACACAGCCGACTGATATGGAAACCGAGATCGAGAAACTGTTGGACATGGAAAACCTAAGTTTGGAAGGGGAAGACAAGGAGAAGGTCAAGCAGATCATTGTCGAAACCCTAGAGTTCAGAGACGGCCCCGAACTTAAACCTGTGGATCAGTTAGACGAGGTCATCATCAACCCGGACTACCTAGATCAGAAGGTAAAGATTGGGAAGCAACTCTCCCAACAAGAACGGGAAGAGCTCATCTCCCTACTCCAAAACAATTTGGACGTATTCGCCTGGAAAGTAGATGACATGGTGGGAGTAAAGGAAGCTGTCGCTCTCCACAAACTGGAAGTCGACAAGTTCTTCAAACCGGTCAAGCAGACAAGATGAGTCTTCTCTACCGACAAGGAAAAAGCAATTGAGACCGAGGTCGATAAACTCCTCAAAGCCGGCATCATAAGAGAGGAAACATACCCCGAGTGGCTTGCAAACGTCGTCATGGTAAAGAAGCACAATGGCAGATGGAGGATGTGCGTGGACTTTACGGACCTGAACAAGGCCTGTCCCAAAGATAGCTATCCCCTCCCCAAGATTGACAAGCTCGTAGACTCCATTGCCGGCCATAAAACCCTCAGTTTCCTGGACGCCTACTCTGGCTATCATCAAGTCAAAATGGCTGAGGACGACTTAGAAAGGACGGCTTTTCAAGCTGCAGGCGGCGTATACTGCTACGTCATGATGCCTTTCGGCCTCAAGAATGCAGGAGCCACGTATCAGAGGATGGTGAACAATGTCTTCAAATCTCAGATAGGCCAGAATATGGAGGCCTACATTGATGACATGGTGATCAAGACCAAGATCGGCAGCCATATACCAGATCTGGAAGAAACCATTAACAACTTAAAGGCTAACGATATGAAGCTCAACCCTAGCAAGTGCGTCTTCGGGGTTACCGCGGGCAAGTTTCTAGGTTTCATGGTTTCTCAGCGAGGCATCAAGGCTAATCCAGAAAAGATCCAAGCCTTGATTGATATGAGGGAGCCGACTTGTATCAAAGAGGTTCAAAGGTTGAATGGGAGAGTAGCAGCACTCGGTAGGTTTATCGCTAAATCGGCAGAAAAATCCCTTCCCTTTTTCAAAGCCTTGAAGGGAACAAAGGATTTTGCTTGGACGCCAGAGTGCTCGACCTCATTCCAGCAACTGAAAGACTACCTCGGCTCTCCACCCCTACTTAGCAGCCCGGTCATGGGTGAGACATTGTACGTCTTCTTAGCAGCAACCGACCGAGCCGTAGCAGCCGTGCTAGTCAGAAAAGAAAGCGGTATCCAGAAGCCGGTCTACTACGTCAGCAAGGCACTGTCAGATACCGAGAGCAGGTACTTCAATGCCGAGAAAATTACTTATGCCTTGGTAATTGCAGCCAGAAAACTACGAGCCTACTTCTCGGCTCATCCCATCAGGGTCTATACCAATGCTCCTCTTAAAAAAATACTTCACAAGATGGACAGCTCGGGACGCCTACTTAACTGGTCGATCGAACTGACCGAATTCGATATAACCTACAAGCCGAGGAAGACTCTTCTGGCCTAACCTCTTGCTGACTTCTTAGTCGAGACCGCCTTTACAAGTGAACATACGGCGACCACCCGAAAAAGGAAGTTCCCTATGGATAGAGAGCCTTTGGAAGAACTACCGCCCAACTGTTGGGTCCTATACACCAACGGGTCAACTACCCAAGGAAGAAGCGGCGCCGTGGTCTACTTGACTAGCCCTGCCGGCGAGCATATTGCACGTGATTTTATCAGGTTCAAGTTCCCTGCCTCAAATAATCAAGCTGAATATGAGGCCCTCGGAGCTCGAACCTCCCTAACCTCCTCCCTGGATCTTTTCTGACCGTGATGAGCACCCCCACTATCTGACTCAATCACAATACGACTCTGGGACTGACTATCGTGAGCAGCCTCTTCGGTCTCGGGGGCCACCACGTCGGCCCCATCCCCAACTTCCCCGGCAGAGCGGCCTGGCATGGGCACCGCGGAATCATCCTTGTTCTGAAGCAGCCTCTGCCTATCTTCCATGTCGTCATGGCGCTTTTCTAAGGCAGCAGCTTTAGACCGTTGCTTCTTCAACCTTGCTGCCTGGACGGGGTCAAGTTCCTCCAGCTCGATCTCGGCAACTTGCTCCATAGTCAAAACTGCAAAAAAACAAAGATTAGACCGAGACGAGACATCAAAGATCAGGGGAAAAAGGCAAGGTTAGATAATTACATCCTATAGTGTCTTCAGTTTTAAGGCAAATGTTGTTTTGCTCCTGGCAACGAACACATTCACGAAGGAAAACAAAATTGGGATGGACGATCCAATCCGGGAACCTATTCCCCCTCAGAACATTAACTTTCGGGACGACCCCGTCAAGGGGACCCCTCATCAACCCGGCTTGAACATAATAGCGTGGATTTTTCTCCAGTTCTTTCCAATCCAAAGTACCCAGATTGGAAAACTCCTCAAGTTTAGGGATCAACCTGTCGCTCCATTCAGGCTTGTGGACCTTTTGAGGACGGGATGGCGCGTATTCGGGAACGGCGAACTCCCAATCGAAACGGGACTCGACTTTAATTACATGGGAATTCCACCCCGACACCTTGCTGACTGTGCCAGAAATTGGAGTAATGACCTTAGGTTTGGAAGGATCGGACTTGATGGTCAGTGTTCTCGTAGTCTTGTTGTAACTCACGTTAAAGAAGTAATCGAAAACAGACATACACGGTTCAAAATTAAGACTGCGACACAATACAATGAAACTAACCATGTACCTGACTGCATTAGCACCAATATGAGCCGGCATCAGTTCCCACGACTCCAGAAATTCGTTAATGAAGGGGTCAAGAGGAAGCCGTAATCCTAGTTGGAATTGTTTAAAGAAGAACGAGACGACCGCCTGGTCGTAGTAAAAGTTGTGGATCTTTTCATCTGTATCTAAAGGAATGGCCTTGCTATAGTACAAACGATATTCCTCTCGATCCACTCCATACCGAGAATAGAGGGCCTCAATCATTTCTTCACCCGATTTGGGGTGCTTATCCACAACGGGACCTGACTTCCCCACTTTCCTACTAGTCGTCTTAACACTGGCACCTCATCTTGGCCTGGAAAACACCGGCATCAAAGAGGTCCACTATCCTATCGGAGGTGCTCTCCCCGGCCATACCTGTAGAAGAAGCAGAGGGGTTATACTCATCGAGAAGCCTTGGTAAGGCCGTATTCCCCCCCGAATCGACTACTGGGACCGAGGAGGTTGCGCCCTCAAGACGAGATCGAATCAATGATTTGTCTTTTACATAAAATAAATAGATATGGTCAAGGACTTTGTCCTTATTATCAAGGACAACCATATCGGCATCGTCGTCATTCCTAACTCTCGGGGCATAAAGGCCAGATGGATACCTCAGATCTTCCCTAGGTGACCCCCTCGAATACAGGATATCCCCCACGGCTAATAACGACAGCATATTCCAATGCCCATTTGATTTAACATAAATCCTATTGTTTGTTTGATAGAAACCGTACAAGGAATTTTCACCCGAAATCGAAGGACCAGACATTAGAAAGAAGTGGAAAGTTCAAAAAATACAACTAAATAGGAACAGTGGCGGACGAAGCAGTAAAACCCTCAAAGAAATGCTCGGAACCCCAACTGTGGAAAATCAACAAGAGGAAGGGTGAAGAATACCTTAAAAATGGAAAGGGATCGGAGGGAGCTAGTCGAAGGGCCGCCTTTGTCACGACCCGAAATCTAGGCTCTATTTTATTAGTAATAAATGATTATTGTTTAATTATTTGCTTATTTATTTATTTAAATTATTATTTATTTAAATAATTATGTGTGCATTTTATGTGTCATAATATTTATGCCTAGCATTTTATTTGGGTCATTTGTGCTAGTGTAATATTGTTGGGTCTTAATTGTTAGTAGGGAGTGTAGCATTTGTGTTAGTAGAAGGGGAGGGGCCTAGATGTAACATTTTGAAATAATTTCCCTACTTCCCCCTCCTCCCTCACCTTCTCCCTCACTCTCACCATTCTCCCTGGAAACTCTCTCTCTCTCCTTCCTTTTTTGGTGAGTTTTCTTCTCCTTCTTCTCTCTTCATTTAAACCTTCTTCCTCTCATCTTCTCTCATTTCTTAAAACGTGAACCATGTTTAGATCGTCGATAGCATCGTAGGAAGCCAAAAAGATTTGAAATCCATCAACTTTGAGAAAATTCAAGTAAGTTGCTTTTCCCCCATTTTAATGCTAAAATGTTCATATCATGCTTAGATATTGTTTGATGTGTTCCATTTGAAGTTTGGATGAGTTTTGAATTTGTTTGGAATTTATTTGGGTTTTTGATCAAAATGGTGAAATCTTGAATGTTGGGTTTGATTCTTGATTTCGGTTGTTAAATGTTGTTTTAGGAGTCTTTTTAGACTTATAAGTTGTTTTGGCACTTTAGTATATGAGTTGGAATGTTGGATTTTGGGTTGATTGTGTTTTGGGTTTGAAAATGGAAGAACCCATGTTGTTCTTCCCGATTTCTAGAAATCCAGAGCATTGTGCGACTGCACAAAAATTCCTGGGCGGCCGCGCATCTTTCTGAAAGCTTTTGTTCTTGTTTTGAGACTTTTTGGGCGACCGCACAACCCAATTTGGGCGGCCGCACAGTCCTCTGAAAACTTTACATTTTGTTAAATTGTGTAATTAAAGAACGTGCTTTGGTTTAAGTCTTGGGTGTCCTTCTAGTTGACCTTAGTGAACATTGTAGTACACCTTAGTGATGAGAATGGGTCCTTTGTGATCAAGGTTGTGTTTGAAATGCACTAATTGTTAATTTGGACTTTTGAGCACCTTTATTGTGCATTGTTGGTTCGTTTCATCTTCTTGGTGACTATTTGGCATGGTTCCCTACTTTGGAACCTTAAGTTGTTTATTCATGCTAAATTATTATTACTTAGCATTTATTTGAAAGTCCAGCTGGTACTTTGTGTGTGTTTGGGCGATGGGAAAGATTATAATGGCAAAGCCAAGTCCATTATAATGTTGACCATTGTTTTGCCCCCTTCTTTACCCCTTCTCCAGATTGGCCTTGGAAAGGATAAGTCAGCGTTCTTTTGTGAATGTATCTGGCTAGCGGGTATGACTTCGTGTCATGATCCTTGTCCTTTGTGACACTGTTATGGTTATTGGTTCCGGTACCGGGGTTTTCTCTTCGGCTTTCATGCTATTATGAAGATGATGATTGGTTGATTATTGAAGCTGCGCAGCGATCCTTTATTTGGATGATCCGGTTTGGAAAACCTTGGCTATATCCTTTATTATGTGTTTATTTCCGCTGCTATCTGTTATATGATAATTGCTATATGCTATGTGACAATAATTATTGTTTATTGCTTATTGCATCATAGCATGTCATGTAGTTGCATTAGTAACTTATTGAGATTTATCTCACCCCTTTCTTTTATCTTTGTTTTTCCTTAACCCCCCCCAGGTGCTAAGGATTAGTCTCGCTGATCACGAGATTGAGGACGTCGAGTGTGGATCCATTCTTTTGGGGAAAGTTGTATAGGTTGGTTTACATTATATCAATGTGTAACCTTTTGGGGATAATTGTACCAAACATTGACGTCATTAGGATTTTTCAATATTTGTATTTTGTTGGGCATAAACTTGTGGAAGTTTATGATAGTTGTATTTAGTTTTATTAAACTTGGTTTTGTAAACTTTGGATCATTACCTTTTGGTATCAAATGAAATTTTTAACTTCAGTATTTCTGAGTTTTGGTTTTAGAGTCGACGTCCAGATCGCGGTCCCGGGGCCCGCGGGGTCCGGGGTCGCGACAGTTGGTATCAGAGCTATGGCATTAGCTCTATGTATAAGTCTAGGTGGATTAGTATGACCTAGGTGGGTAGTAGTGCGCGGAGTGATTAACGATTGATGTCTTATGCAGGTAATTACTCGCAATGTCAGGAAGAAGAAACAGAGGAGGTACTAGTGGTGCACAGAATCAGAATGATACCAGGGATGAAGCCCGTGCCATGTTTCAAGGCATGTTTGAGGCGGCCATGAAGGCCATACATGATCAAGGTCCGAGGGTAGAACAAGCTCCACCCCGTTATGGATTGGAGCAATTTCTGAAGTTGAAACCGGTTGAATTCAATGGGGAACCCGATGTAAGGAAAGCTGAGTTATGGATTGAGTCTATGGAGAAGATTTATGATGTATTTGGGTGTTCGGATGAGGACAAGGTCCGGTTCGCGGCTTACAAGCTTGTGGGAGCCGCCGAGCATTGGTGGAAGGGCGTTAAAGCTACTTGGGATGATACTCACACGGTGTATGCGTGGGAGTTGTTTGTGCGCAAATTCAAGGAGCATTTCATTCCGGTTGTTGATCAAAACCGAAAGGAGATAGAGCTACTCAACTTGGAGCAAGGTGTGTTGTCTATAGCACAATACTCGGCTAAGTTCATAGAATTAGCCCGGTATTGCGCCTATTTGGTGAGGACCGAGGAACAAAAGGCTATGAGATTCATTCGGGGATTGAAGACCTCCATCCGTACTCAACTGATTGCTCAACGGATTGTGACGTTCCAAGATGCGGTGGACCGAGCCTATTTGATAGAGCAGGATATTGGGGAGCATAAAAAGAAGACCGAGGTAGCTAACCCGAGTAAGCAAGGAGCTCAAGGCAGGCCACAACACCGTTCTGATAATCGAGGTAACTTTGGGGGACAATCTCAGTTCCGAGGGCAACCGACCCCAAGGAACCCGGGTACCACTTCCGGGAACCAAGGGAGCCAATTGAGGAAGCCTTGTACCTTTTGTCAGAAGGTAGGCCATGCGGAGGATAGGTGTTGGAAAAAGCAAGGCAAGTGAATCAATTGTGGTGAAATGGGGCACTTTGCGAGAGAGTGCACGAGGTACCGAGGTCAAGCATCCGGGTCAGGAGTTGGTAATAATCAAGGTCAGAAAAGGGATGTTACCGGGAAGCCCAAAGTTCAAGGGAAGGTTTATGCTATGAATCAACAACAAGCTACCGATGATCCATCCGTTATTGGAGGTATTGTTTCTGTGTCTAATGTGAGCGCACGAGCGTTAGTAGATCCAGGATCATCTCATTCATACATTTCTGTGCAATTTGCTTCCATGTTAAATGTTGCATTCGAGTCTTTACCGTACGTGCTAGAGGTGTCGACCCCTATAGGAGAATGTTTGATTTCTGATCGAGTCTTTCGTGCTTGTGATGTGGTTATTTGTGGTCGTGTCCTTTGTGCGGATTTGGTTGTTCTTCCTATCCAAGACTTTGATGTCATTTTGGGTATGGATTGGTTGAGCAAGTTTCATGCTTCTGTTGATTGCCGTAAGAAAACTGTTACTTTTTCTATTCCCGATGTGCCCAAGTTTGTTTTTGAGGCTAGTCCTCTGAGTAGAAAGGTTCGCTTAATTTCTTATTTGAAAGCGAGGAAATTATTGCATAGTGGTTGTGAGGGGTATTTGGCTAGTGTTCTCGATACTAGGAAGGAATCCCCTAGTTTTGATAGTGTTCGGGTAGTTCGGGAATTTCCCGATGTTTTCTCTACCGAGTATGATATGCCTCCCGATCGTGAGATTGAGTTTTGTATAGATCTTTTGCCGGGTACGGCTCCGATTTCGAAAGCGCCTTATAGGTTAGCTCCCGCAGAGTTGAACGAATTAAAGGTTCAGTTGCAAGAGTTGCTTGATCGAGGGTTTATCCGCCCTAGTGTTTCCCCGTGGGGAGCACCGGTTTTATTCGTGTGGAAGAAAGATGGTTCGTTGAGGTTGTGTATAGATTACCGGAAGTTGAATCAGGTTACGGTGAAGAATAAGTATCCTCTACCGCATATTGATGATTTGTTTGATCAGCTTCAAGGGTCCGTTGTGTTTTCCAAACTTGATTTGAGGAGCGGGTACCATCAGTTGAAGGTTCGATCGGAGGATATTCCGAAGACTGCTTTTCGCACTCGGTATGGTCATTATGAGTTCTTGGTTATGCCGTTTGGGTTGACTAACGCGCCGGCCGTATTTATGGATTTGATGAACCGGATTTTCCATCCCTATCTTGATTCGTTCGTGGTGGTTTTCATCGACGACATTCTTGTTTATTCTAAATCTCGAGGGGAGCACGAGCAGCATTTGAGGACAGTTTTATCCGTCCTTGCGAGGGAGAAATTATTTGCGAAGTTTAGTAAATGCGAATTTTGGCTCGAGAAGGTGTCATTTCTGGGTCATGTTATTTCGAAAGACGGGATTTCGGTGGATCCTTCAAAGATAGAGGCTATAGTGGATTGGAAGAGACCCGAATCAGTGACAGAGATTAGAAGCTTTCTTGGTTTAGCCGGGTATTACCGAAGATTTATTGAAGGGTTTTCGAGGATTGCTACTCCGATGACTCAGTTGACTCGGAAGAATGTTCCGTTTGTGTGGACCAAGAAATGTGACAAGAGTTTCGAGGAATTGAAGAAGAGGTTGACTACCGCACCGATCTTGAGTTTGCCTAATGGGAGCGATGGCCTAGTGATTTACAGTGATGCTTCGAAAGAGGGTCTGGGTTGTGTGTTGATGCAGAATGGGAAAGTAATCGCGTATGCTTCGAGGAAGTTGACCCCTAGTGAGCAGAATTACCCGACTCATGATATGGAGTTGGCGGCGATAGTCTTTGCGTTGCACAAGTGGAAGCACTACCTTTATGGGGCGAAGTTTGAAATTTTTACCGATCACAAGAGTTTGAAGTACCTTTTCTCTCAGAAGGAATTGAACAACCGACAGCGCCGATGGATGGAATTGTTGAAGGATTATGATTGTACGATTTCTTATCATCCGGGGAAGGCGAATGTGGTGGCCGATGCGATTAGTAGAAAATCTTATGTGGCTTCGATGATGGTCCGTGAATGGAAAATGCTTGAGGATGTTCGAGATTGGTCTCCTCGTGAATCGAGACATGGGGCTATTTTTGCGAATATTAGGGTGTCTCCGACCCTAATTCAAGGGATAAAGGAAGCTCAAAAAGAAGATCCCGAGTTGGTGAAGATAATGGGTAAACTGAAAGAGAAGAACTTCGAGGATTTTTCTTTGAGTTCGAGTGGAGTTTTGACTTTCCGTGGTCGTTTGTGTGTTCCGGATGTTGATGGAATTAAATAGAGAGTTCTTGATGAGGGTCACAAATCGAGGTTTACTATTCATCCGGGTAGTACGAAGATGTATCAGGATTTGAAGCAACAATTTTGGTGGGTTAATATGAAGAGGGAAATAGCCGAGTATGTATCGAGGTGTTTAACGTGTCAGCAGGTCAAAGCCGAGCATCAGAGACCCGCGGGATTACTTCAGCCGTTAGAGATTCCTGAGTGGAAATGGGAGCATGTGACTATGTATTTCGTTACGGGACTGCCTCGTACCCATAGGAAGTATGACAGTGTTTGGGTAATAGTGGATAGATTGACCAAGAGTGCCCATTTCTTGCCTATTGACATCAGATATTCGATGGAAAAGCTTGCGACCCTTTATATCGATGAGATTGTGAGATTGCATGGAGTTCCGGTTAGCATTGTGTCAGATCGAGACCCGAGGTTTACTTCTAGATTTTGGAAGGCGTTTCAGGAAGCGTTGGGTACAGATTTGCGATTCAGTACAGCTTTTCATCCTCAGACCGACGGTCAATCCGAGAGGACTATTCAGATTCTTGAGGATATGTTGCGAGCTTGTTCGATAGACTTTTCCGATTCTTGGGATTCGCATCTACCGTTAGTGGAGTTCTCCTACAACAACAGTTATCAGGCTAGTATCGAGATGGCACCGTTTGAGGCCTTGTATGGAAGAAAATGTAGATCGCCTATTTGTTGGGATGAGGTTGGTGAAGCGAAGGTTTTGGGTATTGATTTGCTTCGGGATTCAGTTGAAAAGGTTAGAGTTATCCGGGATAGATTGAAGACAGCCCAGAGTCGACATAAGAGCTACGCAGATAACCGAAGGCGAGATCTTAGTTTTCAGGTTGGTGATTTTGTGTTCTTGAAAGTGTCTCCGAAGGTGGGTATTCGTAGGTTTGGGAAGAAAGGCAAATTGGCTCCGAGGTTTATTGGTCCGTTTGAGATTTTGGGAAAGGTTGGACTTCTAGCGTACCGACTTGCGTTACCGCCATCTTTGGACCGGTTGCACAACGTGTTCCACGTTTCTATGCTTCGGAAGTATGTTCATGATCCGTCTCACGTGTTACCGAGGGTACCGGAAGATATTGAGCCCGATATGTCTTATGAGGAACGACCGGTTCGGATCTTAGATTCTAAAGTCCAAGAGTTGAGGAGCAAAAGCATTGCGTTGGTTCGAGTTCTTTGGAGGAATCATAATATCGAGGAGTCGACGTGGGAGCTTCGTGATGAGATCGAGAGGAAATTTCCGTGGCTTTTTGTTTAAGGTGAGTCTCGTTAAAATTCGGGTCGAATTTTCTTTAAGGGGGAGTGAATGTCACGACCCGAAATCTAGGCTCTATTTTATTAGTAATAAATGATTATTGTTTAATTATTTGCTTATTTATTTATTTAGATTATTATTTATTTAAATAATTATGTGTGCATTTTATGTGTCATAATATTTATGCCTAGCATTTTATTTGGGTCATTTGTGCTAGTGTAATATTGTTGGGTCTTAATTGTTAGTAGGGAGTGTAGCATTTGTGTTAGTAGAAGGGGAGGGGCCTAGATGTAACATTTTGAAATAATTTCCCTACTTCCCCCTCCTCCCTCACCTTCTCCCTCACTCTCACCATTCTCCCTGGAAACTCTCTCTCTCTCCTTCCTTTTTTGGTGAGTTTTCTTCTCCTTCTTCTCTCTTCATTTAAACCTTCTTCCTCTCATCTTCTCTCATTTCTTAAAACGTGAACCATGTTTAGATCGTCGATAGCATCGTAGGAAGCCAAAAAGATTTGAAATCCATCAACTTTGAGAAAATTCAAGTAAGTTGCTTTTCCCCCATTTTAATGCTAAAATGTTCATATCATGCTTAGATATTGTTTGATGTGTTCCATTTGAAGTTTGGATGAGTTTTGAATTTGTTTGGAATTTATTTGGGTTTTTGATCAAAATGGTGAAATCTTGAATGTTGGGTTTGATTCTTGATTTCGGTTGTTAAATGTTGTTTTAGGAGTCTTTTTAGACTTATAAGTTGTTTTGGCACTTTAGTATATGAGTTGGAATGTTGGATTTTGGGTTGATTGTGTTTTGGGTTTGAAAATGGAAGAACCCATGTTGTTCTTCCCGATTTCTGGAAATCCAGAGCATTGTGCGACCGCACAAAAATTCCTGGGCGGCCGCGCATCTTTCTGAAAGCTTTTGTTCTTGTTTTGAGACTTTTTGGGCGACCGCACAACCCAATTTGGGCGGCCGCACAGTCCTCTGAAAACTTTACATTTTGTTAAATTGTGTAATTAAAGAACGTGCTTTGGTTTAATAAGTCTTGGGTGTCCTTCTAGTTGACCTTAGTGAACATTGTAGTACACCTTAGTGATGAGATTGGGTCCTTTGTGATCAAGGTTGTGTTTGAAATGCACTAATTGTTAATTTGGACTTTTGAGCACCTTTATTGTGCATTGTTGGTTCGTTTCATCTTCTTGGTGACTATTTGGCATGGTTCCCTACTTTGGAACCTTAAGTTGTTTATTCATGCTAAATTATTATTACTTAGCATTTATTTGAAAGTCCAGCTGGTACTTTGTGTGTGTTTGGGCGATGGGAAAGATTATAATGGCAAAGCCAAGTCCATTATAATGTTGACCATTATTTTGCCCCCTTCTTTACCCCTTCTCCAGATTGGCCTTGGAAAGGATAAGTCAGCGTTCCTTTGTGAATGTATCTGGCTAGCGGGTATGACTTCGTGTCATGATCCTTGTCCTTTGTGACACTGTTATGGTTATTGGTTCCGGTACCGGGGTTTTCTCTTCGGCTTTCATGCTATTATGAAGATGATGATTGGTTGATTATTGAAGCTGCGCAGCGATCCTTTATTTGGATGATCCGGTTTGGAAAACCTTGGCTATATCCTTTGTTATGTGTTTATTTCCGCTGCTATCTGTTATATGATAATTGCTATATGCTATGTGACAATAATTATTGTTTATTGCTTATTGCATCATAGCATGTCATGTAGTTGCATTAGTAACTTATTGAGATTTATCTCACCCCCTTTCTTTTATCTTTGTTTTTCCTTAACCCCCCCCCAGGTGCTAAGGATTAGTCTCGCTGATCACGAGATTGAGGACGTCGAGTGTGGATCCATTCTTTTGGGGAAAGTTGTATAGGTTGGTTTACATTATATCAATGTGTAACCTTTTGGGGATAATTGTACCAAACATTGACGTCATTAGGATTTTGTATATTTGTATTTTGTTGGGCATAAACTTGTGGAAGTTTATGATAGTTGTATTTAGTTTTATTAAACTTGGTTTTGTAAACTTTGGATCATTACCTTTTGGTATCAAATGAAATTTTTAACTTCAGTATTTCTGAGTTTTGGTTTTAGAGTCGACGTCCAGATCGCGGTCCCGGGGCCCGCGGGGTCCGGGGTCGCGACAGCCTTAAGCACTTTAATCGAAGCAGATTGAGGGGAATCGCTCCAAAATCGGAGTTCTTGTTTGATTCGCCGGCGGCAGTCACACTACGCAGGTGAGGAATTTGAAAGTAAAAACATTTTCAAGGGTTTATTGTGGAGTATATATATAGGCGGGTCGAAAATTATGGGTCCGGGTTTAACTCGGACCTGGTCCGTGACCCATGGGCAGCACGTACTCCCACTAACCCATCATGATTCGCATTTAATGGACCGCGTTTTCGAGGTGACTGTCCCATCACTGGGACACGTGTACCAATCAATATAAGGGGAAGACAGACAATTGAAGTGACTCAACCGCCGTTTGAGAAACAAAAGCAGACTGCCAATGCTAGATCAACACGTGTCAAGACGAGACCAACAACTGGGATGCCAGTCGGCTTCAAAAATCACACTTTTCGAATGCCTGGATCGACATTGAAGGGTTCAGCACATAGGTGTAACCGACACCCCTACGATGGACCGACATCCTTAGTGGTATCCAAGAACAGGACGAAACCGAGATGAGGAAAGGTCAGGGGTAAGGCGATGTCGGGCGGTAATTGAAGTTATGGTTGAACGACAGGTACAAATGTTTTCCATGCCGACATGACAGCTAAGATCGGATGATCGGCATTACTTTATGGCAACAATAATGAAAAATTTCAAGGTCATACGAAACATACTAAAAAACGGAGCAAGGAGGGAAAAGGAGAGAATCCTAATATATATATATATTCAACAAAAGACCCCCACAGCAAGGCCGGGGGCTTGGCCTGTACAAAAAAGAAAAAAGAAAAAGAGAAAAAGGGTTACTTCTATCATTGGGCCAGCATGAAGCTATTTATTTTGGTTCTTTCGGTACCACTCCATCTCTTCCTGGAAAGCTTTGAAGTCCTTTTCCTCTTCTTCGTCCTCTTCATCTACCTCGCTGGAGCTGCTGTCCTTATCATCACTTGAATCTTCATCACTACATTCGATGATGGGCTCCTCCCATTCACGATTGCTATTATCCGAGTCTTCACCATCCAGATAGTGATCATCAGGGGGAAGTGAGGAGCCGTCAGCAGATTCTTGGTCATTTGGGACGGGTGAGTTCTTCGCATCATCTGAGGAATCGTATTCCTCTGGGAAAGCATTATCATAATCTCTTTTTGCCATGGACAAAGTTTGGAAGAAGAAAAGAGGGTTAGGATAATGTGAAAACTTAAAGCACAGATCCTCTATTTATATTCACTTAAGAGGGAGTTAGTTGAAGGGTAATTAATAATACTCATATTTGGAATCCAACTGGAGTTTTCCCCATTCCAAGAAGAACAATGATTCAATTAGCATTAAATCCTATTGGCATCAGCAAATCAAAGCGAGGATTTTGGCGGCTATAACTGTCACATCAATCAACCGGAAATTAAATGCCCAACAATTTCTATTCGGCATGCCGAGATAGAAACTCGGGGGCCACTGAACGACATAAACCGACTTGGCAGATGGGAACCCAGATACTAGGCTCAGCGTACCTAACGGACCTATACCAAGAGGCCCACTCACGGGAAGCCCATGTTTACAGGCCGACGTCAATAAGGCCGAGCAGGCAGTCCTTGCCTAGGCCGAGTCCGAGAAGCCTAATCCCTAGCCGGCCTCTATAACAAGCCGAGTTAGATGACGGGCCGACTTGCACCAGAAACCTCCCATTATCGTTGGGAAACCTCTTACAGAGTTATGTTACAACTCTGACACTGACGAATCCTTATCTAAACAAGGATATCTCTTATACCAGATAACAGGATATCATCCATCCTTATCAGGAGTCCATCTCCAAGGAATGCGAGTCCTACATCAACACGGGCATCTTAGCTTTTCTAACAAACTATGACTCATTCACCCGTGCCTATATAAACAGGTCCTCTACACAGGAAACGGGTAATGAACTTTTGGCTCTAATCTAGTCAATTGATTTCTCTATTTCTAATCACCCATATCCTTATTCTTACACCGGAGGGCCTTCGCCGGTGAAGCCCCGGTGTAGTTTACGTTTGTTTCGTGTGTGCAGATCCGGCCATCAAGAACTGTCGCTGGGATTATCCGAACCGCTAGACGAAGGCTGATCCAACCAGATTTTGGCGTCATCACTTTCTTTGAAGGTTCATCACATATAGCATATAACACATTTATGAGCACATAATATAAACATGTTACACATCAAGTTTAGCCACTAAATTAATCTCCATTAATTTAAGCATGATATTCATGTGTCATTAGTTTCTCTATAATTATGAGGATGAGACTATTTCAACTTTGGCTATTATCTCCAAATCAAGACAACAAGAAGTACGGCCGAAACTAAGCCATGAGGCATCCACAATTCCGCACTAATTCAAGATACCAAGAAAGTAGTCCATGTGGCCGAAACTAAGCAATAGATGGTCTCGATGAACGTAGGCCAATTGCATCCACAATTCCACATAGATCTCCAATCATTGAATCAAGAACTTTGTTTCTCAATTTTAGCAATTATGAACTCTTCATAATTCTAACTTCGTTTTATCTTTGAAACTTTGACTGCGATCAATTTTGGGAAACACAATCTCGATGAACGCAGATTAGCCATCCAAACCTTGAACCAATCTTAGAATCACAAGACTAAAACAAATAGGAAAATCAAACCCCAAAATCCACACACAAACGAACTACCCAAAATCCATTCCAGATCAGCAGGTCTGGACTGGTTCTGTTACTGGTTTTGTTGAATTTTTTGAAAAATTCCAGATTCTGTTTTTCACCAAAATCAGACTTTCTGATCCCTTTGTGCGGCCGCCCAAGATGACCTGTGCGGTCGCCCAAAAGTGTGCGGCCGCCCAGGCTCTTCCGTGCGGTCGCCCGGTGCAATCAGAAGGTGCAGAATTTTTAAAATTCGAAAATTTTGTCTCAAAATTGTTTTTCCCCGATTATTAAAACGTTGATCCAATCAAAAATTAATAATCAACAATTCTGAATCCATCATAATATTTATTGCGATTGAATCGTGCGATTAAAGTTGCAAAACAATAAACCACATAAAATCACATAACACATGAACATCATATATTCCAATATTCATATCATGCAAGGCACATAAACAATTTATATACACATAACATGATCTAGGTATTGAAATAATCAACATGAACGGGGCTCTGATACCACTGTTGGGTTTCGATGTAACTTGCGCAGCGGAATTTAGCATTTAAAATTTTGAAACCCAAAGCCCATAGATCCGTTCATATGATTAAATCAAATACAACAATATGAATAGAGGAAAAACTAACCCTTGATGACCTTGAATTCTAGCCTTGATCTTGGTGGAGATTTGAAGCTTGATCACAATGAAAGTAAGAACACGAACTTTGAAGATGATGAGCTTCACCCTCTAGCGGTATCCATACCACGAACGAATATCAAGGAGCTTCTTGATCTTGGTTGCTAGACCAAAATTATGAAACACACTTTCACAATTTAATATGACTATATGGAATTTTTCTTGTGTATTATTTTGTTCTTCAATCAAAATATATCTTGGAACAAAATAAATTCTCTCAAACTCTTTGGAGACTCACAAAATCATTGGGGAAGAGTGCTGGCCGAATTTGGTCTTTTATACACAAGTAGGACCTATTCCAAATAGAAAACTTGTGTCAAAATCCGTCCAAAATTCGTTTCCTAATCAAATTAGGAATCTGCCTCCCGACAGCACTGTGCGGCCGCCCAAAGAAGGCTGTGCGGTCGCCCAACTTTGGGCGGTCGCCTGGTCCATTTTGGGCGGTCGCCCGCCTGCCCAGAAACACTGAAAAATTCCACTTTAGTCCTTTTAAATATTCGTTCTATCATGTGTGACCCTCTATGATTATACTAAGTTGGCAATGGGTTCAAACATGAAACCATAAGATATGATTAGGTTCTAGCAAACCGTCATACCTACCCAAATAGTATAACTAGATACAAGTTCGCATTCCTTTTAGAACATGTCATAATCCCTTTGTCCACGATGTCATTGAACACAAGTCATGGTCAAACAGTCAACTTGTTTTGTTCAATACTTTCTCGATTCTGAATATGTTGATAATCCAAATGACATTGATCCAATCAATTCATTTGAGTCTGGCCGAACATTTCATCAATATCATTCCTACGAGAGGCCCAAGCTTGACATCTCTCCGTAGAGGGACAAATCCATTTAGCTTATTATTCTTCCCTACGTGAATCCGATTATGCCAATCATACCCTTTATAACTACCCGGTTAAAGGTAGCGTTTGAATATGTCAAACATAATGTTCATCAAGTGGAAGACTATAATAACTTCATGTCTAAGGATTCGAATGACATAACTAATATGAGATATATGTTCGACATAGATCATGACATAAATCTCATACAGCGGTTCATGTCCAGTACCTTGTTCCAAACAAGTACCCATAAATCTAACATGATCATCCCATGATCATTTAGCCTTTATACTAGTGCTTAACAAGTACTAGGAACGGAGATTATTAAAAGTAAACATGAACAACAATAATAATCAAAACATCTCTTTATTGATATGAAATAAATGATAACAATTACAACATTTATTAAACGTGCCTAGGGCACCACTACCAACAAATGGGTCCACCATGAATGTCCTCCCTGCCAAGATGATGGGCTTACTTGGTCTTAAAGTTGAAAACCTGAAACCCTCCGCAATCACGGTCAAAGCCTATGACTCGACGGCACGATCAGTCTTAGGGGTGATAGCCCAGTTGGTCAAGTTCTAATATCACTATCCAGCAGTCGTGATTAACAATCTGCCTTTTTTTTTTTTTTTGATATCCCTTTCTTTCCGTTTGCATATTATTCACTGAAACTCGTTATAACTGTATGTAATATACAAAGTAATCATCGGAAGTTTTGTATTATAGTTGCAAATGGAATGATTATAATTTGTAATTTTGTATTTTAATCTCGTAGGGGACAAATATAATTTGAAGCTTAATAGTGTAATTTGTGCTGACTCATAAAAAGTTCTTGGTGCCCCCAAAATAAGTACCTATTATCAGTAAAGATCAATTGTAATATTAGTACTCTTAAAGTTCGCTGAAAGGCCTAGGATTGAACTGGAATTAATGAGCATAGAGACCATCCAACTGCCAACGTTATTGGTCCTATCAGTACTGGTGTCCAAACCAGAGGGAGTTTGACTCACAGAGATAATCACAGTTTGTTCTCAACTGCTCTGTTATCTCAGATGGAACCGAAGAAGGTAGATGAAGCTCTAAGTGATCCAAGTTGGGTAATTGCAATGCAAGAAGAGCTCAATCAGTTTGAAAGATGCAGAGTTTGGACCCTAGTTCCAAGACCCAATGATCATACAGTAATTGGAACAAAATGGGTGTACAGAAACAAGATGGATGAGAATGGTACTATAACAAGAAACAAAGCTAGGTTGGTTGCTGAAGGCTATAGGCAAGAAGAAGGTATAGACTATGATGAAACTTTTGCCCCTGTTGCCAGACTTGAAGCCATAAGATTGTTCCTGGCCTATGCATCCTTCAAGAAATTCAAGTTATATCAAATGGATGTGAAGAGTGCATTTCTGAATGGTGAACTACAAGAAGAAGTTTATGTAGCCCAACCGCCAGGATTTGAAGACAATAAATTTCCAAATCATGTCATCAAACTCAAAAAAGCATTGTATGGACTCAAACAAGCTCCAAGAGCATGGTATGACACTCTATCTAAATTTCTTATTGAACAAGGCTTCTCTCGAGGTAAAATTGATACAACTCTATTTATAGATAAACACAAAAGTCATTCATTATTAGTTCAAATATATGTTGATGATATTATTTCGGTTCTACTAATGAAACTATGTGTGTTAAGTTTGAGAAGCTAATGAAGAGTAAATTTGAAATGAGTATGATGGGAGAGTTGACATTCTTTCTTGGACTCCAAGTCAAGCAATGCCATGATGGGATCTTTATCAACCAAGCCAAATACACTAAAGATTTGATAAAGAAGTTCGGGCTTGAAACCGCTAAACCAGTTGATACCCTAATGCCTAAGGCCTGCAGTTTGGATCGAGATGAACATGGTAAGAAAGTTGATCAAACTCTCTACCGAGGTATGATTGGCTCTCTACTTTACTTAACTGCTAGTAGGCCAGATATCATGTTTAGTGTTTGTGTTTGTGCTAGATTTCAAGCTGACCCTAGAGAATATCATCTTATTGCTGTTAAACGTATTATTAGATATTTATGTGGATCTGTTAATCTTGGACTTTGGTACTCCAAAGAATCTTCATTTGATCTATTAGGTTATTCAGATGCTGACTTTGCAGCATGTAAGATAAGCAGAAAGAGCACAAGTCGTACTTGTCAGTTCCTTGGAACGCGGCTTGTGTCATGGTCCAGTAAGAAACAAGCGTCGGTTTCAGTCTCAACCGCTGAAGCTGAATATATAGCGGCTGGAAGATGTTGCTCTCAAATTCTCTGGATGAAACAACAGTTGGAGGACTACGGGATATTTGAACAGAACTGCCCTATCTACTGTGACAGCACTGCTGCAATATCCATCTCCAACAATCCAGTTCAGCACTCAAAAATCAAGCACATCGACATAAGATATCATTTCCTCAAAGACCATGTCGAAAAGAAAAACATTTTTCTAGCAAAAGTGGGAACAGATGATCAAATTGCTTACATCCTCACCAAACCGCTTGAAAATTCCAGGTTCTATCACTTACGAGGAGAAATGGGTATGTTAGAACTAACTTAAGATATCATATCTATATATATATTATTTCTAATATCTCTTGTTTAAGTGTTTTGGCTATGCTTAGAAAAGTCATCTAGTGTGCGGTTCTGTCATCATTGAAACCGCATCAATAAATGGTTCGGTACAAGATACTCCATCAAACTGACGAGTCAAAATGAATGAAATCGGTTCTTTCAAAACCGATAAGAAAGCAAAGTCATTCGGTTTAAACAAAGAAACCGCCATCAGATTAGAGAGACATCAGTTTCATGAAAACCGCTGAAGACGTAAGGTAAGTCGGTTTGCTCAATCAAACTGCTCAGGTATGAAATTGCATTTCAGTCCCTACTTTATGTCATATCAATTATAAGGACCTTTTTGCAATTATCTCTGCCGCATTAAATTTTATGTGACGTGGGACGCCAACTGGAGAACATCATGCGCCGTTCTCGTCGTTCACCCGAGGAACAGTTATTTGAGTATAAAAGACAAAGTTTATTTCTTTTTACCTTTTTACCTTCTTCATCATTCATCTCTCTCTTCTGCACTCTGTCTTCTACCTCCAATATTTCCCATACTATTTTCAAAATTTAAATGGCACCTAAAAAATCATCTGACCCTTCTGCTCCATCTACATCTAAAACATCCAAAGGCGATATGGTATGATTTCTTGAACCCTTCACTCTAGCATTTCATCTTTTTCCGCCATTGTTGCTCGTAAAAGCTTGTTCATATTCTAATATTATTTCCTTGATTTTTCGTTCAATTTTTGGTTGATTATACTTACATATGTTTATATATGCTGGGTTTGATGTTTATTTCTTGTCTTTTGTTCAATTTTTGAGCAATTTTGATTTTTGGGTTTTCGGGTGTTCTTTCGTATTTCTTTTGATACTATGTTCTGGGTTTGTTATTTGAACTTGTTCTTTTAGAACTTTGGTAGTATCTGCTCTTTTCGAGTCTTTTGGTATACTTCTTTCATGTTTTGGTTAAGTTTTTGTTTTGCATGTTTATCCCCTGTTCATCATGTTCTTCATGCATTCAAATCCTTTTTCAAATTCTTTTCATGTCTAGTTTTGGGTGTTTACCATTTTACCCCTGTTTTGCTTCAACCGCCTATTTCATTGTTAGAATTCCTTGTAGCGGTTTGTATGCTTGGTTTATCAAACTGCTTGCACTAATCTCTTACTAACTTTGATTATTTTTAGGATGAATCCAACTTTGTACCTGGATCCCAGATCATTAATGCCGAATTTGAAGCTGATTCAGTTGGGAGAAAACTGATAGCTCTGCTTGAGTCATCAAAACTGCTGCCCCTGTTCCAACTAGATGAACCAAAGTTTGACAAAAAGCTTTGTGCAGAATTCTTTGACAATGGGATTGTCTGTGTAGTACCCATGTTGAATGGTAAAGGTGAAGAAATCAGAGATTTAGAGTCTGGGGAAGTTAAGACTGAAAATGCCATCAAGTCCACTGTCAGGACAAAAGATGTGGTTTTATCTGCTTCAAAGGTTGCTATCCTGGCTGGGTTAGAAAATTCTGGAATTCTTTCCATCAAACCAGAGTTGGTCAGCCGAACCACTGAGGAGCTCTTAGGGGTCTCTGTCTTCAACATTAAGTCCACCCCCAAGAAGGAGTTTGGAGAAATTATGGCAATGTTGTGTGATTTAGTAGATACTGGAGTGATGTGCAAGAATGACAATCACAACAACTTCACTTCTGAGCAGTACAGCTACTGCGTGGCTATCTACAAAGGGAAGAAGCTGCACTGGCCAAGGATCATCATGCAAGAAATGATCAATGCCCTCAGCCGCCATACTTCTGCCAAAGCCGCTGGAAAAACAAAGATCAAAACTCACTGCAGACTTTTAACAAAGTTTCTTCATCAGGATTCTGTGATCTTTAAAGCTTCTGTGGCAAATGAAGCTGAGTGGGTGCAACCGAATGAGAAGACCTTATTTGGTGCTTCAAAACTTGATGCTTTCAGAACCGGGTTTGGATGGCGGTTTGCACAAGCGGTATGGAATGCTGATCCTCTGCCTGAAGAACAGAGAGGACCCTATCCTGAGGCTCGGCTCAATAAGTCAGGCAAACCTTATGCCGGTGCCATAGCAGATCAAGCCGCAGCTACAAGAGCTAGAGAAGCAGCTCAAACTACCACGTTAAATAGGCTAGGAGTTAGCCTGGATGGAACTGAGGCTCCAGTTGAGAGAAAGTCTGCGGTTGAGGGGGAGCTTGCAATCCCTGCGGCTCAACCCAGGGAAACCGCGGCTCCAAGAAAGAAGAAAGCCAAAGTTACTGACTCTTCCAAACCCTCATCCAATCTTCCTCCAAAACCATCCTTACCAAAATCCTTCCTTATTCTATCCAATCCCTCTTCTGAACCGCTTCCACCTTCATCTAAACCAATTCCCTTCACTAAATCAACTCCTCCTACCTCATCTAAACCCCAGATAAAACCCCTTTCCCCAATAAATCCAAATGTTAAAAAATCCATGAACTTTGCACAAGATGTGAATCTCTTGAGAAAACTGAAAGCCACCACCTCTGAACCCAAACCTATCTCACCTCCAAAATCCCCTATCAAACTACCAACTGTTCAATTTACTGAAGAACAGTTACAGCTAATCTTTTCTACCATTCCCAACCTCAAACCCTCCACTCAAACCGATCCTGAGCAGACCGAAGTGTCTGAGGCTGCGGTTCTAGTTGAACAAACCGATGTATCTACAAGTGCGGTTCAGCCTGAGCAAACCGATGAGTTTGAGGCTCCAGTATTTCCTGAGCAGACTGATGTGTCTGAGGAAATTCAAGATGAACCTGAGCAAGATGATGACAATCTTGAGGTTCAACCGCTGAAGAAGAAGATAAGATTAATCAAGAAATATGATTTTGTGGAGCACTGGCAATCAAGGCCACCTGGTGCAGTGGACTTCACTAAAGCTCATGACAAGAAGGATCACTCACCCATTGAAGGCTCATTTGCAAAAGAATTGAGAGAAAGAGCTGAACTGAGAAAGGCCGGAATTGACCCCATGTTGGTTGAAACCGCTCCTCCTTCACTAAAACGAAAGCTAGATTTTGACTCACCAGAGCACACTCCTTCATCATCCGGATCCCCTACACTGCCTTTTGCTCCATCAGTTCCACCATCGGCTCAACCGCAACTGATCAATAACTCTGCCCCTTCGGTTTTGCCTGAGTTCAAAATTGCAGTTAGGACTCCCAAATCGCGTGCTTTGAAAAGGAAGTGTGCACAGGACATCGTGGCTTACCTAAAGAAGTTTAGAGCTACTTCTTCTAAATCCAACCGCCATGGAGCCATCCTCAGAGCCGCCAATAAGCATGAAGAGCAACGATTCAAGTCTGGTCATCCAAATCCTTTCGCAATTTTTCCAGCCGATGAATCTCAGGCTGCTTCAGATCTACTCATTGCTTCAACTCTTGATCAAATCATTGAAGATCTGGCAGTTGAGGTCATTTTTTCTATCTGCTCTCAAGTTTTCTTTAGGATAAACTGCATTGTATTTCCATATCTTTATAGATGGCAGTTCTCTCCTTATACTTCCAATACCCAACTTCTTTCCATTTCCCCTTCTCTTCCCTACACTTCATTTTCTGTCATTCCTTTCCCTTCCTCCCTTTTTGAAAATGATCCAGTAAGGATTCAATATGTTCTGGAGTCAGTTTTTACTCAATCTGCATTTCTTTCCTCTCTGCCTTTCCTTGTTGATGCCATTAAGAGGGAGAATGCTATTGACCCTCGCATTGGGAGGATGGAATTCAAGATTGAAACCCTTCTGGAGAACCAGCTCAAAATTGAACATAAGCTTGAAACTCTAAATGAGCTGACTTCTCTCAGACTTGAAGCGGCCCAAGAATTGAATGAGGCTCTAGAGAAGAAGTTAGACCAACTAGCTGATCTGACGGTTTCATCAACTGACTACTTAGTTCATTATGCCAACGACCTGAAGAATCTTTCTGAAAAAATCTTAGAGAAGGTAAATGAACCGACCCATCTTCGTCTTAAGTCAGCTGAATACGTGTTTGAAACCGCAAGCCTAGTTGAGCATTCTGATGCTGCTCAAACCGCAGACCAAGCCGCCGCCAGGGTTCCTGATAGAACTGACTAGATTTCTTTCTATCCTTTTGTAATCAGTTTTGCCATTTTTCCTTGTAATTTTGTAACTTCCAAAACCTTTAAAGGATTATAATAAAAATGAATGCATTGCATCTTATTCCAAAAACCTTGTTTATTCAAACTACTTGTTTGTGGAACAATGCATTTTCAAAACCCATGCACTTTAATTCATCATGAAAAAATTTCTAAGTGTATGTGTTTTAAACATTCAGTTTAAACATGCATATCTGATTATCATAATCATCACGAGAAAGAGGACGTCGAGTGTGGATACATTCTTTTGGGGAAAGTTGTTATAGGTTGGTTTACATTATATCAATGTGTAACCTTTTGGGGATATTTGTACCAAACATTGACGTCACTAGGATTTGTGTATTTTGTAACCTTGGTGTATAAGCTTATGGAGTTTATACTAGTTTTACTTTGTTGTTCAAGTTGATTTACAAAACCTTGTGTTATCATCTTTTGGGTATAAAAGGAAATTTTTATCTCCATTATTTTAGAGTTTATGGTTTAAGTCAACGTCCAGATCGTGGTCTCGGGCCCGCGGGGTCCGGGGTCGCGACAGTTAGACCCACATAGTTCACAAAAAACGTTTACATTGGCCACTGGATTCACATTAAGATTTTCAAACTTTTTTAGAATCATGTCAACCATAGAAGAGAGGAGAGTAACAACATCAATATTGTACTTACCTGGAGTCCTTTATGGTTGCTCCCTCTCATTTGACCATTGATAATGGTTCAATGCTATGTTCTCGATCAAGTCGTGTGCTTCGTCTACCCCTTTATTCATTAGTGCTCCTCCAGCGGCGGCATCTATGGTCTCCCTTGTTCTGAATGTGAGACCGTTGTAAAATGTGTGGATGATCAACCACCTCTCAATCCCGTGGTGTAGGCACATCCTTAGGAGTTCCTTGTACCGCTCCCATGCATCATAGAGCGACTTGTCTCCTCCTTGATTAAAATTTGTGATCTTAGTCCGAATTTGAGCGGTCTTGCTCGGAGGGAAGAAACGCCCAAGAAAATCTTCTTGAACTTGGTCCCATGTTGTAAAGGAGTTGTGGGGGACCGAGTTGAACCACTGCTTTACCTTATCCCTTAAAGAGAATGGGAAAAGGCGCATCATTATGGCTTCCGGGGTGACACCGAGGATTCTTGTGGTGTCACAATACTCCAAAAAGGATTGGATGTGAAGGTGGGGATCTTCGAGTGGCGAACCACCAATTTGGTTGTTCATAACCATGTGTAGGAGTTATGGCTTAATTTCAAAATTGGCTGCGTCGGCGTTTGGTACCACAATCGGTGTTCTAGTTCCCGGGGTACTCGGGTTGACGAAATCCCGTAGGGTTCTAGGTGGTGGTGTAGCAGGATCTCCTTCTCCGTTCTGTGACATCTTTTCTTCAAGTATTTTTCTCAATCTCCTTAACCTTTCATGAAAGGTTCGTTCAGGTTCCGGATCAAACTCTTCAAGAAAGATCCGGGTTCTTTTCATATACTCCAAGAGTACCTAATGAAATTTTCAAAGACACAAATTCTTCGAAGGGATGTTAAATAAACAAAAAGAAAAAAAGAAAAAAATACAAAGCAAAAATTTAAAAAGATAAACCGTTGTCCCCGGCAACGGCGCCAAAACTTGTTAGGCCAAACGGAGGCTTAGTTATAAATACCACAAGTGTACGGTGTTGTTATAGTATAGAATACGGCAAATGCGGGTCGATCCCACGAAGACAGGGTTTACTTTATAAAATGTTTGCTTTAAGAAAGATAGTAAAAAAGAAAGATTGGGGGGATAAATTGTTTTGTCACTGAACTAGAAACATATTGCAAAAATACTCTAACTTTGGATGAAAACTCTTATGAAGAAATACTTCTTGGGATTGGGACTCAAACAATATACATTCATTGATTAATCATGCTCTTTTTAGATTTAAGTTTCATTTAAAACAAGGGTGGTACATTAGGCCTATACTACTTCTCAGGATCAAGCAATTAGTATTTGTATTCTCATACTAATTATGCCTATCTCTTGATAGCCCATAATTAGTAAGAATCCATTAATGTTTATGAAAATCCACGTACTTTCCATTCAAGGAACACCCCTAGGCCATTAATCTACTCTCGTGATTAATAGAAACCTGGTCGCTTCATATGGTTCCGTTAATCGAGATTCTTCGCTAGGTACTTCTCTCGATTAACTAAGATTCATACAAAACATGGAGCTCATCATGGTTGTAGGCGTTTTAGTACAATATGAAGAGATTGTTTAAGATGAAGAGAATAAAAGTAGAGCATGAATTAAATTATGAACATGTAAAGTTGAATTTCCAACTCCAAGAATAAGGGAGGATTACTCACAATCCATTATTATAACACAATAAACAAGACATAAGAATATCAATATAAAGATTTAGAGAAGAAGGAATCTTGTCTTGAAATGATGAAAGAAACAAGGGCTGAAAATAACTCTGTAAGAATTTTTATTGCTTTTCCTCAAGAACACATCAAAAAGATGGAAAGTAGTAATATTTGTGAGACTAAAATTTACTAGACTATTATTACAACAATTTTTGGATCTCTAAAATACTTAATTCTAGTCATTTATTTAGGCCTTGGAGGAAGAGATGTGCTTATTCCCGGAAGGTTTCTTGAAAAGGTGCCTTTTGGAGAAAATTTGAAAAGTTGCTGAACAGGGGGTGCTCGGCCGAGTCAAGGAAGGTGCTCGGCCGAGCAGGCCTTTGAAAATTTATTTTGCCTTTCTGATGCCCATGCTCGTCCGAGTCTTGTATGGTGCTCGGCCGAGCATCCAGGTGTGGTCCGACCGGGTACAAGGAGAGGTCCGACCGGATCTTGTCTTTTGGTATAGTAGAGCGTAGAAAATGGAACGGCCGTGCGGAATTGGATTTTGGCTGCTTATTGTCGACATAAATGGCACGGTCGTGCCGTTTTTCAAGCGCGTCCATGCTAATCCAAATCTCTGGTTTTTAACTTCTTTTCCTTCTCAAATTGTTCCGTCTTCAACCCATTTGATCCGGTTCACTATATGAGCCGTATTTTGTCCCGAAAGGTCCCTAAAAACCTGTTTCAACCATAGAATACTCCCAAGAATAATAATTGCAAAATATAGATAAAATGAACTAAAAGTATCAAATAGAGCTATGATTTAAAGTAAAATAATAGGTAAAGTATATCATAAAAGACTATAAAATAGTCATTTATCAGGTACAAGGTCAACGGTTTCTCTTTATGCGGTGGGGCCAATACTGGCGGGTTTACCAAGTATTCCTTGAACTTTTCGAAGGCTTCTTTGCATTCTTCGTTCCATTCTAGGGATGCATTCTTCTTGAGGTGCTTAAAAATGGGCTCGCACATTGTCGTGAGCTGATTAATGAAATGACTAATGTACTAAAGGCGACCCATGAATCCCTTGACTTCTTTATGCGTCTTAGGTGGAGGCATGTTAATGATGGCTTTGATCTTAGCGGGATCTTCTTCTAAACCACGCTCGGTGACCATGTACCCAAGGACTTTCCCTTTCACTACCCCAAATGTGCACTTGGTCGGATTAAGTCTCATCTTGTAGTGTCTCAACCTTTCAAAGAACTTCTTGAGGTCGATGAAGTGTTGCCCATCGAAGCCTTTGGAGTGTATGATCATATCATCAATGTACACCTCCATCTCTTTGTATATCATGTCATGGAATAGCGTAGTTACAGCTATCTGGTGCGTGGCTCCAGCTTTTTTGAGTCCGAACGGCATGACTGTATAACAGAATGTCCCCCAAGGTGTGGTGAATGTTGTTTTGTGTTGGTCTTCCTCAACCATGAGTATCTGGTTGTAACCGGCGAATCCGTCTACGAATGAATGGACATCATATTTTGAGGTATTGTCAACAAGCATGTGTATGTTGGGAAGAGGAAAATCATCTTTCAGAGATGCTCTGTTGAGATCATGGAAATCAACACATACGCGGACCTTTCCATTTGCCTTGGAAACCTGTACAATATTAGCCAACCAGGTTGGATACTCTATCACTTTGATGAACCCAACACTCAGGAGTTTCTATATCTCTTGCTTGACTTATACTGACCATTCTGGCTTAATTCTGCGGAGTTTCTGCTTGACTGGCCTCGAATCGGGAAGCAGCGGTATCTTATACTCAATAATCGAATTGGCTAGCCCCGGCATATCTTTGTAGGACCAAGCGAACACATCTACGAATTCTCAGAGAAGCGCTATGAGGGCTTGTCGGTCTTCCCCCTTGAAGAAACTGCCAATATTGGTTTCTTTCGGATCATCGTCCATCCCCAGATTAACTGTTTGCATTTCTTTGGCATCAATAGGACCATTTCCGCCACGATGACCTACTTTCTTGTTAATTTCTTTTAAGATTTGTTCGTTTTCTTGTTCTATCTTGTCATATTTCTCATTATTATCTAATTCTTTAGAGTTATTAGTTAATTCATCATTTACGACGTTAGCAATCTCGGGGTACTCAGAAAGATCTATTTTTTCATTAAGAAAGTAGAGGAATACATGTTCCGCGATGGCATCCAAGTCCTCTTGGGTGAGCTCATCGGTAGCGGTATCTGACTCTAAGGTAAGCGTTACAAATTTTCTTTCTCTATGGGGATGGGGAGTGCATCCTAACTCTTTGATCAGGAAGTCTTCACTTGCTATGGGTCCCCCAGTTGTGTACCAGTTCTGGATAGGGTCATCACACTTCTTGATGAGCTCAGTGTAGTCTTGGTTCGAAGCATCCCCCTTATCTATTGCATTGATATGAGTGTCCTCTAGCTTGCAAAGGTTGAGAAATTGGCGCAGTAGGTCTTCTCCCAACACAAAGTCCCACTCACTGAATGCTTCGGCCTTGGTACCCCCTAATTCTCAAGGTAGCCACGAGAATTGCATCGGTTCTGTCTGGAGTGAGTACGGATCACAGTCACTGAAAATTTTAAAGCCTGGTTGGCGCTTCCCCCTATGGTCGATCCATGGTTCAGGGAACATAAAGTATGGAAAATTTTCCCCTTCGCACACAAAGTACCCATTTAGAGTCTTTCGATAGGGCTGTGCTAGTGGAATTATGTATGAGGTCCAATCCCTTTCTTCTTTATGGATGCCTTTGAGTGGTGACACATACCCTAGACCATATTCAGATGGATACAGAACGACAGGTGGTGGTTCTTTGATCCCTTGTAAA
Organism: Campanula takesimana; assembly: GCA_026119855.1. Classification (NCBI taxonomy): domain Eukaryota; kingdom Viridiplantae; phylum Streptophyta; class Magnoliopsida; order Asterales; family Campanulaceae; genus Campanula; species Campanula takesimana. Next base: position 493,193 of record JAOWBW010000933.1, on the reverse strand, counting down.
TTCTTGCCAAGTCCGAGACTGGGGAAGTATCCTTCTTTTAGCATCATGTTAAGTACTGGGAGCGTTCCAGAGAATGGAATCACCTTGGAATAGTCATTTTCATTGTGTACTTCTACCATCTCTACGCTCCTTTCCTTTTGGATTTCGAATCCATTAAAGAGGTGGTCAGCTGCCTCATGCTGAATTTCTAGGATCGGGCTAGCAGTGACTAGTTCCCCAAGCACGGTGACTATCGTGTCATTGTGCTTAAACTTGACACATTTATGGAGAGTTGACGGTACTCCTCCTGTTTGATGTAGTCACGGACGTCCCAGAAGAAGGTTGAAAGAAGAGGGGATGTCAATGACTTGGAATTCTGCCTTTGTAGTTATCTCTCCCACTATAACTGTTGAGTGATCGCCCCTATATGACACGTCCCCAGGTCCCGGGATCCCCTAATAGAACCTCGAACCTGGATGGGAGTGCCTAACGAGGAACAAGAAACTTAATGACATTTGTTTAACAAACTGACATGATATATATACTCTAGAGTAAGGAGCTATACTAGCTCACAACACGAGTTCTAGACAAGAAAATTTAAAATCAAACTTAATACATACACAGCGGAAACATGCCTAGCACATAAGCTGGCATCAAGAGTACTATACAAGATGTCTAGTAACAACAAGAACTAAACAAGACTGTCTACCCCAAAAATAAGGAGTTACAAACCCAATACATCGTCCTCACCAAGTGTAAAAGGACACAAGCCCCAAAATAATCACGACCTGCGAAGTAAGCTCCCAACTATGTCGAGCCTCACTGCGCACTATCCTTCCTTTCCTGGGGGGGGGGGAAACAAATAAAGGGTGAGATAAATCTCAGTAAGCTATTAGATGCAACTACATGACATGTTATCATGCAATTCAAGTAGATACTCAAGTAATCATATATCAAATATCATCAAGTAACAAGTATATGAGAGGATAATCCACTCATCAAGTAGCATATAAAGCTAAACAAGCAAGTGATAAGGATATTGCTTCCTTCCTTATTCCTCCCAAGAATACCATTGTTGTCGCAGCTTGTATTACTTTGACAATCACGATCAATAACAGGAAACTGATTATTCAGTATGTATCAGAAGACCCGGTAACCAGTGTCATTCCCAATATCAGTACTCATGAATATTCACGAGGTGTTCAAGACAGGAGTTTAGCATTCACTTAAGTCAGGCTTATTGCTCCAACTAAGGAAGCTATGCCCTTACTATGGCCGGTAGTAAGGGGTCAGGCGGAAATACATAGGGACCCGATTGTCACTTAAACCCCAGCTCTCGCGACAAGCGTGAACCTATACATTTTCGAACAAGCAAGGAGAACCAGCTGGACTCACACAAGAATGTACAAGTAGATATTTACTTGAACTACGGGAGAGGAACTAATCCAAAAGTAGTGGACTAGCTTAACAAGGAACATGCTTCAAGTAATCAAGAAGTCACCTTGTTATCAAGCAACTATATGCAATATTTGCACATACACAACAAGAACATGTCTCATACAAGTTAGTGCTTACTTATAGCACTTTCTAGTTCACTACCATACATATGTATTGGTGTCAAGTCAAGTACAAGATTTTATTATCTTATATTCAAGTCCTCATCTATTTCTATGGATGTTCAAGTCATGTACAAGATTTTAAATGTCTTATATTTCAAGTTATAATTCCAATCTTTGGACATTCAAGCATGTATAAGAGTTATACATTTACTCTTACAAAATCCCAATCCTATTCTTAGGATGTTCAAGTCTAAGACCTTGTTCTAATGCCCCTAAGGTGCACAATCAATGGATTCACAACAAGTATAACACATTAGTGCTTGTTCATAGCACTTCAAGACATAAAGAAGAGATACTACTCTTATACTTATGTTCTCATTTGAGTTCTATAAGTATTAATGTTCAAGACTAAGTTCTACTGCCCTCAAAAGGTACAATTACACTTGCTAGGACATCTTATACCAAGGCTATATGCCTTAGGAGAGGTAAGGTTTCATCTCCATTTAGTTTGAACAACTATTGTGCTACAGGGGTTTTGGGCGGTCGCCCAACCCCATCCTGGGCGGTCGCCCAAGATCACAATTTCAGAACCAAAATCTCTGCCTTAGTGGGCGGTCGCCCAAAGCCCCATGGGCGGTCGCCCAAGGCCAAAATTCAGCAAAACTCAATTTCTTCCCAGACTTAGAATTCTCCGTCCCAAGCGTAGGAGTAACTTTTACTAACATTTTTAACACATACCCAAGGATACCAACAATTCCAAACTAATACTTTCATTTAAATTTCCTTACTTTATACAGTAGGGTATACTCCCTTCGTCCCACAATTACAAGTACCACAAAAATCAACCCAAACACGAAATTAACATTCACAAGTATCGAGAATAACATTTATGCATGTTATTACAAGCAAGGGGGAGCTAATAACTTACCTAATCAAAATTCAAGTTGACCCAAACTTATTTCTGTTCGGCCTGGAACGCTCTATTCAACGCCACAAATATTAATCCGGGATCAGAATCGAGAACGGAGGGATAATTAAACTCGAGGAGTCGAGAAGAGAGTAAACTTTTAACCCTAGGTTTTAGAACAGAGGGAGTGTACGTAATGAATTTGGGGAGAAATGTCTTCCTCAGACAAACCCAACCAAAATGATATACTTTGAACTTTCAAACAATTGCACTTAGGCCCCTCAAGTTTCACTTTTAACAAAAAGGCCCCTAAAGTAAAAATTTCACAAATGACCCAAAAGTCAAAACTAGACATTTAACCACCTTAACTATTTAAAGCAGTTAAAAATTTAACCCAAGTAAAACTAACACATAATATGCAAGTTCAAATATTTAACAAGAAATAGGATGGGTGTTACATCCTCCCCACCTTAAAGAAAATTCGCCCACGAATTTTTACGTACCAAGATTTTCAAATAGGCTCGGGTATTTATCTCGCATCTCTTTCTCGGTTTCCCAAGTAGCCTCTTCAATTTCATGATTCCTCCAAAAGACCTTCACAATAGGAATCCTTTTTGTACGCAATACTTTCTCTTTCCAGTCAAGAATTTCAACAGGTTGTTCCTCATAAGACAAATCAGGCTGAAATGGAATAGCCTCATACTCAAGAACATGTGATTCATCAGCCATATACTTGCGAAGCATAGATACATGGAACACATCATGAATACCCGATAAAGAAGGAGGTAAAGCCACTTTATAAGCCAACTTACCAACTCTTTCAAGAATCTCAAATGGACCGATATAACGAGGAGATAACTTTCCTTTCTTCCCAAATCTCTTTATACCTCTACGAGGAGAGATTTTCAAGAATACAAAGTCACCTACCTGAAATTCAAGATCCCTTCTACGATGATCTGCATAACTCTTTTGTCTACTCTGAGCTGTGCGCAATCTATCTCGAATGAGTTTCACACTTTCAACTGATTGTTGAACCATTTCAGGACCCAAGAGTCTAGCTTCTCCCACTTCATCCCAGCATATAGGAGATCGACATTTTCTTCCATAAAGAGCCTCATATGGAGCCATTTCAATGCTAGACTGATAACTGTTATTATAAGCAAACTCAGCCAAAGGAAGATGAGTATCCCAACTGCCTTTGAAATCAATAACACAAGCACGTAACATATCCTCAAGAATCTGTATAAGTCTCTCAGATTGCCCATCAGATTGAGGATGAAAAGCAGTACTGAAATTCAATTTAGTACCCATGGCACCCTGAAGAGCCTGCCAGAATCGAGAAGTAAAACGAGGATCTCTGTCAGATACAATACTCACAGGAACCCCATGCAGTCGGACAATCTCCTGAACATATAAAGATGCCAACTGAGACAATGAATATCCCATGGAAACAGACAAGAAGTGAGCTGATTTAGTCAACCTGTCCACTATAACCCAAACAGCATCATGGCCTCGTCTGGTACGTGGCAAACCAGTCACAAAATCCATAGTAATATGCTCCCATTTCCACTCTGGAATTTCCAATGGTTGCAACAAACCTGCCGGACGTTGATGTTCCACTTTTACTTGTTGACAAGTCAAACATTTAGACACATACTCAGCAATTTCTCTTTTCATATTGTTCCACCAGAAATGTTTCTTCAAGTCTTGGTACATTTTAGTACTTCCAGGATGAATAGTATACTTGGCTTTGTGAGCCTCTTCAAGAACTTTCTTCTTAATCTCAGGATCAACTGGAATACAAACTCGGCCTCGAAAGGTAAGAATTCCATCACTATTAAAAGAAAAATCTGGTTGCTTTCCTTCATTCATTCCACTAATGATTTTCTGCAATTCAGAATCAATTACCTGAGCTTCTTTGATCTGTTGGAGTAAGTCTGAAGTAGCCTTTATATTAGCAAAAATAACTCCATGATTTGATTCACAAGGACTCCAATCACACAAGTCTTCAAACATCTTCCATTCACGAATCATCAAGCAAGAAATATAAGTCTTTCTGCTCAGTGCATCTGCCACAACATTTGCCTTTCCTGGATGATAAAGGATAGTACAATCATAATCCTTCAATTTCTCCATCCATCTACGTTGCCTCATGTTAAGCTCTTTTTGAGAAAACAAGTACTTCAAGCTTTAATGATCAGTGAAAACCTCAAATTTGGTTCCATACAAGTAATGCCTCCATTTATGCAAAGCAAAAATAATCGCAGCCAACTCTAAATCATGAGTAGGATAATTCTTTTCATAAGAAGATAATTTTCGAGAAGCATAAGCTATTACCTTGCCATCTTGCATCAGAACACAACCCAATCCTTCTTTAGAAGCATCCGTATAAACCATGAAATGCTCAGAACCACTAGGTAAAGCCAAGACTGGAGCTGTAGTCAAACGCCTTTTCAACTCCTGAAAACTTGCTTCACATTTATCATTCCACTCAAAAGAAATAGCTTTTCGAGTCATATTTGTCAATGGAGTAGCAATCTTGGAGAATCCCTCAATGAACCTCCGATAATAACTAGCCAAGCCCAAGAAACTACGGATCTCTGTCACTGTAGTTGGCCTTTTCCAGTTTACAACTGCTTCAACTTTGGAAGGATCTACTGCAATACCAGTAGCAGACACAACATGCCCCAAGAATGAAACCTCTTCTAACCAGAAAGCACATTTGCTGAATTTTGCAAATAATTGTTTCTCACGAAGAATTTGCAATACTACTCTGAGATGTTGTTCATGCTCAGCCCGTGATTTAGAATACACAAGAATGTCATCAATGAATACCACCACAAAACAATCAAGATATGGCTTGAAGATACGGTTCATCAAATCCATAAATACAGCTGGAGAATTTGTCAAACCGAATGGCATAACAATAAACTCATAATGCCCATACCTGGTACAGAAAGCTGTCTTTGGTATATCCTCAGATCTGATGTTCAACTGATGATAACCACTTCTCAAGTCAAGCTTCGAATACACTACTGAACCCTGAAGCTGATCAAACAAGTCATCAATATGAGGTAACGGATATTTGTTCTTGATAGTTACCTGATTAAGATCTCTGTAATCAATACACAATCACAGAGTCCCATCTTTCTTTCTGACAAACAGCACTGGTGCACCCCACGGTGATACACTAGGCCTGATAAAAGCCCCTTTCAAGCAATTCCTCAAGCTGTGTTTTCAACTCCCTTAACTCAGCTGGAGCCATTCTATAAGGTGCTTTAGAGATTGGTACTGTACCTGGTAATAACTCAATACAAAACTCAAGCTCTCGATCAGGTGGCATGCTATACTCAGAAGAGAACACATCTGAAAATTCAGACACAACAGGAATATCCTCCATCTTGGGAACAGATAAACTCTGGTCAAGCACACATGCGAGATACCCGGCACAACCACGAGATAAAAGTTTTCTAGCTTTTAAAGCAGAAATAACATGTATAGCACATAAAGGCCTATCACCCTCAAAGGTAAAATCAGGCAAACCAGGAATAGAAAAAGTTACTACTTTTCTATAACAATCAACAGATGCATGATGCACATAAAGCCAATCCATGCCAAGAATCACGTCAAAGTCCCTTATAGGTAACACGACTAGGTCAGCAAGAAGGGCATGATCACCCAAAAGAACCTCACATTTCTTGTAAACCTCAGAAGTAAACATGCAATCTCCCATAGGGAAAGATACTTCTAGCACATAAGGCATAGAATCAGGAAGAACATGCAAATGCGACACAAAATGAGATGCCACATAAGAATGAGATGAGCCTGGATCTATCAAGACTCGCGCTCTCGTACTAGAAAGTAATATAATACCTCCTATGACCGCAGAAGACTCAGATACACCCTGCTGATCTAAAGCAAACACTCGACCCTGAACTTTTGGTCGACCCCCACTATCTCTCTTGGAACCTGAGGCTGGTTGACTTGTACCCCCAACTTGATTTCCTCTACTTTTAGAACAATTTCTAGCAAAGTGCCCCGCTTCCCCATACACTATACACTTTCCTTGCTTTAGCCAACACTTGTCTTCAAAATGGCCTTCTTTCGAACAAAAGCCATATACTCTCCTGGGACCTTGGACTGTTGTCCTCGAACCGATTGATACACTACCTTTACTCTCAGTTGGCTGTCGGAATCGACGATCTTGGCAGCCAGATTTACCCCCTTTAGAACCAGATCCCTGAGTTTTCTCTGATACACGACCGGTCATGGTTGTTCCCAACTTCACCTTGTGTTCTTCGATATCATTTTCAATAGTATAAGCCTTCTCCACTGCTTGATGATAACTAGTGAGCTGTAGAGAAAGAAGTTGCTTCCTATACTCAGTCCTCAACCCTTTAACAAACCTTTGTGCCTTCTTAGCTTCATTTGGAACTAAGTGATCACAATACCTTGCCAATTCCGTGAACTTGGTTGAGTATTGCCCCACTGTCAGACTTCCCTGCTCCAGATTAAGAAATTCCATTTCCTTTCTGTCTTGGACTACTGTTGGAATAAACTGTGACTTAAAAGCTTTAAGAAAATTCTCCCATGTCTGTGGTACACCTTCCAGTTCCCAACTTTTACTCAACACTTTCCACCAATGTTCAGCGGCTTTCTCAAGTTTAAAGGTTGCAAAGGTTACCTTATCACCACCTGCACATCTCAAGGCTGTAAAGATCTTCTCAATACTTTCAATCCATTCCTCTGCCTTCTTAGCATCAAATTCCCCGTCAAAACTACGAGGTTTCAGCTTCAAGAACCTTGTAAGGCGATTAGGATAATCCCAGTCTACATTATCAACCATTTCTTCTTGAGGAGTTATAGATCTCAGCTGATTACTACCGCTTGTACCTTCAGAACTCATTGTACCTGTAGGTAAACACTCAGCGTTATTAATAACACCCCAAGACTCACCCATACCTAGGCCATAGACCCTATCCAGACTTAGAGCAAACCAAGGTAGCTAAACAAGGTAGCTAAACCAGGGTAGCTCTGATACCAACCTGACACGCCCCCAGGTCCCGGGATCCCCTAATAGAACCTCGAACCTGGATGGGAGTGCCTAACGAGGAACAAGAAACTTAACAAGAAACTTAATGACATTTGTTTAACAAACTGACATGATATATATACTCTAGAGTAAGAAGCTATACTAGCTCACAACACGAGTTCTAGACAAGAAAATTTAAAATCAAACTTAATACATACACAGCAGAAACATGCCTAGCACATAAGCTGGCATCAAGAGTACTATACAAGATGTCTAGTAACAACAAGAACTAAACAAGACTGTCTACCCCAAAAATAAGGAGTTACAAACCCAATACATCGTCCTCACCAAGTGTAAAAGGACACAAGCCCCAAAATAATCACGACCTGCGAAGTAAGCTCCCAACTATGTCGAGCCTCACTGCGCACTATCCTTCCTTTGCTGGGGGGGGAAACAAATAAAGGGTGAGATAAATCTCAGTAAGCTATTAGATGCAACTACATGACATGTTATCATGCAATTCAAGTAGATACTCAAGTAATCATATATCAAATATCATCAAGTAACAAGTATATAAGAGGATAATCCACTCATCAAGTAGCATATAAAGCTAAACAAGCAAGTGATAAGGATATTGCTTCCTTCCTTATTCCTCCCAAGAATACCATTGTTGTCGCAGCTTGTATTACTTTGACAATCACGATCAATAACAGGAAACTGATTATTCAGTATGTATCAGAAGACCCGGTAACCAGTGTCATTCCCAATATCAGTACTCATGAATATTCACGAGGTGTTCAAGACAGGAGTTTAACATTCACTTAAGTCAGGCTTATTGCTCCAACTAAGGAAGCTATGCCCTTACTATGGCCGGTAGTAAGGGGTCAGGCAGAAATACATAGGGACCCGATTGTCACTTAAACCCCAGCTCTCGCGACAAGCGTGAACCTATACATTTTCGAACAAGCAAGGAGAACCAGCTGAACTCACACAAGAATGTACAAGTAGATATTTACTTGAACTACGGGAGAGGAACTAATCCAAAAGTAGTGGACTAGCTCAACAAGGAACATGCTTCAAGTAATCAAGAAGTCACCTTGTTATCAAGCAACTATATGCAACATTTGCACATACACAACAAGAACATGTCTCATACAAGTTAGTGCTTACTTATAGCACTTTCTAGTTCACTACCATACATATGTATTGGTGTCAAGTCAAGTACAAGATTTTATTATCTTATATTCAAGTCCTCATCCATTTCTATGGATGTTCAAGTCATGTACAAGATTTTAAATGTCTTATATTTCAAGTTATAATTCCAATCTTTGGACATTCAAGCATGTATAAGAGTTATACATTTACTCTTACAAAATCCCAATCCTATTCTTAGGATGTTCAAGTCTAAGACCTTGTTCTAATGCCCCTAAGGTGCACAATCAATGGATTCACAACAAGTATAACACATTAGTGCTTGTTCATAGCACTTCAGGACATAAAGAAGAGATACTACTCTTATACTTATGTTCTCATTTGAGTTCTATAAGTATTAATGTTCAAGACTAAGTTCTAATGCCCTCAAAAGGTACAATTACACTTGCTAGGACATCTTATACCAAGGCTATATGCCTTAGGAGAGGTAAGGTTTCATCTCCATTTAGTTTGAATAACTATTGTGCTACAGGGGTTTTGGGCGGTCGCCCAACCCCATCCTGGGCGGTTGCCCAAGATCAAAATTTCAGAACCAAAATCTCTGCCTTAGTGGGCGGTCGCCCAAAGCCCCATGGGCGGTCGCCCAAGGCCAAAATTCAGCAAAACCCAATTTCTTCTCAGACTTAGAATTCTCCGTCCCAAGCGTAGGAGTAACTTTTACTAACATTTTTAACACATACCCAAGGATGCCAACAATTCCAAACTAATACTTTCATTTAAATTTCCTTACTTTATACAGTAGGGTATACTCCCTTCGTCCCACAATTACAAGTACCACAAAAATCAACCCAAACACGAAATTAACATTCACAAGTATCGATAATAACATTTATGCATGTTATTACAAGCAAGGGGGAGCTAATAACTTACCTAGTCAAAATTCAAGTTGACCCAAACTTATTTCTGTTCGGCCTGGAACGCTCTATTCAACGCCACAAATATTAATCCGGGATCAGAATCGAGAACGGAGGGATAATTAAACTCGAGGAGTCGAGAAGAGAGTAAACTTTTAACCCTAGGTTTTAGAACAGAGGGAGTGTACGTAATGAATTTGGGGAGAAATGTCTTCCTCAGACAAACCCAACCAAAATGATATACTTTGAACTTTCAAACAATTGCACTTAGGCCCCTCAAGTTTCACTTTTAACAAAAAGGCCCCTAAAGTCAAAATTTCACAAATGACCCAAAAGTCAAAACTAGACATTTAACCACCTTAACTATTTAAAGCAGTTAAAAATTTAACCCAAGTAAAACTAACACATAATATGCAAGTTCAAATATTTAACAAGAAATAGGATGGGTGTTACACTATAGGTGAACATGCAGTACAATCAAATCCTCGTACGGTAAGAGTTGACGGTCTTAGCTCTCTTGAGGTAAGGCCAAGCGTTATCATGAGTTCTTTGGTAAGACATTTATGGTGGACCCATTGTCTACTAGGATTCTGGGGATTCGATGCCGATTGACCCTTGCGGTTATATAGAGAGCCTCGGTGTGCCCTCGACCATACTGTAGTAGATCTAAGTCAGTAAATGTGATCACATTGCCAAATTGGATTTGGCCTACCATTTGCGTTAACTCTTCGGGAGTTATTTCTTTGGGCACTTCGACTTGGGCTAAAGCTTTAGATATCATCATTCGATGTTTATGAGATGAGCCTAAAAGATCCCATATGGAAATGTTGCTTGAGTTTTCTTTAGTTGTTTAAGAAGTGGATCGTAAAGCTCAATGGGTTCGGGCTCTTTCGAAGATGATGGCTCTTCTATTCTTGGATCTTTGTTGATTACGACTCGACCGGAGCGGGTGAGTAAGTTAACATCTTCCTTTTCTTTATTATTCTTCATATCTAGTACTTGATCCCAAGACAGCATGTAACAGAAAGGAATTTCATTATTAAACTTTAGAGTGCTCTCGCCCACATTTGGGTTTAGGCGAGTAGTCTCCTTTTCCCTATTAGCTATCTCTATTACATTGATCCCTCCTCCCGTAGTTGGGAGAGGGCTTACCACTACATTAGGGACCTTTAGTTGCTTGGCGTCTATGAGATCTTGGATCACATCATTGAGGTGGTGGCAAGAGTCGGTGTCGTGGCCACTAAACTGGTGGAACTTGCAATAGAGATGATGAACATGATTTGCAGGGAGTTCCCTTGGAGTAGTAGGAGGTGTTGGTCCCAGAGACACAACAAGGGTATGAAAAGAGGCTAGAGGGGGGGTGAATAGCCTATTTAAAATTTCAACCCTTTTTCAAAATTCAACCTTTATGCTTACACTTGAATTTTGCGGTAGATAATAAACCACGCGGTCAAGTGTAGAATGCACAGCGGAAGTTTTCGTTGAAACAAGTTAGAGTTGTTTTTGATAAGTTAAATGCGGTAGGTTATGAGTGCGGTAGGTATGTGCAGTCGGATGATATGCGGTAGGATGAGTGAGGTAGGTTAAGAAATTGAAAACTTGTGTCTTAGAGATTTTTGGCAAATGATAAGTTAGTCAGATTTTAGCTAAGGCAAAGATGTAAACAAAAAAACACAATTCACAATTGTTCTTAAATCTGAAAGATCAAACACTAAAAGACAAACGAGATTAATATGAACAATTATAACAAGATGAACATGACTTAAAGTAAATTTGCAGAAATGTAAAGTGCAGTAAGTAAAGAACACAATGATTTGGAAAGGTTCAATCTGTTAAAAGATCTACATCCTTTACCAAGATAGCCAGTCTTGGATTTTGAATGAGGTATATATTTGATTCACTTGAGTACAGATTACAGAGATGAAGTATTTGAATCAACACCTATTTCTATGAAGAACAATCCTAGACTTAGACCAGTGTATCTGTTGGTAGTGGTGCCCTAGGCACGTTTAATAAACGTTGTAATTGTTATCATTTATTTCATATCAATAAAGAGATGTTTTGATTATTATTGTTGTTCATGTTTACTTATAATAATCTCCGTCCCTAGTACTTGTTAAGCACTAGTATAAAGGCTAAATGATCATGGGATGATCATGTTAGATTTATGGGTACTTGTTTGGAACAAGGTACTGGACATGACCCGCTGTATGAGATTTATGTCATGGTCTATGTCGAACATACATCTCATATTAGTTATGTCATTCGAATCCTTAGACATGAAGTTATTATAGTCTTCCACTTGATGAACATTATGTTTGACATATTCAAACGCTACCTTTAACCGGGTAGTTATGAAGGGTATGATTGGCATAATCGGATTCAAGTAGGGAAGAGTAATAAGCTAAATGGATTTGTCCCTCTTCGGAGAGATGTCAAGCTTGGGCCTCTCGTAGGAATGATGTTGATGAAATGTTCGGCCGGACTCAAATGAATTGATCGGATCAATGTCATTTGGATTATCAACATATTCGGAATCAAGAAAGTATTGAACGAAACAAGTTGACTGTTTGACCATGACTTGTGTTCAATGACATCGTGGACAAAGGGATTATGACATGTTCTAAAAGGAATGCGAACTTGTATCTAGTTATACTATTTGGGTAGGTATGACGGTTTGCTAGAACCTAATCATATCTTATGGTTTCATGTTTGAACCCATTGCCAACTTAGTATAATCATAGAGGGTCACACACAATAGAACGAATCTTTAAAAGGACTAAAATGGAATTTTTCAGCAATTCTGGGCAGGCGGGCGACCGCCCAAAAAGGACCGGGCGACCGCCCAAAGTTGGGCGACCGCACAGCCTTCTTTGGGCGGCCGCACGGTGCTGTCGGGAGGCAGATTCCTAATTTGATTAGGAAACGAATTTTGGACGGATTTTGACACAAGTTTCCTATTTGGAATAGGTCCTACTTGTGTATAAAAGACCAAATTCGGCCAGCACTCTTTACCAATGTTTGTGTGTGTCTCCAAAGAGTTTGAGAGAGTTTATTTTGTTCCAAGATATCCTTTGATTGAAGAACAAAATAATACACAATTAAAAATCCATATAGTCATTATCAATTGTGAAAGTGTGTTTCATGATTATTGGTCTAGCAACCAAGATCAAGAAGCTCCTTGATATTCGTTCGTGGTGAGGATACCGCTAGAGGGTGAAGCTCATCATCTTCAAAGTTCGTGTTCCTACTTTCTTCGTGATCAAGCTTCAAATCTCCACCAAGATCAAAGCTAGAATTCAAAGTCATCAAAGGTTAGTTTTTTCCTCTATTCATATTGTTGTATTTGATTTAATCATATGAACGGATCTATGGGCTTTGGGTTTCATAAATTTTAAATGCTAAATTCTGCTGCGCATGTTACATCGAAACCCAACAGTGGTATCAGAGCCCCGTTCATGTTGATTATTCCAATACCTAGATCATGTTATGTGTATATAAATTGTTTATGTGCCTTGCATGATATGAATATTGGAATATATGATGTTTATGTGTTATGTGATTTTATGTGGTTTATTGTTTTACAACTTTAATCGCACGATTCAATCGCAATAAATAAATTATGGTGGATTCAGAATTGTTGATTATTAATTTTTGATTGGATCAAAGTTTTAATAATCGGGGAAAAACAATTTTGAGACAAAAATTTTTGAACTTTGAAAATTCTGCACATTCTGATCACATTGGGCGACCGCACAAAACGCCTTGGGCGGCCGCACAGGTTTGGGCGACCGCACAAGGGTTTTTGGGCGGCCGCACATATTGATCAGATTGTCTGATTTTTTGTAAAAATCAGAATTTGGAATTTTTCAAGAAATTCAACAAAACCAGTAACAGAACCAGTCCAGACTTGTTGATTTGTAATGGGTTTTGGGTAGTTGGTTTGTGTGTGGATTTTGGGGTTTGATTTTCCTATTTGTTTTAGTCTTGTGATTCTAAGATTGGTTCAAGGTTTGGATGGCTAATCTGCGTTCATCGAGACTGTGTTTCCCAAACTTGATCCCAATCAAAGTTTCAAAGATAAAACGAAGTTAGAATTATGAAGAGTTAATAATTGCTAAAATTGAGAAACAAAGTTCTTGATTCAATGATTGGAGATCCATGTGGAATTGTGAATGCAATTGGCCTACGTTAATCGAGATCATCTATTGCTTAGTTTCGGCCACATGGACTACTTTCTTGGTATCTTGAATTAGTGCGGAATTGTGGTTGCCTAATGGCTTAGTTCGACCGCACTTCTTGTTGTCTTGATTTAGAGATAATAACCAAAGTTGAAATAGTCTCATCCTCATAATTATAGAGAAACTAATGACACATAAATATCATGCTTAAATTAATGGAGATTAATTTAGTGGCTAAACTTGATGTGTATCATGTTTATATTATGTGCTCATAAATGTGTTATATGCTATATGTGATGAACCTTCAAAGAAAGTTTTAAGTCCTTCATTGCCATGCCATGATTAAAACAATTGTTTATACATGGGTGATCTTGATGTGGGTTCGCCTCCGCGAGGTGCATTAATTTTATTCATGTATAAGCAAGATGAGGTTCATTAGTTTAATGTGGGCTTGCCTCCGCAAGGTACATTAAATTGAATGGTTCCTATACGTTTAAAATGGTTGTATTTAATTAGGCGTCAAAACGGTTTTGGGTTTAGGCAAAAGATGAGATTAAACATGCTTTGAAAATTGGATTTCTCAAAGAATCTCATAAAAGGATCTAAGAATCATATGGGATATGATTGACATGATTGTCTACCTAATTAATTTATTTTTGAGCGGTCCGCCTCCTTGGACTCAAAAGTTAAATTAAAGTTGGATCTTAGCCCAATTAAATTATATTATACATTGGATGTATATAAAGGTTATATAATTTAGTGGGAGTATTTTGTTTGAAAAATACATTAATTATTTCTTTAATGAAAAACCGGTACTTATTAAATTTTAGAAATTTTGCATATTTGTAGATAATGACTAATAACACTCAATCAATGTCATTGCGATCAATCCTTGAGAAGGATAAGCTTGAAGAAAATGGTAACAACTATATGGATTGGATCCGTAGCCTAAGAATTGTTCTTAGGCAAGAAGACAAGTTGTACATTTTCGATGGGCCACTTCCTGCTGAACCACCGCCTACTGCCCCTAGGGCAGAAAGAGATGCTTACAAGAAACATCGTAATGATTCTAGGGATGTAAGTTGTCTCATGCTTGCTGCTATGTGCTCAAAACTCCAACAAAGTTTGGAACATTTGGAAGCTTATGAGATAAGCGTGGAGTTGAGAGCCATGTTTCAAGAGCAAGCTAGGCAAGAGAGGTACAAGACCATTGTTGCATTCACTACTTGTAAGATGAATGAAGGGCAACAAGTGAGTCCTCACTTTCTTAAAATGAAAGGTTATATAGAGCACCTTGAGAAACTTGGCTATCCAATCCCATTGGAGTTAGCCACGGATCTCATTCTTAATTCATTGCCTAAAAGTTATAATCAGTTTGTGATGAATTATAACATGCATGGGATGGATATGTCACGACCGGAAAACTAGGCTCTATTTTATTAGTAATAAATAATTATTATTTATTTATTTGCTTATTATTTATTTAAATTATTATTTATTAAATATTTATGCGTGCATTTTATGTTTCATAATATTTATGCCTAGCATTTTATTTGGGTCATTTGGGTTAGTGTAGTATTGTGTTAGTAGAAGGGGAGGGGCCTAGATGTAACTTTTTTTAAAAATAATTTCCCTACTCCTTCTCTTCTCCCTCACCTTCTCCCTCACTCTCTCCATCTCTTCCCAGCAACTCCCTCTCTCTCTCCTTGTTATGGTAAGTTTTTCTCTCTCACTTCTCTCTTCATTTTCTTCATCTTCCTCTTGTTATTTCTCGTTTCTTAAAACATGAATCTTGTTTAGATCGTCGATAGGATCGCGTAGAATCAAAAATATTCGAATTCCGTCATCTTTGAGAAAATTCAAGTAAGTTGTTTTTCCCCCATTTTGATGCTAAAATGTTCATATCATGTTTATATAATGCTTGATGTGTTATATTTGAAGTTTGGTTGAGTTTAGAATTTTTTTGGAATTTATTTGAGTTTTGGTCAAAAATGGTGATTTTATGAATGTTGGGTTTGATTCTTGGTTTTGATCGATAAATGGTGTATTTGGATCCCCATCCTAGATACAAGTTGTTTTGGTGCATTATTATGCTTATTGGAAGTCTTGATTTTGAGTATTAGAGAAATTGTGAAGTTTTGGGTAAAATTTGGTTACCTGGGTTCTTCTGCGTTTTTTCTGAATTTAGGAGGTGCTCGGCCGAGCGCGTCCCTTGACTCGGCCGAGCGGAGCAGACCAGAGAGTCATAGTTTGGAGCCGAGGTTGCTCGGCCGAGTCAATAAGAAGTCAACCGTAAGCCTATGTAAACCGTGTAAGGAGTACGTTAGAGTTATATAAGTGGTAAATGAGTGTTAGGTGGTTGCCATTACCCCCTTGTGACGTTTTATGATATTTCCTACTTTGATCAAATTGTCCGTTTTTCGTTCAATCTTCCGGAGGCCATAAATTTCTCATCCGAACTCCGTTTTGGACGAGTAAACTATCATTTTAAAGCTCTTCTAGAGTACTTCGAAATGAGGTGGTTTATTTAGGTGAGTTTCAGGTTTAGATTATGTTGAGATTTCATTTAGTGTCTTATGACAATGTGTTTAGAATCAGTCCGTTGTAATCAAGTTGGGAATGTCGGTTTGCGTGGTTTCGCCTTGGTTCCTTTGTGAATAAATGGGTTATGGAACTTAATATGGATTATTGGAAAATGTGGGAACACTTTCATAATGAGTGGACGTTTGGGATAGTTTTAATGATAGTCATTGTGCTATTTGGGGAAAGACCATTTGGGTAGTACTCTCTATGAGTTACTCGCGTGTATCATGTTAGGATGCGTTTGATATGGATCCTTGTCCTATAATCATTTCGTTTTAATGATTTGTATTGTTGGGCTTTTATGAGAAATTCCATTTCTGATATTGAACTCTTTTATGAGGAACTTCTTGCTATCAATGTTGTTAAACTCTTAATGAGTAATCGTTGTATCTTTATGGTGATTTGTGTTGCGGTTCCCTACTTTGGAACCCTAAGTTGTTTAATTAAGCTAGTATTTATTACTTAGCATTTAATTGGAAGCCCAGCTGGCATATTTGTTGCATCGGGCGATGGGAAAGATTATAATGGCAAAGCCAAGTCCATTATAATGTTGACCATTGTTTTGCCCTTACTATACCCCTTTTCCAGATTGGCCTTGGAAGAGATAAGTTAGCTTCCTTTGTGAATGTATCTAGCTACCGAGCATGACTTTGTGGCATGGCTCTTGTCCTTTGTGACACTTTTATTGTTATTGGTTCCGGTACCGGGCTTCTCTTCAGCTTTTATGCTACTATGAAGATGGTTTGGTTGATTTATGGGTTGATTGGTCGCTTCTGACCGGGGGTTTTCTCTTCGGCTTTCATGCTATTATGAAGATGTGATTGGTTGATTATTGAAGCTGCGCAGCGATCCTTTATTTGGATGTATCGGTTTGGAAACCTTGGCTAATATCCTTTGTTATGTGTTTACTTTCCGCTGCTATCTGTTGACTGTTATTTGTTACATGCTATGTGATATTTATCATTGTTTATTGCTTATTGCATTATAGCATGTCATGTAGTTGCATTAGTAACTTACTGAGATTTTATCTCACCCCGTTTATTTCCATCTTTGTTTTTCCTTAACCCCCCCCCAGGAGGAAAAGGATTAGGATTCGCGGATCGAGGAGGACGTTGAGAGGATTGAGATTTTGGGGCAGGTTGTTATGGATCGGTTTACATTATTTAAATGTATAACCTTTTGGGGATAGTTTTACCATTATTGACGTCATTAAGAATTGTATATTTTATTCTTTTGGGTATAAGCTGTGGAGCTTATGTTAGATGTATTTTGTCGATTTAAACTTGGATTTGTAAAACCTGGTGTTATCATCTTTTAGTTAAAAATGAAATTTTTAACTTCTATATTTTAGAGTTTTGGTTTTAAGTCGACGTCCAGTTCGCGTATTCCGGACCCGCGGGTTCGGGGTCGCGACAGGATAAGAATCTCTCTGAGTTGCATGGGATGCTCAAAACTGCAGAGATGAAAATTGTGGAGAAAGGTTCTCCCGTGCTTTTGGTTCATGATGGGAAGAAGGCTAGTGCCAAAGGAAAGGGTAAGGCAAAAGTTGTCAAACCCAAGATAAGCAAGGCAAAGGTTGCCAAGGCTTCTGAGGAAAAACCCGATTCACAAAAGGATGCAATCTGTTTCCATTGTCAAGAGATTGGTCATTGGAAACGTAATTGCAAGGCTTTCTTGGAAGAGCAAAAGAAGAAGAAGGGCAGTAAGGCTGCGTCATCTTCAGGTATCTATATGATAGATGTTCTCCTTTCTACCACTGATTCTTGGGTATTGGATACCGGATGTGGTTCTCACATTTGTTTAAATGTGCAGGGACTAAAGAATAGGAGACTGCTTAAAGATGGTGAAGTAGACCTACGCGTGGGGAATGGAGCAAGAGTTGCTGCATTAGGCGTAGGGACTTATGAAGTCACTTTACCTTCCGGATTAATTCTTGTTTTGAACAATTGTTATTATGTTCCGGATTTATGTAGAAATATTATTTCAATTTCTTGTTTGGATAATGAAGGTTTTAAGTTTCTTATTGAGAATAAGAAATTTTCTATTTATTTAAATGATGTGCTTTATGGTATTGCTAATTCATTTAATGGCCTTTATATCTTGAATGCAAGAATGAAAATAATGACAATTTCTATTATGTAACTAAGAAATCTAAACCTAATGATGTAAATCATACTTATTTGTGGCATTGCCGTCTTGGTCATATTAATGAGAAGCGTATCTCAAAACTCCATGGGGACGGACTTTTGGGTTCATGTGACTTAGAGTAATATGATACTTGTGAGTCGTGTCTTCTTGGAAAAATGACTAAGACACCTTTTACCAAGTTGGGTGAAAGGGCAAGCGACTTATTGGGGTTGATACATTCCGATGTATGCGGACCATTAAGTAGCAATGCTAGGGGAGGATTTCAATACTTCATAACCTTCACTGATGATTATAGTAGATTTGGGTATGTTTAGCTAATGAAACATAAAAGTGAAACATTTGAGATATTTAGAATATTTCAAAATGAAGTAGAAAAACAACTTGGCAAAAGTATTAAGGCATTTCGATCAGATCGTGGTGGAGAATACTTGAGTCAAGAATTTGATGATCATCTAAAGAATTATGGAATAGCTTTACAATTGAATCCACCCGGAACAGCACAATGGAATGGTGTGTCCGAGAGGAGAAATCAGACTTTGTTAGACATGGTTCGATCAATGATGAGGCAAGTTGATCTTCCAATATCCTTTTGGGGTTACGCTCTAGAAACCGCTGCTTTCACACTAAATCGTGTTCCAACTAAATCGGTTCAAAAGACTCTATATGAGATGTGGAGCGGAAAGAAAACTTGTTTATCTTTCATGAAGATTTGGGGTTGCGAAGCCTTTGTCAAAAGACTTGTCTCTGACAAACTTGCATACAAATCTGACAAATGTATTTTCGTGGGATATCCAAAGGAAACTAGAGGATATTACTTTTACAACCGAGAGGACAACAAAGTGTTTGTTGCCCGAACTGGTGTCTTTCTAGAGAAAGAGTTTCTCTCCAAAGAAATCAGTGGGAGTAAAATAAATCTTGAAGAAATTTGAGACCCAGAAAATAACATTGAACCAATAGTGGAGCAAAAACAAGAACCACAAGGAGTTGTGGAACCTGTTCAAAATACACAACCAACTCGCAGATCTAGTAGGTTACGATCCGAGCCCGAGAGATATGGATTTCTCGTAACGGATAGTAATGAGGTAGAAATCATTGAGAACGATGAAACGTCAGCCTACCAAGAGGCGATGTCTTCTCCTGATTCGGACAAGTGGCTTGGAGCCATGGAATCCGAATTACAATCCATGCAAGACAATCAAGTTTGGAATTTGATTGATGCGCCCGAAGGTGTAAAAACCATAGGATGCAAATGGGTCTTCAAGAAGAAGACTGACATGGATGGGAAGGTGCATACTTACAAAGCTAGACTTGTAGCGAAGGGTTATAGGCAAGTTCATGGTATTGACTATGATGAAACCTTTTCACCCGTAGCAATGATCAAGTCTATAAGAATTCTGCTTGCCATTGCCGCATATCATGACTATGAAATATGGAAAATGGATGTCAAAACCGCTTTCCTAAATGGAAAACTTCAAGAGGATGTGTATATGACACAACCAGAAGGTTTTGAACATAATTCTAAAGTATGCAAATTGCAAAGATCCATCTATGGATTGAAGCAAGCTTCAAGGAGTTGGAATCTCCGTTTTGATGAATCGGTCAAAGAGTTTGGTTTCATCAAGAACGAAGATGAGCCTTGTGTATACAAGAAGATTAGTGGGAGCATAGTGCTTTTACTTGTTTTATACGTGGATGACATATTGCTCATTGGAAACGACATTCCTACACTTCAGTCTGTGAAGACTTGGTTAGGAAAGTGTTTTGCAATGAAAGATATGGGTGAAGCCGCATATATACTTGGCATTAAGATCTATAGAGATAGATCAAGGAGGCTACTTGGTTTAAGCCAAAGTACATAGATTGACAAGGTCATTAGAAGATTCCGTATGGAAAATTCTAAGAGAGGCACCTTGTCGGTATTACATGGAGTTTCTCTAAGCAAGACTCAATGTCCTAAGACAAACGATGAGCGTGAGAAAATGAATGATGTTCCATATGCTTCGGAAATTGGGTCCATCATGTATGCCATGATTTGTACTAGGCCGGATGTATCTTATGCTTTGAGCATGACAAGTAGATACCAATCCGACCCTGGCGAAAATCACTGGGTAGCTGTAAAAGCGATTCTTAAGTACTTGAGAAGAACTAAAGACTCGTTTTTGGTCTATGGAGGAATGGAAGATGTGTTGGGTTTCGATCAAACATGCGCAGCGGAATTTAGCATTTAAAATTTTGAAACCCAAAGCCATGGATCCGTTCATATGATTAAATCAAATACAATAGCAAGAATAAAGGAATAAACTAACCCTTGATGGCTATCAAATTTTCTCTTGGTCTTTGGTGGAGATTTGAAGACTTGATCACGATCACAAAGCTTGAACACGAACTTTGAAGATGATGATTTTCACCCTCTAGTGGTATCCACACTTCGAACGAATATCAAAGGAGCTTCTTTGATCTTGGTTGCTAGACCAAATTGTGAAACACCTTTTCACAATCAAAAGAACTATATGGAATTTATTTTGTGTATTATTTTGTTCCTCAACCAAGAATGTCTTGGAACAAAATAAACCCTCTCTCAAACTCTTTGAGACTCACAAAATCATTAGGCTTGAGTGCTGGCCGAATTTGGTCTTTTATACACAAGTATGACCTATTCCAAATAGGAAACTTGTGTCAAAATCCGTCCAAAATTCGTTTCCTAATCAAATTAGGAATCTGCCACCCGACAGTACTGTGCGGCCGCCCAGAATTAACTGTACGGTCGCACAACTATCTGAAGCAAAACTAGTACAAAACTGAGATAAGTGTGCGGCCGCCCAGTCCATACTGTGCGGTCGCCCACTTCTCAGAAAGTCCAGAATTTCCAAAATTCCAATGTAGTCCTTTTGAAGATTCGTTCTATTGTGTGTGACCCTCTAGGATTATACTAAGTTGGCAATGGGTTCAAACATGAAACCATAAGATATGATTAGGTTCTAGCAAACCGTCATACCTACCCAAATAGTATAACTAGATACAAGTTCGCATTCCTTTAGAATATGTCATAATCCCTTTGTCCACGACGTCATTGAACACAAGTCATGGTCAATAAGTCAACTTGTTTTGTTCAATACTTTCTCGATTCCGAATATGTTGATAATCCAAATGACATTGATCCAATCAATTAATTTGAGTCCGGCCGAACATTTCATCAACATCATTCCTACGAGAGGCCCAAGCTTGACATCTCTCCGAGGAGGGACAAATTCATTTAGCTTATTATTCTTCCCTACGTGAATCCGATTATGCCAATCATACCCTTTATAACTACTCGGTTAAAAGTAGCGTTTGAATATGTCAAACATAATGTTCATCAAGTTGAAGACTATAATAACTTCATGTCTAAGGATTCAAATGACATAACTAATATGAGATATATGTATGACATAGACCATGACATAAATCTCATAAAGCGGTTCATGTCCAGTACCTTGTTCCAAACAAGTACCCATAAATCTAACATGATCATCCCATGATCATTTAGCCTTTATACTAGTGCTTAACAAGTACTAGGGACGGAGATTATTATAAGTAAACATGAACAACAATAATAATCAAAACATCTCTTTATTGATATGAAATAAATGATAACAATTACAACGTTTATTAAACGTGCCTAGGGCACCACTACCAACAATCTCCCATGTATCTAATACCCATGGACCTAACATGACCATCATGTTTAGCTTGTGGAAGTCCCTTTGTTAGCGGGTCCGCAACATTGTCATCAGTAGGTACTCTGCATATATTTACGTCTCCCCTATCAACGATCTCTCGAATGATATGAAAACGCCTAAGTATGTGTTTGGATTTCTGATGTGCTCTTGGTTCCTTTGCTTGAGCAATAGAACCATTATTATCACAATAAAGGTCTATTGGATTAGCAATACTAGGAACCACTTCAAGTTCAGTTATGAACTTCTTAATCCAAACAGCTTCCTTTGCAGCATCCGATGCAGCAATATACTCAGCTTCTGTTGTAGAATCAGCGGTTGTACTTTGCTTGGAACTCTTCCAGCTTACAGCTCCACCATTTAACATAAACACAAAACCCGATTGCGATCGACTATCATCTTTGTCAGTTTGGAAGCTTGCATCCGTGTAAGCATTTACAACGAGATCATCTTCCATTCCTCCATAGACCAAAAACGAGTCTTTAGTTCTTCTCAAGTACTTAAGAATCGCTTTTACAGCTATCCAGTGATTTTCGCCAGGGTCGGATTGGTATCTACTTGTCATGCTCAAAGCATAAGACACATCCGGCCTAGTACAAATCATGGCATACATGATGGACCCAATTGCCGAAGCATATGGAACATCATTCATTTTCTCACGCTCATCTTTTGTCTTAGGACATTGAGTCTTGCTTAGAGAAACTCCATGTAACACGGGCAAGGTACCTCTCTTAGAATTTTCCATACGGAATCTTCTAATGACCTTGTCAATGTATGTACTTTGGCTTAAACCAAGTAGCCTCCTTGATCTATCTCTATAGATCTTAATGCCAAGTATATATGCGGCTTCACTCATATCTTTCATTGCGAAGCACTTTCCTAACAGAGTCTTCACAGACTGAAGTGTAGGAATGTCGTTTCCAATGAGCAATATGTCATCCACGTATAAAATAAAGAATAGCACTATGCTCCCACTAATCTTCTTGTATACACAAGGCTCATCTTCGTTCTTGATGAAACCAAACTCTTTGACCGATTCATCAAAACGGAGATTCCAACTCCTTGAAGCTTGCTTCAACCCATAGATGGATCTTTGCAATTTGCATACCTTAGAATCTTGTTCAAAACCTTCTGGTTGTGTCATATACACATCCTCTTGGAGTTTTCCATTCAGGAAAGCGGTTTTGACGTCCATCTGCCATATTTCATAGTCATGATATGCGGCAATGGCAAGCAAAATTCTTATAGACTTGATCATTGCTACGGGTGAAAAGGTCTCATCATAGTCTATACCATGAACTTGCCTATAACCCTTTGCTACAAGCCTAGCTTTGTAAGTATGCACCTTCCCATCCATGTTAGTCTTCTTCTTGAAGACCCATTTGCATCCTATGGTTTTTACACCTTCGGGCTCATCAATCAAATTCCAAACTTGATTGTCTTGCATGGATTGCAATTCGGATTCCATGGCTCCAAGCCACTTGTCCGAATCAGGAGAAGACATCGCCTCTTGGTAGGTTGACGGTTCATCATTCTCAATGATTTCTACCTCATTACTATCCGTTACGAGAAATCCATATCTCTCGGGCTCGGATCGTAACCTACTAGATCTGCGAGATGCTTGTGTATTTTGAACAGGTTCCACAACTCCTTGTTGTTCTTGTTCTTGTTCCACCATTGGTTCAATGTTATTTTCTGGGTCTCGAATTTCTTCAAGATTTATTTTACTCCCACTGATTTCTTTGGAGAGAAACTCTTTCTCTAGAAAGACACCAGTTCGGGCAACAAACACTTTGTTGTCCTCTCGGTTGTAAAAGTAATATCCTTTAGTTTCCTTAGGATATCCCACGAAAATACATTTGTCAGATTTGTGTGCTAGTTTGTCAGAGATAAGTCTCTTGACATAAACTTCGAAACCCCAAATCCTCATGAAAGATAAACTAGGTTTCTTTCCACTCCACATCTCATATGGAGTCTTTGGAACCGATTTAGTTGGAACTTGATTTAGTGTGAAAGCAGCGTTTTCTAGGGCGTAACCCCAAAAGGATATTGGAAGATCAACTTGAATCATCATTGATCGAACCATGTCTAACAAGGTCCGATTTCTCCTCTCAGACACACCATTCCATTGTGGTGTTCCGGGCGGAGTCAATTGTGAAACTATTCCACAATTCTTTAGATGATCATCAAATTCTTGACTTAAGTATTCACCACCTCGATCTGATCGAAGTGCCTTTATACTTTTGCCAAGTTGTTTTTCTACTTCATTTTGAAATATTCTAAATATCTCAAATGCTTCACTTTTATGTTTCATTAGGTAAACATACCCAAATCTACTATAATCATCAGTGAAGGTTATGAAGTATTGAAATCCTCCCCTAGCATTGCTACTTAATGGTCCGCATACATCGGAATGTATCAACCCCAATAAGTCGGTTGCCCTTTCACCCAACTTGGTAAAAGGTGTCTTAGTCATTTTTCCAAGAAGACATGACTCACAAGTATCATATGACTCTAAGTCACATGAACCCAAAAGTCCGTCCCCATGGAGTTTTGAGATACGCTTCTCATTAATATGACCAAGACGGCAATGCCACAAATAAGTATGATTTACATCATTAGGTTTAGATTTCTTATTTACATGATAGACATTATTTTCATTCTTGACATCCAAGATATAAAGGCCATTAAATGAATTAGCAATACCATAAAGCACATCATTTAAATAAAAAGAAAATTTCTTATTCTCAATAAGAAACTTAAAACCTTCATTATCCAAACAAGAAATTGAAATAATATTTCTGCTTAAATCCGGAACATAATAACAATTGTTCAAAACAAGAATTAATCCGGAAGGTAAAGTGACTTCATAAGTCCCTACGGCTAATGCACCAACTCTTGCTCCATTCCCCACGCGTAGATCTACTTCACCTTCTTTAAGCAGTCTCCTATTCTTTAATCCCTGCACATTTAGACAAATGTGAGAACCACATCCGGTATCCAATACCCAAGAATCAGTGGTAGAAAGGAGAATATCTATCATATAGATACCTGAAGTCGATGCAGCCTTGCTGCTCTTCTTCTTCTTTTGCTCTTCCAAGAAAGCCTTGCAATTACGTTTCCAATGACCAATTTCTTGACAATGGAAACAGATTGCATCCTTTTGTGAATCGGGTTTTGCCTCAGAAGCCTTGGCAACCTTTGCCTTGCTTATCTTGGGTTTGACAACTTTTGCCTTACCCTTGCCTTTGGCACCAGTCTTCTTCCCATCATGAACCAAGAGCACGGGAGAACCTTTCTCCACAATTTTCATCTCTGCAGTTTTGAGCATCCCATGCAACTCAGAGAGATTCTTATCCATTCCATGCATGTTATAATTCATTACAAACTGATTATAACTTTTAGGCAATGAATTAAGTATGAGATCCGTGGCTAGCTCCAATGGGATTGGATAGCCAAGTTTCTCAAGGTGCTCTACATAACCTTTCATTTTAAGAAAGTGAGGACTCACTTGTTGCCCTTCATTCATTTTACTAGTAGTGAATGCAACAATGGTCTTGTACCTCTCTTGCCTAGCTTGCTCTTGAAACATGGTTCTCAACTCCACGCCTATCTCATAGGCTTCCAAATGTTCCAAACTTTGTTGGAGTTTTGAACACATAGTGGTTGACTATGTCAAACATAATATTCATCATGTGGAAGACCATGATAATATTAGGTCTAAGGATGTCAAATGATATAACTATCTGAGATTTAATTATGAGATTTGACCATGACATAAATCTCATAGTGGGTCATGTCCAGTACTTGTTCACCAACAAGTACCCATAAGTTTAATTTGTATCACATGCACATGATCATCATATGAACATCGATTAAACTTATACTAGTTCTTCATAAGTACTAGGGACGGGGATTATTATAATAAACATGCAAAAAAACATATAATAATCCAGGTTGTTATCTCCATAACAAATGAGAATATGACATAACATGATGCCTTTCTCAAGGGCCTAGGGCATAATCTCCAACACTTTTAACACTTCATTTATAAAAACTTTAAAGGTCTGTTTAAGGGCCTAAATGATGTCTTTTGGGGTTACTCTTTATCACAAGGCGAAGCCGGCCCTTTGACTTGTGTATCAATATCAAATGCAGAAACTTTTATGGAAGAATTGTTGTTCATGACATTTTTCAAATGTGCCTGCTAAATCAGATCCAAAAGGGTCTATTATTGATATCGAGAACGCTTTGAGGTTGATATCCAGAAGGTTTGTTGGTCATGATTTTGTACAAATGTGCTTCTTAAATCATATCTCGAAGGCTTTATTGTCGATATCTGAAACGCTATGGGGTTGATATCTAGAAGGTTTGTTAAACATGACCTTATTCAAATGTGCTTGTTAAAATCATATCCAAAAGGTTTTATTATTGCTATCCCCAAACCCTTTGAGGTTGATATTCTGAAGGTTTGTTGGTCATTGCCTTGCTCAAATGTGCTTGTTAAATCATATTCAAAAGGTTTTATTATTGATATCTAGAACTCTTTGAGACTAATATACAGAAAGTTTGTGGTGTTAAAATGTTTTTGTTAAATCATATCAATTATTGATATCCAGAATATCTTGAGGTTGATATTTATAAAGTTTGTTGACCATGACCTTAGTCACGTCCTTGATTCCCAGTGCGCGCAAAGTTTCACGTATTTACAAAATTGTCACTGCGCGCGACTTTTGTTTTTTTCTAAATTACAAAAATAGTACCGCATTTTAAAACAAGTTTTTCCTAATCTCAATTAAAAAAAACGTTTTTTTTTTTTTTTTTTTTTTTTTTTTTTTTTTTTACCTATTTTCTCATTTCTGAACTAATGCTCCAAACAATTACTCAATTTTTTTATGATTGTAGTTGGCTAAATTTTTTATTGACAAAAACTTGTATGAGAATGCCATGACCCGTCTCATAGTAGAGACAGGTCATTTTTGACCCATGACCCACAGGCAATTTTTTATTATTATTATTTTTTTTTGTTTTTTTTTTCAGTTTTTATATTTTTTTTTGTTTTTTTTTTCGGTTTGCCAAAAGTAATAGTTACTATAAATGTAGCAAACGTGTTACTTATATGTAACAGTTTGTATACATAAAAGTAATACATATATACATAAAAGTAACAATGTTTTTTTTTATGTTTTTTTCGTTTGCCAAAAGTAATACTTATTATAACTAAAATGTAACGAACGTGTTACTTATATGTAACAGTGTTTATACATAATTGTAACACATATGTATAGAAAAGTAATAATTCAACCATTTACACTTTAAACTAAAAACACTTGTGTTAGTAACATTGTAAAAATAAGAAAGTAACAATTTTTATAAACGAATGCTACATTTTACTTGTATAATAACATTGTAAAATAGTTACGTTTACTTGTATAATAGTATATCTATATGTTTTCAAATAATAAGTTACAATGGGTTCAATTTATCATGATACATGTAAAAGTATTACATTATCTATAAAAATCTGTTACAATTTCATCTATTAAAGTGTTACATTTACTTGTAAAAATAATTACATTCATGTATATAAGTTTTTATTTTTTAAATGTTACTTTCTTTTAAAAAATAAAATCAAAATACTCAAAAATAATAAATATTCTGGAAAAACACTATTACATTTCAGTATAACGATAATTACATTTAGTTATTGTTAGTGTTACACGTATTTATAGTTAGTATTACAGTTGAAAGATGAGTAAAATGAGCTTTTTTTTTTTTGTAAAACTGGTGTTACGTTTACTTATAAAAAATGTTACTTTATAAGTAACACAGTTGTTACATTTAGTTATAATAAGTGTTACTTTTGGCAAACGAAAAAAAAGTCAAAAAAAATATATAAAAACTAAAAAAAACGAAAAAAGAATCGATTTTTTTTTCCAGGGAAATAAAATATATTTGGGCCAATGGGTCGCTGCCACGTGGCAGATTTTGAGTGGAGCATGGGTTGGGATCCTACGCTTCGCGGAGAATGTTGTACACGGGTCATGGGTCGACCCGTCTTTTCTATGAGACGTATCTAGGTGTTCTCACAAGAGACCACCTCCTTAGTACTACACTAGAAGCAAAATACTTTCTAGGGAAAAATTTCTCCGATACAAATAAATCGGGTCGAGGATCTTGAGGTTGGAAAAGCATCCTTTGGGGAAAAGAGTTGATAACCCAGAATTTAACTTGGATAGTAAAAAATGGCCTATCTGTTCTTGCTCTAGAGAATAACTGGATTCCTGAATATCCCCGATTCATCTCAGACACTCAATTAGCCCAAAGCCTTCCAAATCTCATAGTGTCTGATCTCATCAGCAAACCGTCTCTACAATGGAAAACTCCCATCATTAAAACCATTTTTTCCAATCATATTTCGGAGTCAATTCTAAACATCCATATTCCCAGAACAGGCTCAGACGACCAAGTATGGATACATACTCAGAATGATACTTACTCAGTAAAATCTGGGTATTTCACAGGTCTATCAAATCATCCGGATACAAAAGCTCTCCTAGAAAATGGAAGAAACCCTCCAATCCAAAAAACATGGATTTTTTTTTGGCAAACTCCAGTTGAGCCAAAACAAAAAATCTTTTTCTGGAGACTTCTCCAAGAGAAATTACCAACTCAAAAAGCTTTAAACAGAAGGAAATGTACGGATATCGATATTTGCAACTGATGTAGACACGTTGAAGAATCCACGGAGCATCTTTTCTTCACTTGCTGGATGTCGAAACAAGTTTGGACCTCTTCACCCCTTCCATCCCCACCAATCCCTGTGGACACCCCAGGTATATCTATTCTAGACTGGATATCGAAATGGATAAATACAGATCTTAGCATGCAAGAGCTTGTCCTCATCATCCTTATCATTTGGGAAATTTGGGCAAATAGGAAGGATATCATCTTCAACCACGCCCAACCCCATATAGACAACATCCTCCCCACAGCTAACCAAAAATTAGAGTATATCAAACTATTGGAGACAAAAAGGGCCCAAGAACATCAAATTCAAAGGCAAAACAACTCAGAAAGAAACAACAACAACAACACCAATGGAAATGATATTTCTAGGAGTCTTGATTCTAGCAATGGAAAAACTCTAGAAGAATACCTCAAAACCAACAACAACACAGGAAATTCTCTTACCTTAGTAACAAATGGAGCTTGGAAGGAAAATGCCAGATGGGCAGGTCTAGGATGAGAACTCTGGGATACAAGAAATGGTAGAATAGCAGTAGGAAGCCTGTCTTCTAAAGAACCATCAAGTATCCACACTGAATGCCTAGGAATTTACAAAGGGCTAGAATGGGCGACTACACACAACTTCACAGAAATCAAAGTGCTCACCGATTCTCAGATTGAAGGGACTACATTCAGGGCACAAAACAATCTCCCCAAGATCTCGACAACATCATTCTAGATATTAAGCACTCAATCAAACTATGCCAGAACTTTCATATCTTCAAGGTTAATAGACGAACTGTTAGTTATGCTCATAACAATGCTGTATTTGCTAGGAACAGGTATCACAACTTTATAGGCCCCGAGCCTATTTTCTTGAATATATAAGGTAACATTTTCTTCAAAAAAAAAAAGTATCTCTTTTCTTTCCGTTGTTTTTAGTACAAATCAACTTTAAAAAATAATTTAAATTATTTTTAGTTATTTTAGTAATAATTTAGAAATTAATATTGATGATACTTATAATGATATATCAATAATAAATATGTATTTATCAAAATAACTAAAACTAAACTAAAAAAAATCTCAAAGTTCATTTGTAGTAAGATAAAAAAAAAAAATACTTTACTTGTTCGAATGAGTATATATATTTTATACAAAAAATCAGAATAAATTAAAACAATAAATTCATTTAGAGATTTAGAATGGAGAAAGTATTTTGCATTCTCTTGTTTTCGAAACCATTAATTGAGACGAAATCACCTGTACCACACTTGTGTACCACTTTGTGTACCACTAGTGATCAAACGATTATGAGTTAATTAAGTTGTCATTAAAATTTTATCATCAATAATAATAGCCGTCGGATCACCAGTAGTACACAAAGTGGTATATAGAAGTGGTACAGGTGATCTTATCTCCCATTAATTTAGAACTTCAACAAGCTATTCTAGCATGTCATGCTTTATTTAATAAGCTCATGACAACTAACAAGTCAACTTTAATAAATTTAGTTGAAAGAAGCTTAGTAAACATAAACCTTAATTAAATTACAACAAACAACGTAAACTCACTAATTTCATGTGATTCAGTTCAAGTTTCGAAGTTACCACTGTTTTATTTTAAATGACAAGTCAATGGTCAATGGCTACTATAGTGGTTTTAGTTAGTAGGAGTAGTCCCTTTTTATGGTCAATAGTGTTGAGAGCGAGGGGCTTTTTGGCAATTCAAGACAAAAAGGACTCACATTGCTTGCTTGCGGCCCGAATATAAGGAAGCTTGTGCTTATCTTGCTCCGAGAGGCTCATTACTTTTCCTTTATTACCAGGGAAATTCAAGACTACTCCATATGTCCCGGACTAAGGTTTTAGTTTGACTTTAACACGGGAATTAAGAAAAAATAAATGTTATGAGTATGAAAAGTAAAGTAAAAACGAGAGGGGAAAATGACTAAATCATGCAATGTACTTTTAAGAGATTTTTCAGTTAATACAACACGTTAAATTTTTGTAACAAATTCATTAAAAATGTAACACTAGTTACTCATTTAACAAAGTCCCATCCATAATTGAATATCCCATCACCCCCACCAAGTTGACCCTCACCACAAGGGGCAAATATAATAACCCAAAATCCAAGGACTTAAAATAGAAAACCCTAATAAAAATCTATCGTCTCCTTATTTCTTCACAGGATCACAGCACCCGCTCCTCCTCTTCTCCGCCGTCCTCCATCTCCATCCCACCCCACGCCGCGGCCATTCACACCATAACCCACGGCCACGCACCTTCTCAACTAAGTACGCCGCCAAGCTCACCGTCGCCATCCTCTCCGGCATCTCAATATGTCGTCCCAATCTCAAACACCCGCAACAAAATCGTCGGCCTGAGCATTAATTATCCCGATCGACATGGTCAGACCCCTTTTCCCGAATGCCTCCCTTATTGTCTCTGTTGTCATGTCAGATTCTGATTTTGAGGTGTATAGGTGGGTTTTCTCAAATTTCGATTAATTACACAATCTGTCGAATCTGACAGTGCATCTCCCTCTAACTTTCTTTCTGCTGTTGTGTCTTTTGTGGAAGACGATACACTTACACTCAGTGTATAGAATCTTTCTATACACCACAAATGTAAGCATGACGCGTGACATATTCTTAAATACATAAGGAGGAAATTTTGAGAGGGAAAATCTTAGGTTAGGAGGGAAATTACTTAGATAATGAAAAGTTCTCTTTGATTAATTAATAGAGATTAAATTTAAAACGGATGGGATCTTTAACTTATCTTTCCAAAAAAAATGTTATGTTATAAGTTTTTCTTAAAAAAAAAATATGTCATTAAAGATCTATCCACTCAAATAAGTACAATTATTTCAATCAAAAATAAAATTTAAATTTAAAAATAAAATGTATTTTATAAAATTGTACTTGTGTCACTTGAATAAAAATATTTATCAGTCCTTGAAGTATTTATTTTCTTATGGAAGTTTATATAATACTCCTTCATATCAAAATGTTATTCTTGTTTTTTTAGTTTTCAAATATATTAAAGTCATATTATAAATTTTGAATATTAAGTAATTTTGAAGAGTTAATTTTAGAAATGAGACTAACTTTATGAAAGAAGTAAAATGAGAAAATGAGACTAGCATTTTAAGACGTTAAGAGAATAATATTGTTAGTGTAAAAAAAAATAAAAATCCCTCCATTCCACTTGAAATAGGATTTTTAATCAATTTAATTATACTTTAACCAATAATTTAATGAAAAATAATAAGTCTAATGAAAATTTAAAAATAGTTATTTAGTTTATTATTAACCGTGATACAATAAAAAGATTAATTTTTATAAGCATCGTTATTCTTACTTAAATTATTAATCAAAATATAATTTAGTTGACTAAATATTTTATTTTGTGTACTCAAATGCAACTTCCATGAGTTTAAGAGGATTGATAGGTAAACTATTACTGAAAAGAACATTTCATAAAGCAGCTCTCTTCCACCACGCATTTCATTTCCTTTGACCGCGTGTCAAACATTTAAAGGAGTCCATTTTTACAACTTAAAAGGGTAGACATGGCCAACCGGAAACTGTACCCGTGAAAACCCGTCAACCCGTACCTGCATTTAAACCGTTGAAACCGTACTTGTGGACAACCAGTCAACCGTTCTAACCGTACCCGTCAATAATGCGGTTAGGTTACGGTTATAGGCTATAGGAACCCGTAACCGTAACCGTTAAAAGTTCTAACCGTAAAAATTATGTTAGTTTTGTAACATATTTCGTTGGTTTTCTAACATAGTTTGTTGATTTTTTAACATAATATGTTTAAAATGTTAGTTTTTAAAATATTTTCTGTTACTTTTTCATTTTAAACATATTTTGTTAAATTTCATTGATAGCAAAAAGGAAAAAAGAAAATAAAAACAATTAACTTCCAACAAATTCTGTTAGATTTTTAACAAAATATGTTTACAATTTAACATTTATTTATTTTTTTAAAAAGGGGGCAAACCCGTACAACCATGGACCTGTACCCTCCATAACCGTGTCCCACCAGTACTCGCACTTGTGTTTAACACGGTTAGGTTACGGTTATGAGTTTTGGAAACCGTACACGTACCCGTCCCACCTGTATTTGGCCATGTCTATAAACGGGTAGTCCGCTCCAAATGCGGACCTTAATAAAAAACTTTTGAACATTTTACATTTTAACTGTGTCATAAAGGTAATCTTAAATTGGATTTAAGCACTATCAATTACAAATGAATTCAGCTAAACCAAAACTACAAACATATGCGTTGTGTTTTGTTCAGTTTGAATTCTTTCATGATTCAATTCGGTCTGAGAATTTCTCAGAACGATTACTAGCTCTCTAAATTTGCCCTGACCTAACCAAACCGAACTATTTACACCCTTAGATAAGATGGTGTTTTTTGGTAGATGTAGTGATGGTGGTATAAGTAGCGACGATGGTATAATGATGGTGGTGCCGTTGTTGGTGGCAGTTGTGTTTGTAATGGTAGTAGGATGGTTGTGAGGTGATGGTAGCGGTGGTTAGTGACTATTATCATTATTTGTTACTCCCTCCGTCCCAATTTAAAGTTCCTAGTTTGACTTTGCACGGAGATTAAGAAAAAGTAAATGTTGTGATTATGAAAAGTAAAGTGGGAGAGAGAAAGTGGGTGAAGAGTTTTTCTTGTGAGAATGATAAGTAGGTCCCACTTTCCATTTTAGGTAATAAAACAAAGTAAGAACCTTAAATTGGGACAAACTAAAAAGGAAAGTAAGAACCTTAAAGCGGGACAGAGGGAGTACTAAAATATAAAATTATTAATATTTTAATTATCATCATTATTAATTATTAATGAGTATTATTGATTTTTTGTTATAAGACTTCAAATCATTATTATTTTATAATAATTATTTAATCATTATTAGTCATTATAATTTTTTAATATAAGATATTTCATTATTAAATTTTTATTTTGTTTTGAAACATAAGTATTATTTTTATATTATATGACCAGTAATAGTATTGATAATAATAGTTTGTTTTTAAAACAGAAAAGATATAGATGGTGGTTTTGGTGGACTGTGGGTTAATGGGAGCTTAAATGTGGACCCACTAAAATCACTACCTTAAATTGTTTAAACCTTTCTGTAAATCTGAATATAGTATGAATTTAAATAATAAAAGTAAAAATGTTGGTTGAGTAATAATTTCATAAATGAGAGATTGTAAATTTTTTATGGAGGATGTGAAACGAGCATGGAAAGGAGAGCTAATTAATTAAGTTTTGTAGACTTGAATTTCAAATTAAAAACATTTCAGATTAGGCTTTCAAATTTTCATGTTAGAATAGATTTTCCTATGAGGTCCATCTAAATATAGGAAGATTCTATACACTTAGTGTAAATGTAGCCTTTTCCGTGTTTTGTTAGTCCGAAATTGTTGACATTATAAAACGAAAATTTGTTTTTTTGGGTTTTTGCGGGCATTTGGATGTTGTGCTCCGTTAGTGTTCGTGATTTGGGGATTTCGATTTCATTTTCCTGTCAATTTCCCCATTCTTATCGTTTTGTTTGTGGGTATTTTATGGTATTGGTTGTGATAATGGTGGTTATGATGATGATAGTAAGGTGGTGGTGGTGAGGTAGCTTTGATAGTGGTGAGGTAGCTATGATGGTGGTGGGGATGGTGATGGTAGTGGAGAGTGGGATTCTGGACGGGTGATTGGGGTGGAATTGTGATGGTGTCATCATGGTGGCGACGACAATGGTGGTGTTGATGGTAGTGGCAGTGGTAGGTTTGTGGTGGTGAATAGTGATTGCGGCGGACTAGTGGTGGTGGTTGCTAGCGGAGGGATTGGTGGCAGATTGGTGATAGGGAAGATGTAGAGAGAAGGAGTTAGTCTTCTTAACAAAAGTGGAAGCATTTAAATGGGTTAGTTTTCTTATCAAATGTCGATATTTTCATTAAGTTTTGATGCCGTTACGCTGATTTAACGTATATTGTATTATATGAAAAACTACATAATAATACATTGCATTAAGTAGTCACTAAATAGTACATTGCATTAATTGAAAAAAATGGGAAAGTACGTTGCATATTTTGGTCTTTCGGCCGAAGAGAAAGTGGGTAAAGAGTTTTTGTTGAATAACCAGTGTTCTAAAAATTGCTAGGCGGATGCTAGGCGGCGGAGCCGGACCTAGCGCCTAGAGGCCTAGGCGGGGCCGAGAAATTTGAAAAACCACCTTATATTTTCACTTGTATGATATGAAATAATGAATACATGGTTCTATGTGTGGCAAATTTGAAAACTTATAGTTGGGTTGGATTTGTAGAGCAACATTCCAATGCCTTGGAGAACTGGAGAAGACGTGCATTTTGGAGAAGTGGGTAATTATCCCACATTGCCTGTGTATCAATGTCCATGGAAAGGAAAAGTGTATAAGAGGAAAAGTGTTTGTTGAAGTTGAGCAATAATTCTTGTAGATAAACTTTAAGAAATTAATTAACAAATGCGTTGCTTAGTATGAAAATTAAAAATAAAAGTTGCGTGTGGGAAGGTTAACATTGTTTCTAAGGAAAAGTAGGAAAAGTAGGAAAAGTAGAAAAGGGCAGCTTTGGCTCTATGAAGCAGGTTTCATTAATCCCACATCGCCTAAAAACAAATGTCTTAGCAAGGAAGGGCCTATAAGAAGTGAAGCCCAGCCTTGCAAAAGTGAACGTGAGCAGTCTTAAGCCTTGCCGTTGGGTGCGCCTACGCGACGCCTTGAGCGCATAGGAGCCGCCTAGAGCGACGAGGTGCCGACTAATCGCATTGACGCCTAGAATGGCCGATTTGCTGTTTTGTGTGGCGGTAAGCCACCTTCTAGCGCCTAGGCGGCCGCCTAGACCTATTTTTAGAACACTGAGAATAACAAGTGAGTCCCATTGTCCATTTTAAATAATAAAGAAACTAAGAACCTTAGTCTGAAACAAACCAGAAAACAAAACAAAAACCTTATAATAGGACGGAAGGAGTACCTTTACTTTGGCTGAAATTCCTGTACACTACCATGAGTTTACTCGAATGTTGGTGTATATGCCCTAGGCATGTTATTTGGCACGTTTTCAATTTATATAAAGAGATGTTTGGATTATTATTTGTTGTTACATGTTTTATTATAATAATCTCCGTCCCTAGTACTTATGAAGAACTAGTGTAAGTTTAATTCGATGATCATGTGTATGGGATACAAGTGAAACTTATGGGTATGTGTTAGGGAACACATACTGGACATGACCCAACTATGAGGTTTATGTCATGGTCAAAATGTCATAATTAAACCTCTAAATAGTTATATCATTATAATCCTAAGACCTGAGATTATTACGATCTTCCACATAATGGAGATCATGTTTGACATATTCAAACGTTACCCTTAACCAAGTAATTATAAAGGATATGATTGGCATGATCGAAGCTATGTAGGGAAGTGTAATAAGTTAAGATGGAATTTGTCCCTCCTCGTGAGAGTTGTCAAGCTTGGGCCCCTCGATGAATAGTGTTGATGAAATGCATGCTCATGCTCAAATGAATTGATATGATCAATGTCATTTGTATTATCAAACTATTTGGAATCGAGAAAAGTATTGAGCATTGTAAGTTAACCATTGACCATGGCTTACGCTCAATGACATCGTGGACAAAAGGATTTTGATATTTTCTATGGAGGATAAGCGAACTTTGATAAAGTTGTATCGTTTGGGTAATCATGATGGCATGTGTTAGTATTCATTGTTAGTACAACCTCTTAATTTGATTGATCCATGCCATGTGTCTTTTTATGGACTTTAGGACCGCATGTAATAAAGTTATACTTCAATTTTTAGATAAGTCCATTTCTAGATTTTTATTTGTCTAGGCTGAGTAGTTCGGTTTACCCTTAGCGGTTTAGATATTAAAACCGCCTTGTGCTATCTTCAGACCGCCAGCATGGAGCCGCAAGTCTTTCATCAAACCGCATTCTATGGCTTTTATGAAACCGTTCTTCAAATCATATTTAGAACCTTAGATAGAAACTTGATGGAACCGCCATCACGGAACCGCACATCAAGTTCAACCTTGGAACCGCTCATATGCCTGGTGGAACCGCGCAGTAAATGAAGATTCGCCAATTCATTTATTCCTTAGACAAACATTCCCTTTTCAACCGTAAAGGAATGTTTTATGTCATGTCAAAATAACTCTAAGTTAACTTGGAGTTTCTGCAAGGAATGTCGGTTTGTCTATCAGTTCAAATTGTTTACCGTTAGTCCTTTCTCTGCAACAAAAGACAGTTGTCAGGTAGTGGTGCCACAACTACCTAGGACTACAAGACAAAACCAAGGACGAAAATGACAGCTCAACCAATGGGATTTCGACAGCAATTGTACCCTCAGATTTAATTCAAATCTTTGTCCAACGGTCACAAGGGTACACTGCCTATAAATAGCCTTCATTATTCAACAATGAAGGTTGCTGAGCTTCAAAAGAAATATTCCCAAGTGTTCAAGTTTGCTTTGAAGATTGAAACCCAGAAATTCAAACCTTCAACCATCTCCTTAGCAAAACCAGATTTCTTCATCAAGCTTCAAGCCTAAACAACCTTTCATACTCAGCCTTTACACGGAAAGTTTTTCATTTGCTCAACCATTATTTAGATACTTAGAGCATTTGATTTCTTTCCACACACACACCCGATTTATATGATCATATAGATTATATACTTCGAAAACACCAGTTGTTATAATAGCTTTATAGGTTAGATTTATTATTTAGAGTTTAAATTCATCTTGTAAAACCTCCTCTATTTAATACAAGTCTAGTAGCTATTAGAAAATCCTAGACTAACCATCTAGGTAGAGGACGTAGTTCATTCAAGAACGAACCTCTTTAAATTGTGTGTTTGATCTTTACTTTTCTGTCTTGTTATTTACTTTTCTGTTTGTGGTCTATAACTTGAATCCATATACGAAATGACTTGAAAAGTGAATTGTGTTTTTCTTTGATCTTCAAGTTAAACTTATCGGTTGCATCATAGTGTTTTCAACCCGAGTCAAACTGCCAAACTCTTTAATTATCCTTTTGGCCAAACCGCAAAACTCCGCTGTGCATTTTATAAGTTCGGTTTAAGTGATTTGAACAGCAGTTTACCAAACTGATAAGTACTCGGTTGATTTTCAAGGGTTTTTTAGAAAAAGTTTTGAACCGCTATTCACCCCACCCCTCTAGCAGTTCTATACCCTTGTTGCCCTCTGGGACCAACAAGTGGTATCAGAGCATATCCACCAAAACTTGTTTTTACAAGCTTAACCGCTTGGGTGCTGATCCAATGGCAAACTCAAACACCCATATGATGCAAACATCCAATTCGAATAACTTACTGATTCTGGATGAAGATAGTTTTATCTTTTGAAAAGATGGGATGATGAAACACATGATTTTATATGATCGTAGACTGTGGACCGCAGTTACTGAAGGACCATAAGTTCCTATAAAAGCTAACCCACGTACAGGAACCGCAGGAGAAGAAGCTGAAATAAAGAAGTTAGAAAGTGAGTGGACTGATGCACACCGCAATAATGTGGACTTTGATGGAAGAGCTATGTCCATGCTTATATCAGCTATAGACCTGAGGACTCATTCAAAAGTGTTGAATTGCAAAACCGCAAAAGACACCTGGGATGCTATAGTTGATTTTCTGGAAGGAGATTCAGACACCAAGAAGAACCGCCTCTATCAACAGAGAAGGCTCTTTGACTACTTTGTTAAAGACCCTAAGGAATCTCTTCGACAGTGTTATGAGAGGTTCATTGATATTGTTAATGTATGTTTTTCTCTTGGACATGTCTACTCAAATACAGACTTGAACATGAGATTTATGCAATCTCTTGGTAGCAAATGGCTGATTAAGACTACTAACATTGAAGACAACAAGGACTTGGAAGCTCTTGATCTTCGACACTTATATGCCATGCTGAAGGTTTTTGAATTTAAGCTTGAAGAGGTACATGAAACCGAAAGCAGATTTAAGACCCTTTCTCTAGCCGCCTTGAATAATACCTCATCTCTAGTGTACAATCCATACCATCATCAAGCCGCACCTCACCTCCACTTGCAAACCGCTCCTGATCAAAATATTCCTAAATACAATCCTCAAACCGCACCTTCTGATTATTATCAACAGTCACATCAATCCTCTCCTCAATCACATCAACCATATCCTCAACCTCATCAATCTTATCAGTAGTCTCATCAATCCTACACTCCTCCTCAAAGTTCTTATTCTCAGAGTATAGCATCTCAATCTTCATGCTCTAGTCAAGTTGATTTTGATGACATGGATGATGAAGAATTTGCTTTGTATGTGAAGAAATACACCAAGTTCAGGAAGAACAATAGATCTCAATTCCCATCCAAAGACCCAGCAAAGTTTGTCCCTCCAACTAGATTCAACAAAACTGTTGGGTATGCTTATTACTTAACCCTCCTACTTATGTTAGAATTGATTGATACCATCACCTAAGTTTATTTAAGGACTTTAGGACCCTATGTAAGAAGTTTTATAACTTCAATTTTTTAGCTAAGTCCTTCTTATAGACTACGCTTAGTGGTTAGGGATTTTACTTTGAATTTGAGGTCTCACTTTAAAATGACTAAGTGTGATGCGCATGACCTTCATGCGCAACACCCATCTGCGCACTCAATGCGCATGGTCTCCATGCGCTCGCAGATTTGCCTTAGTAAATTCTCTCATTTCCTGATCTCATATTCTCCAAGCTTGGAAAGCGTCAAGTCAAGGTACGCTTTTTGGAATGAGCCAAAGTGCTGATGTGTACATACGACAAAACAAGCACACTCAGCATACACGTAGATGGAGACACGCCTCATGTTTGAAATTCAAAAAGAAGGCAGCTGTCACCCTTCTAGAAAAAGTTTGAAGTTTGTCCACTTGCTCTGTCTCCAATGGCTATAAAGGACACATGTGCACCAATCACATTGTGCCAGTACATCATCCTTGCTCAGAGCTCAAACGGCTAGTTTTTGAAGCTCCACTATAAATAGCCCGCTCTTCCTCATTTTCCAAGCTGCTTGTGTTTTGCTCTCTGAAAGAAACTTTGAAGATTTGAAGATTGCTTGCTCATTTCCAGAATTCTCAAGAACAACCTTCATACTTTACCAAGCCCATATCCTAAAGCCTTGTAACACCATAATCTGGTGCTCTCCATCTCTTAGATTTAAAGAGCCCAGATTTCTGACACACACACCTCTTGAAGTTCCAATCTCATCGATCATACTTCTAGAGATACACCGGTTATTGTCTAGGATTTGTTCTTTCATAGATTATAGATCTTTGAGTTAGTTTTGTTCTCAATCGTTGTAACTTGCAACACTATCTCATAATAAGATCTCCATTAGAAATCCAAGACTAACCATCTTGGTAGAGGACGTAGATCTTTTTTGATTGAACCTCTCCAAATAGCTTGTCTATTTATTGTGCTTTTCATTCTACATTTAAGCTTTTCTGATATATTGCTTTGTTTGATCTTTGTAGATTGTCTTGCACTGTTTGCATTGTGTTTGTGTGCTTTCTGCCTTAGTTCCATTTTGCACCACTCTTTAAACTAAAACTTAGTATGTGCGTATTTACACTTCTGCGCATAGACCTGCGCATAAGTCGTTGCTTTAATTTTCCACTGTGCATTTCACACTGTAGATACCCCGGGAGGGCACGGCTTGGCTAGAGAACGCGAGCTATTCCTAGGGTGTCTATTTGTGTTTTAGATTCGCCACCTATGTTTTAGAGGAACATAAGAAAAACCTAATGTATAGCCTAAGTTTGATTAAGAAAACAGAGATTCTTGTTTGGAGGTTCGGAGGTTAGGTTACGAGATGGGAAGTAATTAAACACCCACCTCGCCCAAATAATGTTGGTCTTGCTTGATCAAAGTCTACATAAATAAAATAATGTTCTTCCTATTTTGACTATAATGAAAAGGGGTTTAACAGGGGGTGTTTGAAATGTAGGGAGATAACTCCTTGACATTGTGCCAGCACATCGTCCTTGCTCAGAGCTCCAACAGCTAGTTTTTGAAGCTCCACTATAAATAGCCCGCTCTTCCTCATTTTCCAAGCTGCTTGTGTTTTGCTCTCTGAAAGAAACTTTGAAGATTTGAAGATTGCTTGCTCATTTCCAGAATTCTCAAGAACAACCTTCATACCTTCATACTTTACCAAGATCAGATCCTAAAGCCTTGTAACACCAGAATCTTGTGCTCTCCATCTCTTAGATTTAAAGAGCCCAGATTTTTAACACACACACACCTCTTGAAGTTCCGATCTCATCGATCATAATTCTAGAGATACACCGGTTATTGTCTAGGATTTGTTCTTTCATAGATTATAGATCTTTGAGTTAGTTTTGTTCTCAATCATTGTAACTTGTAACACTATCTCATAATAAGATCTCCATTAGAAATCCAAGACTAACCATATTGGTAGAGGACGTAGATCTTTTCCCGATCGAACCTCTCTAAATAGCTTGTATATTTATTATGCTTTTCATTCTACATTTAAGATTTTCTGATATATTGCTCTGTATGATCTTTGTATATTGTCTTGCACTGTTTGCATTGTGTTTGTGTCCTTTCTGCCTTAGTTCCATTTTGCGCCACTCTTTAAACTAAAACTTAGTGCGTGCGTATTTACACTTCTGCGCATAGACCTGCGCATAAGTGATTGCTTTAATTTTCCGCTGTGCATTTCACACTCTTGCTGTGCGCTATACTTAGCCAAATTAAGAGTTGTGCGCATTTGCTATTGATTTGCAAAAGGGTTTGAAAAGAATTTTAAAACGCTATTCACCCCCCCCCTCTAGCATTTTTCATACCCTTGTTGCCCCTTTGGGACCAGCAAGTGGTATCAGAGCTAACACCTTTATAAAACATTTTTGTTTTCCAAGCTTAACATCTTGGGTGCTGATTCGATATGGCAAACTCAAAACCTTCGGCAACTGCTAACTACACACATGTTCCAGTCTTTGATGAAGATCATTTTGTCGTGTGGAAATTCATCATCTTGACCCATCTCACCTCAATCGATGAAAGGCTTCATGACACCGTGGTTTATGGACCTTACATCCCAATGAAAGCGAATCCAATCCGCGCACCAACGCCGCTCAACCAACCATCAAGAAACCAAAGGAAGAGTGGACTGAAGAAGAATTGAGAAGAGTTGCAAATGAGAGGGTCTTAAATCTGCTTTCGGTTTCATGCACCTCTTCAAGCTTAAATTCAAAAACCTTCAGCATGGCATATAAGTGTCAAAGATCAAGAGCTTCCAAGTCCTTGTTGTCTTCAATGTTAGTAGTCTTAATCAGCCATTTGCTACTAAGAGATTGCATAAATCTCATGTTCAAGTCTGTATTTGAGTAGACATGTCCAAGAGAAAAACATACATTAACAATATCAATGAACCTCTCATAACACTGTCGAAGAGATTCCTTAGGGTCTTTAACAAAGTAGTCAAAGAGCCTTCTCTGCTGATAGAGGCGGTTCTTCTTGGTGTCTGAATCTCCTTCCAGAAAATCAACTATAGCATCCCAGGTGTCTTTTGCGGTTTTGCAATTCAGCACTTTTGAATGAGTCCTCAGGTTTATAGATGATACAAGCATGGATATAGCTCTTCCATCAAAGTCCACATTGTTGCGGTCTACATCAGTCCACTCACTTTCTAACTTCTTGATTTCAACTTCTTTTCCTGCGGTTCCTGAACATGGGATAGCTTTCATATGAACATATGGTCCTTCAGTAACCGCGATCCACAGTCTACGATCACATGAAATCATGTGTTTCATCATCCTATCTTTTCAAAAGATAAAACTATCTTCATCCAGAATCGGTAAGTGATTCGAATTGGATGTTTACATCATATGGGTGTTTGAGTTTGCCATTGGATCAGTACCCAAGCAGTTAAGCTTGTAAAAACAAGTTTTGGTGGATATGCTCTGATACCACTTGCTGGTCCCAAAGGGCAACAAGGGTATAGAACCGCTAGAGGGGGAGGGGGTGAATAGCGGTTCAAAACTTTTTCTAAAAAACCCTTGAAAATCAACCGAGTACTTATCAGTTTGGTAAACTGCGGTTCAAAGCACTTAAACCGAACTGATAAAATGCACAGCGGAGTTTTGCGGTTTGGCCAAAAGGATAATTAAAGAGTTTGGCGGTTTGACTCGGGTTGAAAACACTATGATGCAACCGATAAGTTTAACTT
Source organism: Campanula takesimana (assembly GCA_026119855.1). Lineage (NCBI taxonomy): Eukaryota > Viridiplantae > Streptophyta > Magnoliopsida > Asterales > Campanulaceae > Campanula > Campanula takesimana. Next base: position 449,986 of record JAOWBW010000933.1, on the reverse strand, counting down.
GAAGATCAAAGAAAAACACAATTCACTTTTCAAGTTATTTCGTATATGGATTCAAGTTATAGACCACAAACAGGAAAGTAAATAACAAGACAGAAAAGTAAAGATCAAACACACAATTTGAAGAGGTTCGTTCTTGAATGAACTACGTCCTCTACCTAGATGGTTAGTCTAGGATTTTTTAATAGCTACTAGACTTGTATTAAATAGAGGAGGTTTTACAAGATGAATATAAACTCTAAATAATAAATCTAACCTATAAAACTATTATAACAACCGGTGTTTTCGAAGTATATAATCTATATGATCATATAAATCGGGTGTGTGTGTGGAAAGAAATCAAATGCTCTAAGTATCTAAATGATGGTTGAGCAAATAAAAAACTTTCGGTGTAAAGGGTGAGTATGAAAGGTTTTTTAGGCTTTGTTGGTCCCAAAAGGGCAACAAGGGTATGAAAAATTCTAGAGTGGGGGGGGGGCGTGAATAGCGTTTTAAAATTCTTTTCAAACCCTTTTACAAATCAATGGCAAATGCGCACATATAGCGCGTAGCAAGAGTGTGTGTAGACACCCCGCCTTGGACCGCTCACCCCGATTGCACATTTGATTTTGCGTTTCTCCCTATTTTAAGTGTTTCTCGTTAGTTTCTGTTACTTTCGTTAAGTTCCTGACTGACTTCGTTAAGTCTAGGGACTAAACTGAATAATAAGGCTGACTTTCTAGTCCATTCTGTCAAAAAAGCCATCTTTGAGTCACGCGTCTTTGATCATAGGAGCCAGAAGCGCGCGCCTTCCCCCCCCCCCCCAAGGTAGGAAACGCGCGCCTCTGTGCGTCAGTTACAGATTTCTGTCCAAGAATCTCTCCCTTGCTCATCAACGAGCTTATTGAACAAGGATGTCTTACTCCAGCTCAAACCGATGGTGGATTGTTATTTGCTAGATGTGATCTGAGCGCAAGAAGCAAGCTCAGAAAAGGCAACTACATCAGACCACAAGTTGAACCAATTCCAAAAATCAATCATGATGAGGACATTGAAAAGCAAGAAAAGTTGTTCAAAGAGGCTGAAAAGGTAATCAGTCGATTTAGTGATATGAAGGAAGCTTTAGCACTATCATGTGATGAAATTTCCCAGCTTAAGACCGAGAAATCTCTTCTAAAATCTGAACTCACCCTCCTTAAGGAGCAGATAAAGAGCATGACTCCTCTTACTGTTAAAAACACCTATCTAACAGAACAAAACTCTGTACTTAAAGTTCACAACGATGAATTGGTTGCTCAAATTACTGATCTTAAAAGATTACAAATGAGTGGTCCAATTCTCGTGTCACTATGGATAGTATCTTTGAGTCCCAAAAAGCCAGTGGTGATAAAATCGGCTTGGGATTCACTTCAACTAGTGACAACTTTAAGTGTGAGGTCTGCGCTGAAAGAGAAAGTGAATTTACACCTCAGCAAACTTGTGAAATTCCTAAGGAAAAACATTCTATTTCAATGGGTAAAAGACAGGAACCAGTCAAGAGACAAACATTCCATTATGTCTACCCAGCGAAACAATTTGGGAAAGCTAAAGAGAAGGAAGTAGCTACAGATGAATCTTCCTCTAGCAAAATAATTCTTGAAACAAGGTGCGCTCCTTCTACGAGTGAACATTATGCACCTAGGAGCCATGCACATCAACGCCATGTGCCTCCTAGCCCTATACGCGCTCCTAGAAAAAGCGCACCAAAATTTCAAAAGAAATTTTTTTTAAGGCAAATTCATCTGACCCAAAGAAGAATGCTATCCCTAAGAAAAGTAAGGAGTTTGTGAAAACTCACGTGATTGGTGGCTTTCATCATTGTTCTATTTATGATTGTTTTGGACACAAGGCCGTGGAATGCCTTTTGAGATTCACTCCCAATGCCAAAGGACTTAAAAATCCTAAGGTCAAGCAAGAGTGGGTCGTCAAAAGTTGCTAACTCTAGGACCCGAAAAGGAATAAAGGGGACCTGCTTAAATGTCTATATTTCAGGTTCTTTGCTTCATGGATGGATCTTCAAAAGCTAGAACGTATGAATGGATTCTCGAAAGTGGGTGCTCACGACACATGACTGGAGATGAATCCTTACTTGAAGATGTTCATGAAGAAAGAGGTCCCTCAGTAACATTTGGTGATAATAACAAAGGTCAAGTTGTTGCATATGGAAAGCTCAAGAAAGACAAAGTGTGCATTGAAAGAGTCTCTCTCATGGAAGAACTCAAGCACAACTTATTATCCATATCTCAATTTTGCGACAAAAGATTAGAATGCCATTTCACTTCAACGCAATGTCTTATCAAGAATGGCAAAACTGGAGATATACTACTCACGGGATATCGTAAGAAAAATATTTATATCATTGATTTCCATAGTATGAACTCTAGTACTAATCTTTGTTTTGTAGCTAAAAGTGTGAGCGAAAATAGTTGGCTATGGCACAAGCGCTTGAGTCACTTGAACTTCAAATATCTATCCAAACTCAGCAGGGATAATCTTGTCAAAGGACTTTCCAAGGTTGCTGATCATCATGACAACAAGTGCGTTGCGTGTCAACTTGGCAAACAATCAAAGCGGTCTTTCTCCAGCAAGATAAATCCCTCAACTTCAAGATGTTTACAACTGCTGCACATTGATCTCTTTGGACCAGTCACCCCTGCAAGCATTAGAGGAAACAAATATACTCTAGTTGTAGTGGACGATTATTCAAGATATGCATGGGTGGAAATGATGATTTCTAAAGACAATTGCTATTACATTCTCACCACTCTATTCAGACTGCTCCAAACCCAAAAAGAAGATGACATCGTTAGTGTTCGATCCGACAATGGAACAGAATTCAAAAACAACGGTGTTGCTCGATACTGCGACGATCATGGGATAGATCACAACTTCTCAACAGCTTGAGTTCCTCAACAAATAGTGTTGTGGAAAGGAAAAACAGAACGTTGATAGAAGTAGGGAAGACAATGATAGCTAAAGCAAAACTGCCTAAGTACTTTTGGGAAGAAGCTATCAACACAGCATGCTTTACTCAAAATCGCTCCCTCATAAACAAATGGCACAGAAAGACCCCTTATGAACTTTGGCGTGGTAGAACTCCCAACATTGCATTCTTTACAATCTTTGATTGCAAATGCTATATCCTCTACAATGGAAACGAACATAGAGGTAAATTCGATGCCAAAGCAGACGAAGGTATTTTTATTGGGTATGCTAAACATTCTAAAGATTTTTGCATTTTCAATAGATCTACTTTAGTGATAGTTGAATCTGTACATGTTACATTTGATGAACATTCTTTCCTTGAGCCACATTTGGATCCAAATGTTGTTGATGATTCTGTTGAGACAGGTGCGCACATTCATACTGTGCATACACAAGATCAGAATGCATCAACTCAAGGAAATCCATCTACATCAGTTGCGCAAAGATTTGTCAATAGCGCACCTAGTGAAGCTTTAGTTTCACCATACAATGTGCCTGGAGATTCGTCTAATGCGCATCATTCTAATTATGCGCCTGGTGTCACTCACTCTTTCAATTCTGAACCAGTTTAACATCCTAACTTTAATGATTTTGATGCTGGTGAAGATGTGCCAATTGAAGACCTTCATGTTTCTACAACTCAACCTAACTTACCTCCTGAAATTCGTGAAGTTAGAGATCACCCAATCACTAATATCATTGTTGATCTTCATGTTGGAGTTCGTACAAGGAGAGCTACTAACTTTGATGCTTACACTGCATTTATCTCTCAAATTAAACCGAAGAAGGCTGATGAAGTGCTCCAAGATCCTAATTGGGTTGTTGCAATGCACGAAGAACTAAATCAGTTTGAACGATGTAAGGTTTTGACTCTTGTTCCAAGACCAAATGATCAAGGAGTAATTGGTACAAAGTGGGTGTTCAGAAACAAGATGGACGAGAATGGAACCGTCACAAGAAACAAAGCAAGGTTGGTTGCACAAGGCTACAGGCAAGAGGAAGGAATCGACTACAATGAAACTTTCGCGCCCGTTGTAAGACTTGAAGCTATAAGGATCTTCCTAGCTTACGCTGCTCACAAGAACTTCAAGTTATATCAAATGGATGTCAAGAGCGCGTTTCTAAATGGTGAACTCCAAGAACAAGTCCACTTAGCTCAACCACCTGGGTTTGAAGATTCTCAATTTCCAAATCATGTCTACAAACTCCAGAAAGCTTTGTATGGGCTAAAGCAAGCACCAAGAGCATGGTATGATACACTATCCAAGTTTCTCATTGAAAAAGGCTTCACTCGCGGTAAAATCGATACTACTCTTTTTATTGCCAAACATAATGATCGTAAATTACTTGTTCAAATTTATGTCGATGATATTATTTTTGGTTCTACTAATGAATTGTTGTGCAAGCGCTTTGATAAACTAATGAAAAGCAAGTTTGAGATGAGCATGATGGGAGAACTCACATTCTTCCTTGGGCTTCAAATCAAGCAAATGAATGAAGGCATATTTATCAACCAAGCAAAGTATACAAGGGATCTAATCAAGAAGTTTGGACTAGATAATGCTAAACCATATGATACCCTAATGGCTACCGGCAACAAACTTGACAAAGATCTAAAAGGTAAAAAGGTTGATCAAACGCTCTATCGAGGTATGATTGGCTCACTCCTTTATCTTACTGCTAGTAGGCCTGATATAATGTTTAGTGTCTATGTCTGCGCTCGTTATCAATCTGACCCTAGAGAAGCGCACTTAATTGATGTGAAACGTATTATACGATATCTCTCCAGCACTGTTAACCTTTGACTTTGGTACACCAAAGACTCGAACTTTAAACTTGTAGGTTATTCAGATGCGGATTATATAACGTGCACTATAGACAGGAAAAGCACAAGTGGCACTTGTCATTTCCTCGGATATCGACTTGTGTCATGGGCAAGTAAGAAACAAGCTGCAGTTTCTGTCTCAACTACAGAAGCAGAATATATCGCTGCTGGATGTTGTTACTTCCAGATTCTATGGATGAAGCAATAATTGGTGGACTATGATATCAAAGAAGAAAATTACCCCATCTACTGCGACAATACATCAACAATTGTGGTTTCTGAAAATCCTGTCATGCACTCAAAGACTAAGCACATTGACATTAAGTATCACTTTCTTAAAGACCACATGGAGAAAGACAACATTCATTTGGAACACGTGGGAACCGACTATCAAATCGCAGATATCCTTACAAAAGCACTAGATGCTAAAAGGTTCATCTTTATTAGAGGAGAAATGGGTATGCTTGAACTTACCTAAATTTTGTCCATATAATTTGTCAATACTAATGATTTTGTTGTGACTTGAAATTTTCTAAGTTAGAAATGCCTCATGCGCCTGCGCATTTCAAGCGCAAATGATGATGCGCATAAGGCAAAACATTTCTGAGATTTCTAAGAATCTCTGCGCATTATAGAGCTGCGCATACACTTCATGCACATGCCACGTGGACCTCAGGTAAGTTCTCTTTTCGTTAATTATACCTAGGTCCTTGACTTGCTGAGTCAGCACATAATTTGCAAGGGTACTTGCGTAATTATGTTTTTCCCTAGTCATTTTCTTTTTAAATTTTTCTTGGGAAATTACTATTCTACCCCTGCGCACGGCCCACCTCATTTAATGAAAAAGCATTGAGTGACGCGCCATTAATGCTCGTTGTGTGCTATTTATGATGGAATTGGAAAAGTCTTGTCTTGACCATTAATGCCTGACACACGCGCGCGGTTAAGGATTTTCACGCGCGTTCCTCATTAGTCCACGTCACCTACGCGTGCGCCTCACTCGCCTTATATTTTACCAACCTCTGTCAGCACGCCGTGACGTCATCAACCCTTTTCATGATAACCTATCAACCGCCGTCTCTGCACTTATCTTCTTACTCTCTGCACTCTCTCTTTCTCTCTCTCTCACTGACATTTCTTTCTCTACACACTTCCATTTTCACTCCATTTTTGTGTAAACTTCTTTTATATATCTTATGGCTCCTAAGAAAACAACTACATCATCAAAGAAAACTGAAGACCCCCAAATGGTATGCTTCTAAACTCAGTTTACAGTTTTCAGCCATTGTTGTTCTTCGAAGGTTTGGTTTTTCCCCTTTATTATTTCTCTATGACCCGTTGCTCATTTTTCAAATTATTTGATGCTGTGTGCTCGTCTTACTTGTGCCTATTCATATATGTAATTTGTTTTACGATCAATGATCATTTGATTGAGTTTCTGAGGATTTTTGAAAATTTGTCTTTTCGTATTCTTTTTCGGTCTTTCTCAGATTCTGGGTGATTGATCTTGTTGTTGTTGTTTTGGTTTACTTGTTTGTGTGTGATTTTTCATTACGAACATTTTGATATGCTTTTTATGCATTTTGGAACACTTTGACATTTTCATGTTCTTGGTGTTCTTCATGTATTCAACACATGTTCTTCATGTTCTTGATGAATAGTCGTATTATGTGCCTTGCCATGATTATTGTTTTTGTTTATACTTTTCGCGCCAATTTTAGGCGTGTAATTTAAATTTTGTGTTTTTGGACATTGTTACCCTTTATATTTGTTTTTTTTCTAAGTATGGATTCTAGTTCATACGCTGCACACATCGCTCATGCGCATGCGCTTCTCTCCATGCGCATGTCCAGATCTAACTTCTAACTTTTGTTTTGCGCATAATATAAATTACTTTATTCCCGGTTGGGAACTTGATGTGGAAGACTTGCGCCAGGATGCTCTTGGGCGCTACATGATGAAAATAATGGATACATCTGGTATTCTGCCACTTTTCACCAAGGGCCAGACATTCATCCTTCCCTCATATATCGATGAATTCTTCAGCAACGTAGAAGAAGTAGATTGTGTATACGATGACATCACCGTTCCCTGCCTGAAAAGTTCTATCCGCGGGGTTTCTGTAACAATCAACTATGCGCACATCAGACAGACAATGGGTCTACCTGCGTGCAACAAGAAGAAGTTGTCTCAAGATGTGTAGGACAAGGTTGTAGAGAAGCTAATCAAAATCCCTACTCTGGTTGTTCAATACAACAACCACGATAGGAAGGAATTTGGAGAGTTGATGTACCACCTCTGCACCCTCATCGGAGATACCATCAACTGCAAAAATGGGAACAAGTTTACTTTTATCAGTAAGCAGTGGATGTGCCGCGCTGTCATCTACAAGTCCAAGCAGTTGAGTTGGGCTGAAATTATTTATGATGAGTTAGTGCGTTGGGTGCGCGTATACAAGAAGAAGACTGCAGATCAGAAGAGACCACCCAAGTACAAGACGCACTGCAGAATCCTTACTGCCATCTTTATGCGCTTTCCCAAAGTGCGTAAGTTAGTGGATGAGGACCCCTCTCTGAAAGTTGATGTGACTTCTACGCGCACGTATTCTCGCGTATTCCTTCATAATTTCCGCTGTAAAGTCAACAATTTTGATTATTGCATGTACTGGGCTGCAGATCCTGTTGAATTGTTTGAGGACATTCACCCAGAAGACCAAGGCTCTCCTCCAGTTTTTGATGGTGAGGTACAAGAAGCTTCCTCTACTAAATCAGACTCTGAGGATGAATCCTTTTATGAGCCGGTTCTAAACAAGGTTGGGGATAAGGAGAAAGGCAAGGGCATTGCTACAGATGCGCCGCACAAGAAGAAGAAGGCCAGTAAATCTACTGCTGGGCCTGGGATTTCTATCAATGAGCATACTGCGCCTGCTCCTAAATGCAAGGCTACTGCTGACCCAAAGCCTCCTAAGAAATCAAAGAAGGCTAAGGCTCCTGCGCCTATAGCAGAAAAGAAGAAGGAAAAGAAAGAGAAGAAGAAAGCCTAGGATACAAGAACTCTATTCGATGAGTCTGATGAAGACATCCAAGTAGAAATGATGCTGCGCCCCTTCCTCCTGCGTCTAAGTCAAAGCACCCCTCTACTTCTGCCCCTGCGCACCAAGAAGAAGACGTATTTGAAGGTGCATTCAATGACCCTCTTATCATCCCTTCAAAGTCTACTACTGCTGGACCTTCTAGGGATGCACCAACTCAGGGGGAGCGCAAAAAGGAAACATCTTCTGAGGATGAAATCCCTCTCTCTGCAAAGAAGAGCATGCTAAAGAAGCAGAGCACGCCCAAGCACCGCGTCAAGAAGATTGCCTCCAAGCGACCCATAAGAGACTTATCAGATGCTGAATCTGACCCTCCGCGCACTGGCTTGAATGCGCGTGAAATTGCAAGGAATGCAAGGTTAGCTGCAGTTGCGCAGAGGAATGTTGCGCAGCAAACCCCACATATCTTCATTGATGGTGAAGGTTTTGCTTTTGATGCGCCTGATCCTACAATAGATCCAGATGCGCCGATAGTTGAAGATGCTGCTGATTCAAGTTCTGAAGACTTTGCACTTCCTCTATCTCCTGTTAATGCGTAAGGTACTTCTACTCTACCTCCTACTGCTACTATTACTGCGCACACTACTGGGGCTTCTCAGACTTCTCCACAAGTTCTCCCCATAGTGCCTCCAGCTACTGCTCCCTCAGATGCCTCCACTTCAACAGACATGTGCCAAATTGTGGCCATGCTCCAAACAATCCAGGCTAATCAATTTGTCGCGCAAACCCAGCATTTCCAGGTGGTCACTGCGCAAGCTAAGATTCAAGAGCAACTGGATGCGTAGTCAGCAAGGCTCGATGTGCAAGCCAGTTTGCTTCAGGCTATTGATTGTGCCATTAAGGGGGGGAGTTCTGCAACAAAGGCAACCCCTTCTGAAGCACCCGCAACAAGCTCTGGAGCTGCGCCTATGCCTCCAAATGTTGATATCATGCGCCAAGACATAGAACATGACTTTGGTATTATTACCAATGCGCTCTCAAAGATTCCATCTCTGCATGGTTTAAATGAAGCTTTTTGTACTTTGGCTGGCGCTATGAATGAAGTGATTAAAGCTGAAACAGTCAAAATTTTAAACGCTTTTGAAAACTTTGCGCTCGGTGATTTCAGCTCCTCCTCCTTTAATGCGCTAAAAACTCACATGACCAACTGCTTAGTTCAGTTTTGTGACACTTTCAATGGAAAGATGAACCAGGCTATGCTGGATATGCAAGCCAGTCAAAACATGGTTCAAGTGGAGTTGACAAAAAGCTTGGTGGATGCGCAGAAGGAAATTCAGGACTTGATTGCGTCTGCTCAGCAATCTCTTTCAAACCAATTTGGTTCACTTGAGAATACTTTTAACCGAGTCTCTAAAGACCTTCAGAAAGACAATGATCTAATGCGCAGTGGCATGAAGACCTACGTCAATCAGGCTATAGAATACAATGCTAAGTTTCAGGCTCTGAAAATTGAGTTAATGAACAAGTTTACCAGCCTGCAGAACGAGCTTAGGGAAGCGCTGTCCAGGATTAACATAGATTAGATTAGATTTGTAATCTTTTCATTGCTGCGCATATTGAAAGTTTTTTATGCGCATATTTTTTGCTTTTGATTTTTTCTTCCATTGTAAAACTTGTACCTGTAACTCATATCTTTCAAGTTTTAATGAGAAGAATGCATCATTGCGTTTTCACAAAACTTTGTTCAATTCAAACCATTCGTTTGTGGAACAATGAATGCATTATTTCAACTGTACATCATGCGCATTCTTATAACTGCTCATATTTCATTGCATGATATTTAAACATTCAGTTTAAATGCATACTTAAACCTAAACTCATAATATTTAGTATGCGCTGAATGATATTTCTGTCTTTCCCTTATTGTAAATTTTATCTTTTGGATAGACTAGAAATCTATAACATTGGCTAGTGTGTGCATTGACTTGAGACATGATTTACCATTTACATCCTTATGGACATGTTTTTATTAAGTACTATGTATTGCCTTTGTTGTAGTAGGTAATGGCATCAATCATTTAGGGGGGAGATTGTTGGGTATGCTTATTACTTAACCCTCCTACTTATGTTAGAATTGATTGATACCATCACTTGAGTTTATTTTAAAGACTTTAGGACCCTATGTAAGAAGTTTTATAACTTTAATTTTTTAGCTAAGTCCTTCTTATAGACTAGGCTTAGTGGTTAGGGCTTTTACTTTAAATTTGAGGTCTCACTTGCAAATGACTAAAGTCTGAGGTGAATGACCTTCATGCGCAGTACCCATCTGCGCACTCAATATGCATGGTCTCCATGCGCGCGCAGATTTGCCTTAGTCAATTCTCTCATTTCCCGATCTCATATTCTCCAAGCTTGGAAAGCGTCAAGTCAAGGTATGCTTTTTGGAATGAGCCAAAGTGCTGATGTGTACATACGATAAAACAAGCACACTCAGCATACACGTAGATGGAAACGCGCCTCATATTTGAAATTCAAAAAGAAGATAGCTGTCACCCTTCTAGAAGAAGTTTGAAGTTTGTCCACTTGATCTGTCTCCAACAGCTATAAAGGACACCTGCGTACCAATCACATTGTGCCAGCACATCGTCCTTGCTCAGAGCTCCAACAGCTAGTTTTTGAAGCTCCACTATAAATAGCCCGCTCTTCCTCATTTTCCAAGCTGCTTGTGTTTTGCTCTCTGAAAGAAACTTTGAAGATTTGAAGATTGCTTGCTCATTTCCAGAATTCTCAAGAACAGCCTTCATACCTTCATACTTTACCAAGCCCATATCCTAAAGCCTTGTAACACCAGAATCTTGTGCTCTCCATCTCTTAGATTTAAAGAGCCCAGATTTCTGACACACACACCTCTTGAAGTTCCAATCTCATCGATCATACTTCTAGAGATACACCGGTTATTGTCTAGGATTTGTTCTTTCATAGATTATAGATCTTTGAGTTAGTTTTGTTCTCAATCGTTGTAACTTGTAACACTATCTCATAATAAGATCTCCATTAGAAATCCAAGACTAACCATCTTGGTAGAGGACGTAGATCTTTTTCCGATCGAACCTCTCCAAATAGCTTGTCTATTTATTGTGCTTTTCATTCTACATTTAAGGTTTTCTGATATATTGCTTTGTTTGATCTTTGTAGATTGTCTTGCACTGTTTGCATTGTGTTTGTGTGCTTTCTGCCTTAGTTCCATTTTGCACCACTCTTTAAACTAAAACTTAGTAAGTGCGTATTTACACTTCTACGCATAGACCTGCGCATAAGTCGTTGCTTTAATTTTCCACTGTGCATTTCACACTGTAGATACCCCGGGAGGGCACGGCTTGGCTAGAGAACGCGAGCTATTCCTAGGGTTTCTATTTGTGTTTTAGATTTGCCACCTATGTTTTAGAGGAACATAAGAAAAACCTAATGTATAGCCTAAGTATGATTAAGAAAACAGAGATTCTTGTTTGGAGGTTCGGAGGTTAGGTTACGAGATGGGAAGTAATTAAACACCCACCTCGCCCAACTAATGGCCGTCTTGCTTGATCAAAGTCTACATAAATAAAATAATGTTCTTCCTATTTTGACTATAATGAAAAGGGGTTTAAAAGGGGGTGTTTGAAATGTAGGGAGATAACTCCTTGACTAGCTTCAATGAAGTGAAGTAGTCTCCGGTGTCATGTCCCAAAATGTTTGGGTGATTGCTCGTTTGATTAAAGTAAAAGAGAGAAGAGATGAAGTAGAGAAGAAAGGGAAAAAATGGACTTTTACTTATGCCTCGAAGACCTTCAAACGCTTCTTGATGAATTACTTGAAAAAACCTTGGGAATGATTTCGGTATAGTTTTTGTGTAGAGAGAATTTTCTGGTCCTTGAAAATGGTGGAAAAGGGATGTTTTTATAGGTAAAAAAATGTATGTTTTTAGTGCCAAAACTCAGTCATCAAGAAGTCTTTCCCATGCAAAATCATGTAAGATGAGCAAGGGAGAGATTCTTGGACAGAAATCTGTAACTGACGCCCAGAGGCGCGCGCTTCCTACCTTAGGGGCGGAAGGCGCGTGCTTCTGGATCCTATGGTAGGAGGCGCGCGACTCAGAGATGGATTTTTTGACAGAATGGACTAGAAAGTCAGCCTTGTTATTCAGTTTAGTCCCTGGACTTAACGAAGTCAGTCAGGAACTTAACAAAAGTAACATAAACTAACGAGAAACACTTAAAATAGGGAGAAACACAAAATCAAATGTGCAATCGGGGTGAGCAGTCTAAGGTGGTTTGTCTACAGAGCCCCTCGGCGACGTGGATTGCAAAGCAAAACGCGTCGACGAAAGAACAAAACATCCGCCGAGGACATCACCAGGAAAAAAGCAAAGACTCGATGAAAACAAGAATCTTGAAATTACAAGAGATAGGAGTGCGCTCCCTGTGTGAGCGACTTTTGTTGATATGAGGGGTGTGGTGATTGAAATTGGCCCACCGTGGCCAAAATTTAGAGTCCGTATAGAGGACTGGAGGGACTCGAGAGTCTGCCTGCCTGTTGATTTAGAGGGACTCGAGAGTCTGCCTGCTGATGTAAAGGGACTCAAAAGTCTGCCCGCTGATGTAGAGGGACTCAAAAGTCTGCCTGCTGATGTAGAGGGACTCGAAAGTCTGCCTGCTGATGTAGAGGGACTCGAAAGTCTGCCTGCTGATGTAGAGGGACTCGAAGGTCTGCCTGCTGATGTAGAGGGACTCGAAGGTCTGCCTGCTGATGTAAAGGGACTCGAAGGTCTGCCTGCTGTAAAGGGACTCAAAGGTCTGCCTGCTGATCTAGAGGGACTCGAAAGTCTGCCTGCTGATGTAGAGGGACTCGAAAGTCTGCCTGCTGATTTAGAGTTCAAATAGGGGACTGGAGATGAATGTGAATTTACTGAGCAGAATTTGCTGATAAGGTGGTGATTTCAGTGGTTCATCGCGAACCAAATTTGCTGTTTTGAAGCTGTATTTTAATGTACGCTGTCTGGAGTAGCACTTGCAGTTGACTTTTGCGGGGTACGGGCACAGTTGACTGCGGACTGGGGGAAACGTCAAGATTGACTTTGACTTTTGTAACCGTCGGATTTAATGATGTCCGTTGCGGAACTTCGTGCTTGAAACGCCCCAAAGTGGAGCTGAAATCTCAGATGGGAGTTGGAGGAACATTGATGTGATGTATTTATTCATGCATGGGAACTTGTACCTGGGCCTGACTGGATATGAGAGGCGTGCGCATTTGGCAGTTGATGTGAGATGCGCCCGCGTTCCAGGTGTATAGCGGGAGGCGCGCGCCTTCCACATAAGTTCAGCATATATTCAGAAACTGCTCATTCTGTTCGAGCCAAGTTCAAAAATTGCCCAAGACAGCTCACCTATGAGCCCCATACTCATACTTCCCACTTCGTTTCTGCGGGATTGGTAAGAATTTCGCCTTCCCTTTGACAATTTTGCATTCTAGGGTCATACCATTTTGTCCGTGATACTGCTGCAGTAACCCTTCTGATCATGCTTGTATGTTTTTGTCATTGTTGACTTGTTGTGAAGAGGATGTTTTGACACCCATTTGCATGTTCACACACTTGTTTGCACGTCATGCCATTACCATGTTGAATTTCCTCATGTTGGGTTTGGCCATTTTCTAGCCGTTATGCTGATGAATTTTTCTTTGTCTCTTGTTTCCTTTTAGAGGTGGAACCGTCTGACTGAAATCCGAGGTGGGGCTCAGGCACCCGTTTCTGTATGGAGGAAACTTTCAGAGAATGTACAGACTCGGGTGGCCGCTACATTTTTCGGCCCTTTCATTACCAGTCTGCCTTCGTTGAAGAATGATCCTGATGTGATTCAGGCATTGAGGGAGCAATGGTGGGACACCACTCACACTTTCCACTTGCCGATGGGGGAGGTGACTATGACCCCAACTGACTTTACGGCTCTGACCGGTTTTCTTTTTTCTGGGGTGCCTGTCCCTTGTGGTGTTAGCGGGACTGCTAGGACGCCTGCCGAGCTGTTGGCTTTGGTTGATTGTGAGCTTGTGGTGAAGAACTTCAGAGTGACTTGGGGGAAGTTTCAGACTTACTTTAGAGTCCTTGAGGCTAAGTCTCGGGGAGTTACCGCTGACAGGGTCGAGGGAGAGGCTCAGTGTTTCATTTGGTATGCTTTGTCTCACACCATATTTGCGAATGGGGGAAGTTATGCTGCTTTGTCTCTGCTGGACCTTCTGGTTGACCTGGACCAGGCTGCTCAGTACAACTGGGGTACGGCTGGTTTGGCTGCTTGTTATCATGGTATGGACTTGACCAGTCGTTCGACTTAGAGCTCGGTCACAGGATTTTCTCTTGCTTGGGAGGTATACTCATCACTCTTCCTTTTCCGAATTTCTGTCTTTTCTGCACTTTCAACTGTGTTTAATTTCTGCCTTTGTTTTTGTTTGCAGCTGTGGGCATTTGCCATTCTGGGCATGAGGGACTTCAGGATTGAAAGAGAGGGTCAGCCCATGTATCCTTACTGTGCTAGGTGGTCTTACAAGGTCAGGAACGTGAAGACCGGCACCGTCCCCATTGGCTTGGTTTCAGCCAGGCAATATCTGGATGGTCTGAGGCCCGAGTCCGTGTCTCAGTCATTGTTCCCCTGGAGACCGATATATGGTGACATAGAGCACACATTATTTCCTACCCGCTCGATACTTTTGATAAGATCTATAGAGTGCATGGCCATGTACTTGGGAGAGAGGGTGTACTGGCAGCATGGGAGCCAGATGGTGGATTATCATAACCCACCTAGGCCGACGGTTCTGGAGTTCCCTCCTTTTTGTCCTCGTAATTGGGGGGCGTTGTCTGAGGATGATAGGGCCATGTATATGGAAGGGGTTGATGCTACCCCTTTCATTTTTCTTTACCAGGATTATGGCCTTTTCTGGGTGAACCATCTGATGCCGGGCTTCATGTATGCCGATCCTCGGGGAACATAGCCTGCCCCTTCGACTTCTGCGCAGTTCTACCCCACTGGGGCGGGTTATTGCTTTGATCCTCCTCTGCCTCCTTCGTATAATGCCTACTCCAACTTTGGGGTTGTTGATGAGCAGAAGGATATTGTCCATGAAGATATGTCACCAGAGAGAGAGCCTCCTGCCCAGACCGCTGTGGTATGACTTTTGCTTTTCTTGCACATTTCTGATTATGTCCCACTTTCTGTCCCAGTCTGTTTTATCCCAGTATACTGATGTAGTTTCATGTTTCTGTTGTGACAGGTACCCGTGGCTGCTTATAGGTACATAGGCCGCTAGAACAAGGGGATGAGGAGCAGGCTGCGCCGTCTGGAGGAGAGAGTCCTGGAGCTCGGTAGGGACATGGCGAACCTGACCAGGGAGGCGGCGGGGACCGTGTCTGGAGCCGCTAGAGGTATGGCTTGGGGTGCCCGTGGCATAGGACGAGGTTACAGAGAGGCGGCCCAGGATATCGATGATGCAGTCACCTCAGCGAGGCGGTCATTGAGTCGGAGCTTGAGCCGTGGCGGTGCTAGTTCTTCGGCGCCGGTACCAAAGAGACGCCGTCATGAGATCACGGTTGAGGAGTTTGAAGAAGAGTCCGATGATGAAGAGACCGAGAGCGGTGATGAGGGTGATCACAGTGCCACATGGGATGATTCAGAGTAGACTGGGGAGGATGAGTGCCTGAACAATTTATTATTTAAACATGTAATAACATTTAGCACGTATTTACAATCCTAGCTATTTTACCTACATTTTTTATATTTATCTAGACTCGATCTTAGGTGTCGACTCTTTACAAACAAATGTGTGCCCAAAGTGTTTCACTTGTTGCTTGGTGAACGTTGCTTTGTTGTTGTAGATTCTGAACTGACTGCAGGTTGAAGGCGTTGAAATGCCTGGGCAGTTGCTGAACTGACAAAGGCTGTTCTGTTCTATCGTCTGTCATAGGCGCGCGCGCCTGGGATAAGGCGTGGGATGCGCGCGCGTTGCGTCCTTAAGGGAGGACGCACCCGCGTCTGGGCTGCTGATTTACAGCCCCTTTCTTTCTGTACAGGATTCTCCAACAGCTATAAATTTGATTTTCGACCAGTTTTGTCACACAGCAATACTCTGCACTACTTCTCATCTCTTTAAGCCCCAAATTCTTTTCAAGAATGGCTCCTATGACCTTTTCCTTCGAGGTGAAAGTTTCCGTCTCGGAGGGTGAAAAGTCAATACCCGTTCCTATTGTGTAGGCACGTCCGAGTGTCTTTGATCGTTTGGGAAGGCCCAATGAGGTTGTTGCGGGACCTTCGAAGCTAATGGTTTATGTTGAAGCCCCTAGGACACGTTATTTCCCTAAGAAGAAGAAGGGGAAAGGTAAGGGTAATTCTCCTTATGTGTGGAAACGCCCATACAAGGCTCCGGTTAAGGCTTCTTTTGACAAAGGTAAGGGAAAGGTTGAAGAAGCTCCATCCCGTCCTAGCGTCTTCTCTCGTCTTGGCGGTTCCGAGAATACTCCGCCCCCACCTAAGAAGGTCAAAGGCCAAAGCAAGAAACAATGGGTTCCCAAACCGAAGAAAGATTAGATTTTTCTTTGTACCCCAAGATTGCAATTAATAGACCACTTGTTAGGATTTAATGTTTTTATGTCCTTTATGGATCAACATCGTCCGTTGTAATGATCAAAATAATTCAAGAGATGAATAAGAATTGCATTTTGTTATGACATGATTGGGTAAAAATTTATTGTTTTAGACCGCACCCGAAGGTTGCCTACGTTCCTCTCGTAGAGAGGCTCAGGTCTCCGCAGTTCAAACAAATGAAGACCATTTTTTTTTGTGCACCCTGTTTTTTGCCTAGACCGCCCTTTCGGGTTTTCAATCTAGCGGGCTTCTTTTTTACACTTGCTCTAATTTTTTCCTAGGCCGCCCTTGCGGGTTTTCAACCTAGCGAGCGTTTTTTTTTTTAAATGGTCTTTATTTGTTAAGCGTAGAATTTCTTGAGCTTGTCGAGGTTGACCTCCTTTGGCAATTGATCACCATCCAAGTCTACGAGTCAGACTGCACCGCCGCTTAGTATCTTCTTGACCACGTAAGGACCGATCCATCGGGGTGCCAACTTCCCAAGGGGATTCATGGAATTGGGAGGATGTTGTCTTAGGACTAGATCTCCCAATTTGATATTTCGAGGCTTCACCTTCTTGTTGAAATCCCTTGCCATTCTTTGTTGATAAGCCCTTGTGCGTTCGAACGCTCTTAACCTCTTTTCGTCGAGTAGGTCTAGTTGCTCATACTGACTTTGTATCCAATCAACCTCGTTGACTTGGTTCTCAAGTAAGACCCATAGAGAAGGAACCTCGAGTTCGACCGGGAGTACGGCTTCAGAGCCATAAACTAATGAGTATGGAGTTTCTCCCGTTGCTGACCGTATTGACGTGCGGTAGCCCCACAATGCTAGTGGTAATTTCTCGGGCCAATCCTTTCCTATTGAAGCCATTTTCCGTATGATGACCTCGATTATCTTATTTGCTGCTTCGACCGCTCCATTGGCTTGGGGATGGTACGGGGATGACTTGTGCTTGGTAATCTTGTAGTTAACCAAAAGTGCATCCATTTCTTTCTCGAGGTGAGAGCCATTGTCGGAGATGATCTTATGAGGAATACCATATCGGCACATGATGTTGTTCTTCACGAATTCGGCCACTTTCTTGGCGTTGAGAACTCGGTAAGCTTGTGCCTCGACCCATTTTGTGAAATAGTCCACGGCCACTAAAATGAATGACTGTCCGTTGCTCCCCGTAGGATGGACTTTGCCGATGATATCTATGCCCCAACAAGAGAATGGCCATGGTGTGGTCATGTTGTACAATTGGGAATGTGGAGCATGTTGCAGATTAGCATGGAACTGGCACTTGGAACATTTCTTGACTTTCTCGATACAGTCTCTTTCCATTGTAGTCCAATAGTAACCAATACGAATTATCTTCTTGGCTAACAGAATCCCATTCATGTGGGGTCCACACTCGCCTTCGTGAACTTCATGCATGATTTCTTGAGTTTTGGTCTCATTTGCACATAAGAGATTGATCCCTTGATGATGTCTCTTGTAGACTCGGTTCCCAATCAATACGTATCTGGCGGCTAGCTTTTGTATTACTATTCGAGTTTTCCCATTGCTGTTCTCGGGAAAGGTGCCGCTGTTGAGAAAATTCATGATGTTCGTGTACCATGGGGGGTTGTCTTGGACTTCATTGATCTCAATACTCATACAGTATGCCGGACTAGTCCTTCTTGAAATTTTGAAGGGTTTCACCATTTTTCCTTTGGGCATTTCAACCAATGAGGCTATGGTGGCTAAAGCATCAGCAAAGCGGTTCTTGTCTCTTGGTAAATAATTGAACGTGATGTCTTGGAACTGTTCAACCAATTCCTCGAGATGTTGACCATACTGTTGGAGGGTCGGGTCTTGAATTCGCCATTTACCCGATGTTTGGTTGATAAGGAGCAAGGAATCACCGAATACTTCTAGATCCGTGACATTTCTTTCTAGGGCCGCTTCTAGCCCCGCTAAGCATGCCTCATATTCGGCAATGTTGTTGGTAGCTTCGAATTCGAGACGTATGGCAATTGGAGTGTAGATGTCCTTTGGATCGACAAGCAACATTCCTATCCCATAACCGTGCTTATTGGCTGCGCCATTGAAAAAAAGTTGCCATTTATTTTCCTCGGTTGTAGTGCAAACCAAGTGCTCTTTGGGAAACTGTAAGTCCTCCCCCTTCACTTCGTCGCACGGAAATTCAGCAATCTGATCACTGAACACTTTCCCCCTGATGGATTTGAGTGTGACGTAAGTGATATCATAGCCGGCGAGCATAAAGTACCCCTTGGCTATCCTTGTTGACATGAAAGGCTTCTCGAAGATGTAGCGGAGCGGGTCCACTTTTGCTACTAGCTTGATTGGAAAGGCTTCCATGTAATGTTTGAGCTTTTGAGTAATCCAAACCAGTGCTGCACATGACTTCTCCAAGACGGAGTAGTTCTTTTCGCCCCCTTAAAATCGGCGACTGACAAAATAAATGGCATTCTCCTTTGCGGAGTCTCGTTTATCTTGTGCTAGCATAGCCCCTAGGGCTTCATCATTCACTGTGAGATAGAGAAAGAGAGGCTTCTCCTTGTGAGGTGAAACCAAGACTGGAGGGCATGTTAAGTAATGCTTCACTTGGTCGAAAGCTTCTTGGAAAGCGTCGGTCCATTCTAGAGCCACATTCTTCTTGAGTAGCTTGAAGATTGGCTCACACATGGAAGTAAGCTGGTGCACAAACCGACTGATGTACTGAAGTCTGCCCATGAAACCTTTGATTTCTTTCTGTGTCTTGGGAGGAGGCATGTCAATGATTGCCTTGATTTTTGAGGGATCTGCTTCAATTCCCCTTTCGGTAAACATGTAGCCAAGAACTTTGCCTCTGATAACCCCGAAAGTGCACTTCGCGGGATTGAGCCTCATCTTGTGTGACGAAGCCTTTCAAAGAACTTGCGGAGATCGATCAAGTGTTGACCGTCGGTCCCTTTGGAGTGAATGATCATGTCGTCTACATAGACCTCGATCTCTTTGTGAATCATATCATGGAACAAGTCTGTCACGGCCCTTTAGTAAGTAACCTCAGCGTTCCTTAACCCAAACGGCATAACTGTGTAGCAAAAGGTGCCCCACGGTGTTGTGAAAGCAGTCTTGTGTTGATCCTCCTCAGCCATGAGAATCTGATTGTACCTAGCGAACCCGTCCACAAATGAGCGGACCTCGTAGGTGGTAGTGGAATCGACGAGCATGTCGATGTTGGGTAGTGGAAAGTCATCCTTTGGAGAAGCTTTGTTCAAATCCCGGAAGTCTACACATACACGGACCTTACCATTAGCCTTTTGGACTGTGACCACATTGGTAACCATGTTGGATACTCAATAACTTTGATGAAACCCACACTGAGAAGCTTCTCTATCTCTTCTTTGACTTGTAAAGACCATTCTGGCTTAATCTTTCTGAGTTTCTGTTTGACTGGCTTGGCGTCGTCTCTGATCGGAATCCTGTGTTCTGCGACCTTTCTGTCCAAACCCGGCATGTCTTTGCATGACCATGCGAATACATCCACGAACTCCTTGAGCAGTGCACTCAATCTGTCTTTCTCTTCCCCCTTTAAGAAACTTTCGATCTTAATTCCTTCGGCTCTTCGTCGGTACCCAAATTAACAACATGCAATTCTTCGTCAGCCCCTGGACCATTTTCACCACGACTACGGACCTGTTGAGCAAGTTCATTTAAGTATGTTGCATTTTCGTGGTCTATTTCATCATTATTTGAATCGTTATTAACTAGTTCATTAGATTCATTATTAGTTAATTCATCATTCATGATGTTTGCAATCTCGGGGTACTCAGAAAGATAAAAAAATTCATTAACAAAGAAAGGGAACACACGCTCGGCTATGGCCTCTATATCCTCTTGGGTGAGGGTATCAGAAACACTCTCGGACTCGAAAGTGAATGTGAACAAGTCTTCCTTTGTTACCTTACGCGGAATGCAACCCACCTTCTCGACCAAGAATTCCTTGGATACCAATACCAGTTGTTGATCGGCTCGGAGCTTGGCTGGATCTCGCTGATAGTTTTCCTTCTCGTGTCGGTGTCGTAGATGACATTCACTTGGCACTCATCTATGATGGCCAATTCTTCGAACATGGAGGATAAATCCGTCAATTCTTCCCCCACGGTAATCTCTGTTTCGGACTCTATGGTCACTTTCTTCCCCCACCATTCTCGAGGCGACATGGGAGTTGGTTCTCCTTCAGATTTCTGAATCTCACAGTTGGCAAAGACTTCAAGAACGGGCTTTTTGATGCCCTTGCTGTTAACCCATGGCTCGGGGAAGATCACGTACGGGACGTCTTCCTCTTGACGGACAAAGTAGCCATTCAATGTCTTGCGATAAGGCCTCAAATTGGGAATCTCATAATGACGGCCTTCCCTCCGAGCGCGAGCCTTCTCATTCTTGACGGCTTGCTCGTACTTCAGGTCATCTTTGGAAGGCTCGTACCCCAATTCGAACTTGTTTTTGACAAATGGGACCTCTATGGGTTGCATTCTCCCTTGTTGATATTTCCCTAAGCCTAAACCAGGGAAGTAATTCATATTCCTCATCATGCGGAGGACTTTGCGATTGCCGAGGGTCCATGATCCGTTTCCCCCTTGTTTATCGATGGCGTTGATTGAGACGCCCGAGAGGGTGGAGTCTTCTAAACCATGCTGCACTTGTGAACGAGTTCCCCATTTCTGTGGATAGTGACGTTTTCTGCCATGACGGTCACTATTTCATCCCCATTTCTGAACTTGACACACTGATGGAGAGTCAAAGGCACGGCATTAGAACTGTGTATCCACAGTCGGCCCAAGAGAAAATTGAATGAGGAAGGCACATCGAGCACTTGGAATGGAACGGACATGACCATGCTTCCAAACTCAATGTCTATTTCCACCATACCCATGACTGTACGGGCAATGCTATCGTAACCTCGGATCACTTGAGTAGAAGGCTTTAAGTCTGAATTCTTAAGCCTTAGTATGCCCATGATTCGACCGGGCATCAAGTTGAGTGCGGAACCACCATCGACCAAGACTCTTGAAATAGGTCTCCCCCTTGCTCTTACTTTGAGATAAATGGCCTCATTGTGATCGGACCCAAATGGTGGAAGGTCCATGTCGGCAAAAGTGATGACAAATGAATGAGGCCTATCATTGCAGTGAGGTCCTCGGGAGTTGTGTCAGGAGAGACTGATGTGTCATCGAGATTACTGCTGACGAGATCTCGGTGCTTCTTTGAGGATGTAATGAGGTCCCAAATGGAGATATTGGCTTGATTTTTCTTGAGTTGAACCAATAAAGGGTCTTCGGGAGCGTCGCGAGCTTGCGATCTTTGAGAAGAGGTGCTTGGTGCAGAAGTAGTGGGGTTGTTTGCTATGACTCGTCCGGATCGAGTTAGCATATTGACGTTCCCATCTTGCCTCTTTTTCCTATTCTCTAGTACTTCCCTCATTACCTCATCATAAGTCACAACGTAGCAAGAATTATCAAATTTATTCATCACTTTGGAGCCCTCATTCACAATTGGGATTGAATGAGTGGTCTCCTCAAACTCTCCTAACTCTATTACATTGACATCATCGCTACTAGGCACTATGAACTCTTTCTTGTCTATGAGATCTTGAATGACATTACGGAGGACAAAGCATTCCTCGGTGGTGTGGCCACTATGTTGGTGGTAGCCACAATGCTTATGGTAGGCATGGTTGGGACGTATCGTCTTGGGTTTGTATCCTTGGAGAGGAGTAACTTGCCCTTTGGCCTTGAGAGCTTCGAAGGCCTCGGTGATAGTCATGCCTTGGAGAGGAGTGTAGACACGATCATCT
This sequence comes from Campanula takesimana, assembly GCA_026119855.1. Classification (NCBI taxonomy): domain Eukaryota; kingdom Viridiplantae; phylum Streptophyta; class Magnoliopsida; order Asterales; family Campanulaceae; genus Campanula; species Campanula takesimana. Next base: position 427,657 of record JAOWBW010000933.1, on the reverse strand, counting down.
TGAAATTTCTTGCCTTGTGGTGGAGGAACCCTTTTGTAATTCCCCTTGTCGGTAGTAACGGCATTGACTGAAGCCTCTTTTGTGGAGTTAGAGGCGGACTGTGAGTGGGAGAGTAGCATACCAATCCTTTGCCACCCTCTCGAGAGTAAGAGGGAAGCATTGTGCCATAACTTTAGGAGAGACCTTCTTCGGTACCATAGCCTTAATGTAAGTCTCGATGTGTGACATGGGATAAGAGTTGCCTTTGAACTTGCTGATGTCGGGCATCTTGAACTTGTCGGGGAGAGCGTCCATTGTGCTCATGAGAATGGAGGACTGATAAAGGCTCGTGTCGGGGCTTTTCCCCACGTTGAGGCCGTTGAAGCGTTGATCTATGTAAGCCATAATTGAATCAACCATCTTGTGCTCATTGTTCTTGGTGCTTGGTTCCCCCATTTTCTTGGTGCGGGCATTGACATAGGGGCTCTCAAACAAACCCTCGGTCTATTCGGACTCGTCATTGTCTTTCTTGTTTTTACCCTTGGCAAGCTTGGTGAGCTTTTCTTTCATTTTCTCCATCTCGGCCTCGTGGGCCTCTCTTTGGTTGTCGAGGTGATATTGCCAAAGATCATCTTTATTTTGGGCCTCCTTATTAAGAGTAGAGACTTGATCTTGGAGCACTTGGACCATAGCTGAAAGTTGTTCGAGATACATGGTGTTGCTGCTGCCAGTCATGGTTGTTGTTGGTGCTGTTGGAGTAATGTCTTCACGAACTAACTGATTTTATGAATCCCGGTAGACATGGTAAGTACCAATTGAACCTATATTGCAGAAGAGGCGCTTGTTAGTCTTGAGTAACACTTTCGGTCCATGAAGAGGTTTAGAACACACAGTGGGCACACGACTCAAACCATATAAAGAAAAGACTCATTTTTTTTTATAATAAGTCGGAGGGACGGAGTCCCTTTTGAGTTTTTAAGGAAATAATGGAATCATCACACTAGTATATAGACCATCTCGCGGTCCCATATACTCATCGGATTCCATCACGCTTGTGAATCCTACACATGTCGGGATTAAACTAAATTAATGTAGTAAAGCATACATGCGGGGACGGATTTTTATTTTCGTCCATAATAACCACTTGGGGACGGATTTTTGTTTCGTCCATGATAACCACTTGGCATGTATGTTTTGAAGACATTAGTTTAGGGAAATCTCGGCACATGAAAACCGACTTAGTCACGGAGTGTTAGACCCTAACTAGAATTGTGTTGGCTTGTGCTCGGCTAATGAGAGGCTTAAGGTCACCCCCGACATGTAGTCATGAACTACGCCACGGGTTGAGGTTTACCGCTTCGAAAGAGTCAAGGTCGGGTGGAGCTTGAAACTTCCTAGGACGGGCCTCGACGGGTTTGGGGTTATGAACTTGTGCGACTCGATAGTGAGCAATTTATAGGAAGTTGTGCACGTAGTGTGAGGTTCAACATGTGACAAAACATTTTTTTATTTTTTATTTTTTATTTTTTTGAATGAAAGAAAAGCAAGTAAGCACGTAATTACAACTCTCGAATCACCCGTGTGACCGATAAAAAACACAACGCAAATCAGTTTAAGAGGTCCGAATCAGTCCTGATTCAGGCAGCTGTGCCCACACCCCATCACACTGCTCTGTTCTGGGAACCTGTTCCTGTTCTGGAAAACAGCCCAGAGGCGCGGGCCTTTGGCTTGTGTTGTGGGAAGCGCGCGCATGGCGCAGTATCTATGGGAGGCGCCCGCTTCTGGGTAAACCTGTCAGACTGTCAGACTTTGGACTCAGGGGATTGCCCTGGTCCTGAGTATGCATTGTAACCCCTGCAGAAATGATTAGTGTAGAAAAAAGAACAAAAATAAGAAGAACATATGGGAGGCTGGCGATTTTGGTCTTTGATGTGGGACGCGCGCGCCTTAGGCCAAGAAGGCCAGAGGCGCACGCTTCCCCCATCAGTTACCAGAATACCCAGAAAAATGTAGACTTTGATCAGAAACGCAAGTTTAACCTTCAAACGTCCCCAGCGGAGTCGCCACTGTAGATACCCCGGGAGGGCACGGCTTGGCTAGAGCACGGGAGCTATTCCTAGGGTGTCTATTTGTGTTTTAGAGTCGCCACCTATGTTTTAGAGGAACATAAGAAAAACCTAATGTATAGCCTAAGTTTGATTATGAAAACAGAGATTCTTGTTTAGAGGTTCGGAGGTTAGGTTACGAGATGGGAAGTAATTAAACACCCACCTCGCCCAACTAATGTTGGTCTTGCTTGATCAAAGTCTACATAAATAAAATAATGTTCTTCCTATTTTGACTATAATAAAAAGGGGTTTAAAAGGGGGTGTTTGAAATGTAGGGAGATAACTCCTTGACTAGCTTCAATGAAGTGAAGTAGTCTCCGGTGTCATGTCCCAAAATGTTTGGGTGATTGCTCGTTTGATTAAAGTAAAAGAGAGAAGAGATGAAGTAGAGAAGAAACGGAAAAAAAATAGACTTTTACCTATGCCTCGAAGACCTTCAAACGCTTCTTGATGAATTACTTGAAAAAGCCTTGGGAATGATTTCGGTATAGTTTTTTTTGTAGAGAGAATTTTCCGGTTCTTGAAAATGGTGGAAAAGGGATATTTTTATAGGTAAAAAATGTATGTTTTTGGTGCCAAAACTCAGTCATCAAGAAGTCTTTCCCGGGCAAAATCATGTAAGATGAGCATGGGAGAGATTCTTGGACAGAAATCTGTAACTGATGCCCAGAGGCGCGCGCTTCTGGCTCCTATGATCGCAGGCGCGCGACTCAGAGATGGCTTTTTTGACAGAATGGACTAGAAAGTCAGCCTTGTTATTCAGTTTAGTCCCTGGACTTAACGAAGTCAGTCAGGAACTTAATGAAAGTAACAGAAACTAACGAGAAACACTTAAAATAGGGAGAAACACAAAATCAAATGTGCAATCGGGGTGAGCGATCCAAGGTGGGGTGTCTACACACACTCTTGCTGCGCGCTATACTTAGCCAAATTAAGAGTTGTGCGCATTTGCCATTGATTTGCAAAAGGGTTTGAAAATAATTTTAAAACGCTATTCACCCCCCCCCCTCTAGCATTTTTCATACCCTTGTTGCCCCTTTGGGACCAACAAAGCCTAAACAACCTTTCATACTCAGCCTTTACACCGAAAGTTTTTCATTTGCTCAACCATCATTTAGATACTTAGAGCATTTGATTTCTTTCCACACGCACACCCGATTTATATGATCATATAGATTTTATACTCCGAAAACACCGGTTGTTATAATAGCTTTATAGGTTAGATTTATTATTTAGAGTTTAGATTCATCTTGTAAAACCTCCTCTATTTAATACAAGTCTAATAGCTATTAGAAAATCCTAGACTAACCATCTAGGTAGAGGACGTAGTTCATTCAAGAACGAACCTCTTCAAATTGTGTGTTTGATCTTTACTTTTCTGTCTTGTTATTTACTTTTATGTTTGTGGTCTACAACTTGAATCCATATACGAAATGACTTGAAAAGTGAATTGTGTTTTTCTTTGATCTTCAAGTTAAACTTATCGGTTGCATCATAGTGTTTTCAACCCGAGTCAAACCGCCAAGCTCTTTAATTATCCTTTTAGCCAAACCGCAAAACTCCGCTGTGCATTTTATCAGTTCGGTTTAAGTTCTTTGAACCGCAGTTTACCAAACTGATAAGTACTCGGTTGATTTTCAAGGGTATTTTAGAAAAAGTTTTGAACCGCTATTCACCCCCCCCCCTTCTAGCGGTTCTATACCTTTGTTGCCCTCTGGGACCAACAGCCTGCTAGGGTCCGCTCATGATTTATGAGAACAAGATGTGTTTGGACTCATTGCCAACTTGATATAATCCTATGGGGTCACACACAATGGAACGAATTGTTAAAAAGGCAAAAAGACAGTTTTTTGGTCTGGCACGACCGTGCCAGATATAAAGCACGACCGTGCCAAATGGCACGGCCGTGCCGATTATAAAGCCCGACCGTGCCAATATTCATCAGCCGGGTATGGCAGGTGAGGATCAATTGGCACGACCGTGCCAGTTTTAGGGCACGACCGTGCCAATGCTCTCTGGGCCGAAAAATTGCTGCTTAATTGGGTGACGGGATTTAGGTTTCCTAGGTCCTTAAGGGTTAAGGACTAGGACTTATATAAACATCTTTTCACCAGTCATTAAGCATATGAAACCTAGTTGTTTGGAGAAACAATTTTCTTGATCAAGATTGAGAATCAAAGATCAAGAATCATAATTTCATATAGCTTGTTTTGGATCTAGCAGTCCGGATCAAGGAGTTCTTGATATTCGTTCGCGTGTGGATATCCATAGAGGGTGATTGCTTAATCATCTTCTAGTTCGTGTTCCTGTGGATCAAGACTTGAAGAAAAGCTTGGAGAAGATCAAATCTTGAAGAACGAAGTTTTCAAGATTCAAAATTTTAAAGCTCCATCACGGCTAGTATTCTAAATTCACCTTGTATTAATTTAATCATCTTGAACGGATCTAGGCTTTTGGGTGTTATTCCGCTGCGCATGATTGTGCAAAACCCAACAATTTTTTGGGTATTTTTTAGACTTATTCTACTCAATTGATTTTTATAAGATTGGATATGAGGTTTTAGTGATTTCACGGAACATGGAAAAATGAGTAATTTGCAAGTACTGAGAAAAAATTGGTTTTAAAGAATTTTAGAAAGTTTAAGAATATTAAAAGAATTTTGGAGACCAGAAGAACCTCATGAAATAGGCGTGCCTGCATGAAGAAGACATACATACTATGCGTCCGCTAAAGGGGGCGCATATGAACCGACATTTATGTTAAAGACTTACGCTCAACTTCAATTTGTTTTGTAGGGTTGGTACAACATGTGGTCTAATTTCGGGAACTGGAAATGGATGTAATTGTCACAATTTGTGAAGTGTCATTTTCGGATGGGAGTTTAACGGGAGGTAGTATTGGGAAGTTTGTCTCCAGATAGGAAATTGTTGACAATGGATCCAAACAGAGAATATGGGTTCGAGTCTACGCAGAAGAAAAAAGTGGAAATTGCTGGAAGAGCATCTGAAGCCTATGTGGTCGCATGATTTTCATAGAGGTACTTATTCACCTTGCAAGTCAATCTGGGAGCACGTCATTTTGAGATGCTTTGTGGACGCTTTATGCAGTCGCATAGAGAGCAAAAGGCAGTGTGGGCCTTTGAGGTGCCCTTAAGGGCACTCGTAGATGGGGGAAGACATGTCGAGGGGTTATATGTGTGGTTTAGTGTTTACATGAAGAAAGTGATGACTCCATAGCGAAAGTTCATGAACTTTGTTATAAGCATACATATGGTTGATACTATTAAATATCCTGATTTGACAGTGCCCGCAGACGTAGTTTGACCTTTTGACAATTTGAGTGAACAATTATCGTGTTCTTTTCTTGTTTATTGCCTTCATATGAGATTGTTGCATGCATTTTGTTTCTTTTCATAATCATAAGCACCTCATATGACACAGTGTGTGTTCGGTACCGCAATTCCCCAACATGATGATCCATTGCTCGAGAATTTGATTTTTATTGTTAGATAGGGTAAATAATTTAATCATCCATCTTTGAGATTTAGTTGAATATTTGTCTGAAAGATAAACATTCAATTTGGAAGAAACTTGAAGATACTCTTTAAATGAAAGACAAAAACTAGTGTGCGACCGCTCATGGTCCTGCTCGCCAGTTGCCCGCCCAGCTCAGACATGCGTCCTCTCAGGTTGCGCCACGTGTCTTTCTTTAAAAAAAAAACCTCCAATAACTTTAAAATGCAATATCTTGAGTTTTTGAAGTCGAAAAATAAATTTGAAAATACTGTTGCGTTCGTTTCGTCAAACTAGATAGGTCATGATATGGTTTGAATTTGTTTTTTTTTTTAACATATTTTTTAACAAACAAAAAAACTGCTATGTTTGTCGTCTAAAATGTAATACGTTTTTATGAATAAAGTAACAGTGTAGCCTTTACAAAGTAACACTTTTATTGTAAAATGTAACAACAGTTTTGCAGAAAAAAATAAATAGCTTGATAGTTTTTTGTGCTTAGAAAAAATAATAATTGAAGAGAGTGCATACTCCCTCCGTCCCACCTCACTTGACACCTAAGAGGTAGGGACAATAACTAAGGAAAAAAGAATAAAATAAGGAAAATTTGTGGTAGAAAATGAAGAGAGAGAATGAGTAGGGTAAATAGTGGTGTTGGTTGAATAAGTTGAGTGGTGGAAAATGAAGATATAGAATGAGTGTTGGGATAGAGTGAATATAAAATTATAAAAAGTAGACTATTTTGGGAAGTGTCAAGTGGGCTGAGATAGACCAAAATGGAAATAAGTGTCAAGTGAGCTGGGACGGAGGGAGTATATGATTATAATTTGCTATATAAATGAAAGTAACAGTTTTATAGAGTAAATATTATATTTTTTGATTAAAAAAGAGTAAGAATTCATGTATATAATCGGTTGCATTTCATTTATTACTTACTTTAGAAAAAACAATCAAACTATTTCGTTTTTTATTTTTTTATTCAAATACTATGTTACATTACATAATTTCAATTAATTTCAATTGTTATATTCAACTTTTGTTATTGATAAATCACTAAGTGTATTACTAATAAAAAAATTCATATTTTTTTCCACAAATGAATATAACAGTTTTTATAATAAAATGTAACAGTAGTTTTTTAGAGTAAATCTTATATTATCATCAATCCTTTTTGTACAAATGTATGGTTACATTTAAGAGTAAAAACTGTTACAAGAGAGAAAAAAAATTACATTTATAATATTATAAAATGTAACATTAGTTTTGTTGTCAATCTTATGTTATCTTTGATCCATTTCTGCAAAATTGTGGTACATTTTTGAAAAAAAAAAAAGTGTTACATTCCTTTATAAAAAGTGTTACATTGTCGAGCCAAAAATATGGCGCCAAAAAAAATTTGTAAGCGGATAGGCGGGTCAGCAAATGGGCAGACTATACGACCTATAGACACGATCTGTCTCACGCCGAGACCGACTCACAAGAATCCAGCGGTAAATGAAATAATCGGTCTTCCTTAGTAGTTGAGTTTGTTTTGGAGAGTCTGTCTCTAAATGAGTGTCCATTTTCAAGAAATCTTTGTCCCAAAATGAGTGTCTTTTTTTAGCATAACTTTCTCCCTAAATGTTTTTTTTCAAAAAAAATTTCACCAGTTTCTTTATACGTGCAAAACTAAATGTTTAGAAAGAAGATTACAAGATTATATATGAATATTTGCTACCAAATTATACAACAAAATTGAGATTTTCAGTGTCCCTTAAAATGAAATTTGGACACTCATTTAGGGACAGAGGTAATAAAAGAAAAGGCATGGTTTTTATAAGAAAGGGAAGTTTAGAAAGATTAATAAACTTTATATCGTATTTTTAAAAACAACACATTTATGTTGTATTTGGGGAGAGTAGTATATAATTGGTGAAACTAACCTATTGTTAGGTGGAACTTGGTCAGACACTAGGGGTATGGTTGGCAAAAGCTTTTCAGTACTCTCCCTATGTCCTATGTTATTTGCCCCGAAATGATTTTATTATGGGTAATGTTAGTCTTAAAAAAAAAGTTTAAAAAATAAAAATATAAGATGTGGTGACAATATTTTATTGGCTACATCGATAGTGGACCCGACACACTCCAATTAAAAACACTAACACAATTATGACGCTTTATTTTGTAAGCCACATTTTGTAGCCATCTTTTGTAACTTTATTATTTCCCTTTTCTTATATTCCATTTTTGTTGTTCCATAAAGTTTTTCTCATGTTTACAATTTGCGCTTAAATGTGGTAAACACAACATGACTAATGAAATAAATGATCATATCCTTAAAAAGATTGAATAGTTAAATGTAAAGATAATTTTGAGACGGAGGGAGTATGTTTTTTTTTTTTTGTTTTCCCTAGTCGAAAGCATCCAAAACTGTTTGCAGTTTGTAGTAGTTCAAAGCAGAATGAGTTGTATTATTCACTTTAGTATGGTTTAGTTTAAGTTAAGACTTTAATGATTTGGTCTAAGGACAAAAGGGAAAGTTAGGAGTATGTGATTAGATATATGATTGTTTAAGGGTGACACATTTTCAAATGATAGACTTTCTTTATAGTTTCTCTTTTTGTCTCCAAAGTGGGACAACTTTGGTATTTTAGAGATTTCATGGCAATTTTTTAATAGCTGCGTGTAAAACGGGATGGATAAAAAGTTGTAGCGAAATGATTTTGAGTAGGAGCTTGCCTCGACCTCCTGAAAACTCAAATTTGGAGACGGAGAAAAATTACCGCGGGATTACACGAAAGAAAAAAAATATTGTAATCCATTTCTTTTTTTTTTTAAGAAATATAAGTAATGCACAAAAATAAAAACCGTTTTCTCTAAACTTGACTATTGCAACAGTTTATAGTTCTTAATGAGACGAAAAGAATATATTTTTTGTGATTAAAAAAGTGTAATCTTTTGAATTTTCTTTATCCCTAATTGAATGACTAGTTTAAAAAAAAATTGTTAACTCAAATTTAACTCTAAATGAACAGTTTTTTTAACGTGTGTCATAAGGTCCCATTTCAATCTTCTTAAATAAGGCGATAAATGTATTTATTAAATTTACTTTAATTCAGTCAATTTCATAATTATATAAATATATTTTTTTTACATATTGAAACTTACATATTTATGTGAGCATGTAAACATGTTAAGTTTTTTTATTTAAAAAGCTTAACATGTGCCCGACACACATGAGAAAAACCATTATTTATATTTTAATTGGTACATGTATGTACAAAATAGCTTCTATATATATATATTAACAAAAACTTGTATGAAAACACCATGACTCGTCTCATAGTGCATGTTAAGAAGTTCTATAACTTCAAATTTTATTAAGTCCACTTTATAGAATAGGCTTAGTGGTTAGGGCTTATGCTTAGAATTGAGGTTTCAATTACTGAAGACCAAGTATAATGCGCAGGACATTTCATGCACAGAGCATCATCTACTCATTTTCATGCGCAGCAAACACTTGCTCATTCTCCATGCGCAGAGCATCATATGCTCATTTTCATGCGCAATAAACACTTGCTCATTCTCCATGTGCAGAGCATCATCTGCTCTTTTTCATGCACACCTACTCATTCTCCATGCGCAGAGCATCACCTGCTTATTTTCCATGCGCAGAGCAACACCTGCTCATTCTCCATGCGCATAGCATTACATGCTCATTCTTCATGCGCTGAACATTATCTACTCCCTTTCATGTAGAGAACAACACTTGCTTAGTTTCCATGAGCAGAACGTCTGCACATTTTCTATACGCATGACTTCTATGAGCAGAACAAATTAACTTGGTCCTTATGCTTATCTTTCAACAACCTTATATTTTTTAATCTTGGAAAGCACTTTACTTAATTTTAAGATTTGAAGAGGACCTAGGAGCAAGCATGAAGACCATGCACAGATCATCATCTGCGCATCCATCACTTGCGCAGGTCCTTCAGACCTGGTCCTTAACACTTCAACAGCTCTCTTATCGTATTAGCTTGGAAAGCGTCAAAACAATATACGCTTTATGGATAGAACCAAAGAGCTGAGGTGTGAACAAACGATAAATTATGCACACTCAGCACAAGCAGACAGAGGCGCCTAGCGAATACATTTCAAAGTGAAGATAGATGTCATCCTTCTAGAAGAAGATTTGAATTTTGTCTTCTGGCTCTGTCTCCAACGGCTACAAAGGACACCTGCGAACCAATCACATTGTGCCAGGTCATTGTCCTTGCTCAGAGCTCCAACGGCTAGTTTCAAGCTCTCAGCTATAAATAGCCTGCTCATCCTCATTTTCAAGTGGCTTGAGTTTTTGCTTCCAAAGAGAAACTTTGAAGTTTTGAAGATTGCCTGTTCATTTCCAGAATTCTCAAGAACAACCTTCATATCTTCATACCTTACCAAGCCCAGATCCTAAAGCCTTGTCACACCAGAATATCTTGTGCTCTTCATCTCATAGATCTATAGAGCCCAGATTTCTGACACACACACACACACCTCTTGAAGTTCCGATCTCATCGATCATACTTCTAGAGATACACCGGTTTAGTCTAGGATTTGTTCTTTAAAGCATAGATTTAGTTTTGAGTTTTGATTCTTGTAATCTTGTAAAAGCTCCTCAATCTAATATAAATATCTTCGTTAGAAATCCAAGACTAACCATCTTGGTAGAGGACGTAGATCTTTCTGATGGAACCTCTCCAAATAGCTTGTGTCGTTATTCAGTTTTTCAGTTTACTTTCTCGCTTTTCTGATATACTGCTTTGTTTGATCTTTGTAGATTGTCTAGCACTGTTTGAATTGTGTTTGTTTGCTTTCTGCCTAATACCATTTTGCACCTCTCTTTAAGCCAAACATAGTGCGTGCGTTTTTACACTCCTGCGCATACACCTGCGCATCAGTGATTGCTTTAAGTTTCCGCTGTGCATTTCACACTCTCATTGCGCGCTATACTTAGCCAAAATTAGAGCTGTGCGCATTTTCCATTAATTTACAAAAGTGTTTGAAAATAATTTCAAAACGCTATTCACCCCCCCCTCCTCCCTCTAGCGATTTTCATACCCTTGTTGCCCCTCTGGGACCAACAAGTGGTATCAGAACAAACACCTTCATAAAACTTGTTTTGGTTTTCAAGCTTAACAGCTTGGGTGCCGATTCAAGATGGCTTCAAAATCTTTGGCAATGGCTAACTATTCACATGTTCCTGTGCTCAACGAAGATCACTTCGACATCTGGAAGCACTGCATGCTCACTCATTTTTCTTCTATCAACGAGATCCTCCACGACATCGTTCTTGAAGGACCCTACATACCTATGAAGGCAAATCTTGATGCTGCTACCAATAAGGACAATCCTACCATCAAGAAGCCCAAGGAGGAATGGACTGATGAAGAAAAGAAATGGGTTGGCTATGATGGAAGAGCAAGGAACATCATTCTAAGCAGTATGGACCTCTCTACACACAATCAGATTGTGAGCTACGCAACTGCAAAAGAGCTATGGGATGCTATTAAAGGCTATGTGAATGGAGACAAAGTTAGCAAGGAAAATAAAAGATTTTTGGTACAAATAAAATTCAACTGCTTCATGAAGATTGAGGGTGAAACCATGAGACAAACTTATGATCGCTAGTGTGCTATTGTAAACTCTTGTATATTTCTGGGAAAGACATTTACCAACAAAGAAATTAATGCTCAATTCTTAGATGCGCTTGGTTCTAGATATGTGCACAAGGCAAGTCATCTGGAAGACTGGATTTCTGGATACTTGGCCTCTGCGCAGTTTATATGCTATTTTAAAAGTGTTCGAGTTAAAACTTGAACGAATTGATGAAACTGAAGGAAAAGGAAAAGTAATCTCAATGGTTGCGCAAAAAGAACATGCGCCTGCTCAAACCTCAGACAAAGTCTCTACTTCCTCTTTACTTGAAATGGATGATGATGATTTCGCCATGTTTGTTAAGCAATTCCAAAAATTCTGGAAATTCTCAAAACCTGGATCCTCGAGCAAAACACCAGCAAAGTTTTCTTGAGGCAGAGACTCAAAGAAAGATGATGACCTGGTTTGCTACAACTGCAGAAAGCCTGGTCATTTTGCATCAAAATGCCCTACTCTAAAATTTGAGTACATGAAGAGAAGCAACGCGCAGAGATCATCTAAGTAGCGCGGAATGTTGCTGAAGAAGACTCTGCTGAGAAGGAACTCAAGACCTGGATAGAGACTGACACTGAAGACAGTGATGATGATGACTCTGAGGATGGACTGCTCTACTTAATGGCCAATGCTGATGACGATAGCGACTCAGAGAATGACGTTCCAGATATGAACGCACCGAATGAGCCAAGGAAGATAGCAAAGAAGAAAGGTCGCACTATTACTGGATTGGTAGAAATGGGACATCTGACTCCAAGCAGACAGAATCACAAGTACTTATTTTCCAGAGCAGATTTATCAAAGAAATTTGTAGTAGCGCCTTCGCACAAAGAACCTCTTGAAATCCCTGCTGAAATTGTAAAAGAAAATGATGACTCTGCCGCTGAGCGCGAGTCCCTTTTTCAACAAGCTGAAAAGGTCTCCTGCTTCACTCCGCACTCTTCACAAGCTAAAGCGCATATATGGTATCTCGACAGTGGATGTTCTAGACACATGACTGGAGATGCCAACAATCTTGAAGATGTGCATGAAGTAAGAGGTGCCTCAGTAACTTTTGGGGACAACAACAAAGGGCACATAGTTGGATATGGAAGAATAAAAAAGGATAAAGTGTGCATTGAGAAAGTTACGCTCGTAGAAGTCCTCAAGCATAACATGCTCTCCATATCACAATTCTGCGATAAAGGTCTAGAATGCCATTTTACATCAACACACTGCTATATCAAAGATGGCATTTCCGGACTAACTTTGTTCACAGGGACTCGTAAGGCTAATGTTTACATTATTGATCTTACTGCTGTAAATTATATCACTAATCTCTGTTTTGTAGCAAAGAATGTAAGTGAAAGCAGCTGGCTATGGCATAAGCGCTTAAGTCATTTGAACTTCAAGTATTTGGCTAAGCTAGGATGGGAAAATCTTATCAAAGGACTTCCCAAAGTAGCTGACCATCATGATAGAAAACGCGCAGCATGCCAGCTTGGTAAACAGCCTAAGCAGTCTTTCTCCAGCAAGATTGCTTCCTCAACTTCTAAATGTTTACAACTGCTTCACATGGACCTGTCACCACCGCGAGCATTGGAGGAAACAAGTATACCTTAGTTTTGGTGAATGACTACTCAAGATACACATGGGTTGAAATGATGATATCCAAAGATGACTGCTACGAAATCTTGACTGCTCTCTTTCGAAGGCTCCAAACTCAAAAGGAAGACGACATCGTGAGCGTTAGATCAGACAATGGAACTGAATTCAAGAATAACGGTGTTGCTCAATATTGTGACGACCATGGGATTGATCACAATTTTTCTGCTCCTGGAGTTCCTCGACAAAATAGCGTTGTGGAAAGGAAGAATCGTACATTTATTGAGGCTGGAAAAACAATGATAGCAGAAGCTAAGCTTCCAAAGTATTTCTGGGGAGAAGCTGTCAACAGTGCGTACTTCACTCAAAATAGATCCCTCATCAATAAAGCCTACAACAAAACTCCATATGAGCTATGGAGAGGAAGAGCGCCCAACATTGCTTTCTTTAAGATTTTTGGCTGCAAATGCTATATCCTCTACAACGGCAAAGACCATAGAGGTAAATTCGACGCCAAAGCAGATGAAGGTATTTTCGTTGGGTATGCCAAACATTCTAGATTTTCGTGTTTTTAATAGAACTACTTTAGTAATTGTAGAATCTGTACATGTTACTTTTGATGAGCATTCTATCCTTGAGCCACATTTAGCTCCAAATGATTCTGATGATTCTGCTGAGAATGTTGAGACAGGTACGCAGCCTCAAACTGCACCTGTGCAGAATAATAATCAAGTTGATCAAATTCAGAATAAAGGAAGTCCATCTCATGCGCCAACTCCAGATGTTGCGCCAGAAGTTACTACTCCTGATGCGCAGACACCTCCTCCTGCGCGTGATGTTTCTCCGCTTCAGCAAATCACTTTTGATGGCCTTGATGCTGGATCAAATGAAGTACCTATTGAAGATCTTCATATTCCTACTACTCAACCAAACTTACCTCCCGAGGTTCGTGAAGTAAGAGATCATCCAACAACAAACATCATTGGTGATCTCAATGTAGGGTCGTACTAGGAGAGCATCAAACTTTGATGCGTATCATTCCTTTATCTCTCAAATCGAACCAAAAAAGATTGATGAAGCGCTCCAAGATTCAAGGTGGGTTGTTTCTATGCAAGAAGAACTTAACCAATTTGAGCGCTGCAAGGTTTGGACATTAGTACCCAGACCCCATGACCAAGGAGTTATTGGTACAAAATGGGTATTCAGAAACAAGATGGATGAGAATGGAAGCATCACCAGAAACAAAGCAAGGTTGGTTGCGCAAGGCTATAGGCAAGAGGAAGGAATCGACTATGATGAAACGTTTGCACTTGTAGCAAGACTTGAAGCTATAAGAATTTTCATAGCTTATGCCTCTTACAAGAAATTCAAGCTTTATCAAATGGATGTGAAGAGCGCATTTCTCAATGGTGAACTCTAAGAGACGGTCTACGTAGCTCAACCGCTGGGATTTGAAGATAGCAGATTTCCAAATCATGTCTTCAAACTTCAAAACGCTTTATATGGATTTAAGCAAGCTCCAAGATCATGGTACGATACTCTATCAAAATTCCTGCTAGAGAAAGGCTTCAAGCGCGGTAAAATCAATACAACCTTTTTATTGCTAAGTATAATGATCATTCCTTACTTGTTCAAATTTATGTCGATGATATTATATTTGGTTCTACTAATGACTTACTTTGTAAGCACTTTGAGAAGCTCATGAAAAGCAAGTTTGAGATGAGCATGATGGGAGAACTTACATTCTTCCTCGGACTTCAAATCAAGAAATTAAATGATGGCATCTTCATAAATCAAGCCAAGTACATAAGAGATTTAATCAAGAAATTTGGACTTGAGAATGCTAAAGCATACGACACTCCAATGGCTACCGGCAACAAACTTGACAAGGACTTAAAAGGTAAGAAAGTTGATCAAATTTTATATCGAGGTATGATTGGCTCTCTCCTTTATCTTACTTCAAGTAGGTCAGGTATTATGTTTAGTGTTTGTGTCTATGCGCGCTATCAAGTTGATCCTAGAGAAGCGCACTTAGTTGCTATTAAACGTATTATTCGTTATCTTTCTGGAACTGTTAACCTTGGACTTTGGTACACCAAAGATTCAAATTTCGATTTGCTAGGTTATTCAGACGCATACTACGTAGCATGCACAATTGACAGGAAGATCACAAGTGGAACCTGTCATTTCCTTGAAAATAGACTTGTTGCGTGGGCAAGCAAGAAGCAAGCTGCTATGTCCATCTCCACTACAGAAGCTGAATACATTGCTGCTGGAAGCTACTGCTGCCAAATCCTTTGGATGAAGCAACAATTAGTGGACTATGGAATTCATGAAGCAAACTGCCCAATCTTCTGCGATAACATGTCCACCATCGCAGTCTCCAACAATCCTGTCATGCACTCAAAGACAAAACACATCGACATCAAATATCATTTCCTCAAGGACCACGTGGAAAAAAGGGAACATTCATTTAGAGCACGTGGGCATAGACAATCAAATTGCTGATATCCTCACAAAGACTCTTGACGCAAAGAGATTTGTTTTCTTGAGAGGAGAAATGGCTATGCTTGAACTTAGCTAAATCTTGTCCATATGATTTGTCATTACTAATGATCTTGTGTTTACTTGATAATATTCTAAGTTAGGAAATGCCTCATGAGCCTGCGCATATGAAGCGCACAAGATGTTGCGCATAAGGCAAAATATTTCTGAGTTTTCAAAGAAACTCTGCGCATTCTATTGCTGCGCATGAACCTCATGCGCATGCCAATAGGATCTGGGTATATCATTCCTCCGGTTTCTGCTCCCTCAGATCTCTCAGGTTCCTCTACTGACATACGCCAAATCATTGCCATGCTTCAAACTATTCAAGCCAATCAGTTTGCTGCGCAAACCCAACACTTTCAGGTGGTCACTGCGCATGCAAAGATTCAAGAGCAACTGGATGCGCAGGATGCTAGGCTCGATGCACAGGCCAGTATACTACAGGCCATTGATTGTGCCATTAAGGGGAGAGTATTCTAACAAAGGCAAAAATTTCCGATTTGATGCTCCCGCTTTTGATATTGAAGCTCTCCGCAAAGAAATTTGGGAAGCTACAAGATGAAGTGCGTAGAGCTCTCTCAAAGGTGAACACTAATCTTATAATGCATCATTGTTTTTCCCTAAACCTTGTTCAATTCAAACTTTTCATTTGTGGAACAATGAATGCATTATTTCAAACTTCATGCTCATATACTTGACTGCTCATATTTTTACGCATGATGTTTAAACATTCAGTTTAAACGCATACTTAAACTTAAACTCATATTATCTGTATGCACTGAATGATATTTCTTTCTTTCCCATATTGTAAGTTCAATCTTTTTGGATAGACTAGAAATCTATAACACTGGCTAGTGTGTGCATTGACTTGAGGCATGATTTACCATTTACATTTTTATGGACATGTTATTATCAAGTACAATGAATTGCCTTTGTTATAGTAGGTAATGGCATCAATCATTTAGGGAGAGATTGTTGGGTATGCTTATTTCTTAACCCTCCTATATATGTTAGAATTAATTGATACCATCACCTATTGTTATTTTATGGACTTTAGGACCCTATGTAAGAATTTCTATAACTTCAAATTTTAGTTAAGTTCACTTTTTAGAATAGGTTTAGTGGTTAGGGCTTATGCGTAGAATTGAGGTTTCAATTACTGAAGACCAAGTATAATGCGCAGGACATTTCATGCGCAGAGCATCATCTGCTTATTTTCATGCGCAGTAAACACTTGCACATTCTCCATGCGCAGAGCATCATCTGCTCTTTTTCATGCGCATAACAACACCTGCTCATTCTCCAAGCGCAAAGCATCGCCTGCTTATTTTCCATGCGCAGAGCAACACCTGCTCATTCTCCACGCGTATAGCATTACCTGCTCATTCTCCATGCGCAGAACATTATCTGCTCCCTTTCATGTAGAGAACAACACTTGCTTAGTTTCCATGAGCAGAACGTCTGCACATTCTCTATACGCATGACTTCTATGAGCAGAACAAATTAACTTGGTCCTTATGCTTATCTTTCAATAACCTCATATTCTTAAAGCTTGGAAAGCGATTTACTTAATTTCAAGATTTGAAGAAGACCTAGGAGCAAGCATGAAGACCATGCACAGATCATCATCTGCGCATCCATCACTTGCGCATGACTCCCATGCGCAGGTTCTTCAGACCTGTTCCTTAACACTTCAACAGCTCTCTTATCTTATTAGCTTGGAAAGCGTCAAAACAATATACGCTTTATGGATAGAGCCAAAGAGCTGAGGTGTGCATAAACGAAAAATTATGCACACTCAACACAAGCAGACAGAGGCGCCTAACGAATACATTTCAAAGTGAAGACAGCTGTCATCCTTCTAGAAGAAGATTTGAATTTTATCTTCTTGCTCTATCTCCAACGGCTACAAAGGACACCTGCGCACCAATCACATTGTGCCAGCTCATTGTCCTTGCTCAGAACTCCAACGGTTAGTTTCAAGCTCTCAGCTATAAATAGCCTGTTCATGCTCATTTCCAAGTGGCTTGAGTTTTTGCTTCCAAAGAGAAACTTTGAAGTTTTGAAGATTGCTTGTTCATTTCCAAAATTCTCAAGAACAGCCTTCATATCTTCATACCTTACCAAGCCCAGATCCTAAAGCCTTGTAACAACAGAATATCTTGTGCTCTTCATCTCATAGATCTATAGAGCCTAGATTTTTGACACACACACACACCTCTTGAAGTTCCGATCTCATCGATCATACTTCTAGAGATACACAGGTTTAGTCTAGGATTTGTTCTTTAAAGCATAGATTTAGTTTTGAGTTTTAATTCTTGTAATCTTGTTAAGGCTCCTCAATCTAATATAAATCTCTTCGTTAGAAATCCAAGACTAACCATCTTGGTAGAGGACGTAGATCTTTCCGATCGAACCTCTCCAAATAGCTTGTCTCGTTATTCAGTTTTTTATTTTACTTTCTCGCTTTTTCTGATATACTGCTTTGTTTGATCTTTGTAGATTGTCTTGCACTGTTTGAATTGTGTTTGTTTGCTTTCCGCCTAAGTACCATTTTGCACCTCTCTTTAAGCCAAAGTTAGTGCGTGCGTTTTTACACTCCTACGCATATACATGCGCATCAGTGATTGCTTTAAGTTTCTGCTGTGCATTTTACACTCTCATTGCGCGCTATACTTAGCCAAAATTAGAACTGTGCGCATTTGCCATTAATTTCCAAAAAGGTTTGAAAAGAATTTTAAAACGCTGTTCAACCCCCCCCCCCTTCTAGCGATTTTCATACCCTTGTTGCCCCTCTGGGAATAACATGTTACTTATACTCCCTCTGTTCCGGATAAGTTGCAACATGGAAGGGAAAGCACAAAAATTAAGAAAGGAGAATAATGAGTGGTTGTGAGGAAGAGAGAAAATGAGTGGAGAATAATGAGTGGTTGGGAGGAAGAGAGAATGAGTGGAGGATTATAAAAGTAATAAAGAGTTTCCTTATTTGGCATTGTTGCAATTTAAGTGGAATGCCAAAAATGGCAAATTGGTGCAACTTACCTGGAACGGAGGGAGTATGTAACAGTTTGTATACATAAAAGTAATACATATATACAGAAAAGTAACAGTGTTTTTTTTTTTATGTTTTTTTCGTTTGCCAAAAGTAATACTTATTACAACTAAAATGTAACGAACGTGTTACTTATATGTAGCAGGGTTTATACATAATTATAACACATATGTATAGAAAAGTAATAATTCAACCATTTACACTTTAGAACTAAAAACACTTGCGTTAGTAACATTGTAAAAATAAGAAAGTAACATTTTTTATAAACGAATGTTACATTTTACTTGTATAATAACATTGTAAAACAGTTACGTTTACTTGTATAATATTATATCTATATGTATTCAAATAATAAGTTACAATGGGTTCAATTTATCATGAAACATGTAAAAGTATTACATTATCTATAGAATCTGTTACAATTTCATCAACTAAAGTGTTACATTTACTTATACAAATAATCACATTCATGTATATAAGTTGTTATTTTTCAAATGTTACTTTCTTTTAAAAAATAAAATAAAAATACTCAAAAATAAAAAATATTCTGAAAAAACACTACTCCCTCCGTCCCGGAGTAAGAGTCCTACCCCTCATTTGCACGCTTATTAATAAATATTGGAAGTGATGTAAATGTTGTGAGTGTAAAAGTAAAGTAGGAGAGAGAATGAGTGGGAGATAGACGTGTCCATCCGGTTATAACCGGCGGTTGACGGTTATAACCGCCGGTTATGTTTTTCGTTAAATGCTAACCGTAACCTAACCGTCTAACCGTTATGTCCGGTTACGGTTAACCGGTTAACCGGTTAACCGGTTAATGCGGTTAAACCGGTTAAACCGGTTACCTTTTTTTTTTTTTTTTTTTTTTTTCAAAACAGTTTTATTAACAGTTTTTTGTTAAAAAAAAAAGATAAAATAAAAAAACACTTCATTTTTTTAAAGGGTTTTTTTTTTCAAGTAAAGTTTTTTTTTTTCAAGTAAAAAAAAAAATTTAACTGTTTTTTTAAACAGTTTTCTTAACAGATTTTTTTAACAGTTTTATTAACAGATTTTTTAACTTTTTTTTTTTTTTTAAACAGTTTTTATAAAAAAAAAAAAACGGGAGTATATGTATGAGTCATACATATATTAAACAGTTTTCTTTTGTTTTTTTTGTTTTTAAGTTAAAAACTTAAAATGTATAAGTGTATAACTATAATGTATAACACAAATTTTTTAAGTAAAAAAGGGACGGTACCCTTAAATTTTATTAATTAAAATTAAAATTACAAAGAGGGGGACAACCAATCCTTGCCCTTTTATAATTAAGGGAGGAAAAAATGGAGCCTTATTACCTCAACTAAACTATTACAATGAAATAAAAATAAACCTATTCTAAAAATTAAAATAAAAACTATCTACATTCCGTCCCCTTCCGAACTTCCCGTAGAATCTTCCAAGTCGTATTGATATTGTGGATCTACATTTACTAAATCCTCTTCATAAGGCATATCTTGCTCCCTCTTTTCCGCTCTAACCCAATCACCAAGCAAGAGTTGATTTTCCAAATTTTCACAAGTTAGTTGGGAACGTCTTGCATCCAAAACATTTCCTCCCACACTAAATGCCGATTCGACGGCCACGGTTGAAGCGGGAGAAGCTAAGACTTCTTTTGCAATTAAAGAGAGTATGGGATAAGTTTCTTGCCTTTGTGACCACCACCTCAAAATATCAAAAGAAATTGGATTTGAAGTGTTTTGTACAACTTCATGTCTAGTAGAGAAATATGCTTCCAACTCGTACGGAATGCTAGAGGTAGAAGAAGAAGAAGGAGACGTTCTAGGACGTTTTGAAAAATAAATATCATTAACAAAACTATATGGATCGTTATTCACATCATATTGTGTATCAATATCTTCTTCATTAGGACTTGAGCCATATTGAGAAACATTTCCATGAATTGCATTATACTCATTATAAAGAGTCACCAAATCTTTTTTTGTATTTTCAACAATAATCGCCGGGTTTTCGTGTAATCCGTCCCCATTGGGGTATAAATTTGCATAATAAAACGTTATTATGCGGACTAGATCTTTCAATTTAATACGGGGATCCAACATCTTTGCAAGCAAAAATAGAGACGGAATGTTATCAAAATATTTGACCCACTTTTGCCTCATGGAAGCAATGCTTTCGTTTAAAATGGTGCAATTTTGCAAATTTTTAAAACTTAGAACTATTGCAATACATTGATCAAGTACCAAAACGGAAGTTGGATAATAAACTCCCGACAAAGCCAAAGTAGCGGTATTGAAAATCTTTAATAATTGACATAAATTAGTGCAAGCGTTCCATTGATACGCAAATAAAGGAATTTCATAGCCCATACTAATAAAAAAATCCATGATATGCTCTTTATACTCAAAACCATCAATTAACATTTTGTAGGTAGAATTCCACCTAGTCGGAACATCCATAGAAAAATATTTTTCGGGAAGACCCTTATTTAGTAAATATTTTATCCATTTTCTTGTAATTTTATTTTTTTTTGCAATAAAATAAAGAGCCTCTCTAATGGGTTTAACATATTGATCTAAAGCATCCAAACCATCTTTAACACATAAATTTATGATATGACATAAACATCTAATATGAAAATACTTACCCCCAAGTGACGGTTGACAAATGAGCATCAATTCCGGTATACTAGCGGTATTAGCACTAGCATTGTCGAATGAAATAGAAAATATTTTTTGCAAAAGACCATATTTTGCCAAAATGGCGTGCAACTTTCTACAAATATTTTCCGCGGAATGAGGTGGTTCAAAACTATCATATGCAAGTAGTCTTTTTTGTAAAGTCCACGAATTATCGATCCAATGGCATGTAACACCCAAATAACTATTTCTTTGCCAATGATCACTCCAACCATCGGCACAAATTGAAACTCTTTGATCTAATTTTGATAAAACATCAATTAAAAAATGTTTATATTCCAAAACCACTTTTTTAATATCGCGTACGAGAGTCGTACGTGGTACTTTGGAGGCGGCCGGATTTAAAGAAAGTCTAATAAACCGTTCATAAAAGTCATCATCCGCAAAGTTAAAAGCAAGCCCTTTAACACACACAAATTTGCACAATTCTTTCCTATAAACGACATTATTAAACTTAAATAAGACCGAAGACGTACCTTGGGTGTTAGGTTGAGCAAATTGTAATTGAGCTTGATCACTATCAATCCCAAGTTTTTCAGGATGTGTTGATCTCAAGTGATGGTTCAATGTTCCATGCCCATTACCTTTTGCGAACGGGTAAGATTTGGTGCAATAGTTGCAACACGCTCGAAAATGTACAAAGTCGTTGGGGTCAATTTGTACTTTTCGGAAATGGATCGTGAAAGTGTCGGATTTGGATTCTCGTGCTTGACGTTGCCCCCGACCACCTCTTCCCACGCCTCGAGCTCGGCCGGCCCCGGCCCTACCACTTTGAGGAACATTTTCTTCAACATTTTGCTCACTTTCCTCAAAATGTGACTCAATTTCCGGGTTAAGTGAGGAAGAACCAACATGTTCCTTGCCGCTCCTTCGAGATGAGGCCATTTTGTTAACAAACTAACTGAAACTGTTTAGAAACTGACTGAAACTCGCTAAAAAACTGACTGAAAATGATGAAAAACACAGATTTTGTTAAAAAACTGACTGAAACTGTCAAAAAACTGACTGAAACTCTCAAAAACTGACTGGAATTCTGAAAACTAACTGGAAAATGATTTGAAACTGACTGGAAATGGTTAACAAAGTGACTGGAATTTTCTAAATAAATTAAAAAAGTGATTTCGTTAAAAAACTAACTGGAAAGCGTTAAAAAACTGACTGGAATTATGCAATCTAACTGGAAATATGAGAGAGTGTGAGAATTAGTAGAGAGAGAAAGAGTATAGAGAAGATGTGGAACTAAAATGGTAGGAGGGAGGGGGTATTTATATGTAAGCAATTTTTGGTTTTTTTTTTTTTTTTTTTTCATTTAAGGCCGAAAGTTAACTGAACTAACGGCTAGTTGGAAAACTAGCCGTTTTTGGACAGTGGTGGTCAGTCAGACATGGGGAAATGGGGGGGGCCCGGTGCAAATTTTTGAAAAGTAGCCGTTAGGCGGTTAACCTCCGGTTTTATAACCGGTTTAACCGCCGGTTATCCGGTTGGCGGTTATCCGGTTATAACCGGCGGTTTACCGGTTTTGAGAAAGGCCTAACCGAAACCGAACCGGGGAATTACGGTTGACGGTTGAGCCGGTTTCCGGTTAACCGGTTTCCCGGTTTTGACCCGGTTTTGACCGGTTATCAACCGGCGGTTAGCCGGTTGCCGGTTTTTTTTGGTCACGTCTAGTGGGAGAGAATAGTGAATTGATTGGTGTTGTGAGTATAAAAGTAAAATATGAGAGAAAATGAGGGGTGAATAGTAAAAATTCTTTGTCATTTTAGGAATAGGACTCTTACTCTGGGACGTACCAAAATGGAAAGTAGGGCTCTTACTCTGGGACGGAGGAAGTATTACGTTTCAGTATAACGATAATTACATTTAGTTATTGTTAGTGTTACACGTATTTATAGTTAGTATAACAGTTGAAAGATGAGTAAAATGAGTTTTTTTTTTAAAAAAAAAAACTGGTGTTACGTTTACTTATAAACAATGTTACTTTATAAGTAACACATTTGTTACATTTAGTTATACTAAGTATTACTTTTGGCAAACGAAAAAAACAGTAAAAAAAATATGAAAACTAAAAAAAAATGAATTTTCTTTTTTTCTGAGAAAAAATAAATAAATTTGGGCCAATGGGTCGCTGCCACGTGGTAGATTTTGAGTAGAGCATGGGTTGGGATCCTACGCTTCTCGGAGAATGTTGTAAACGGGTCATGGGTCAACCCGTCTCTTCTATGAGACGGATCTAGGTGTTCTCACAAGAGACCACCTCATATATATATATATATATGTATATATATATATATGTGTATATATGTATATATATATGTGTATATATATGTATATATATATGTGTGTATATATATATATATATATATATATGTATATAAGTAGGTGCTCAAATGAGAACCTAAATATCGTGAGAACCAATCATAACCATTAGATTAGAAAAAAAAAATCAAGGGTCCATATGTTAGATACAATTGATACACTTAGATACATTACAAAAATTTCGATTACACTTGGATACAATAGGTTAATAAGTATTGTATCTAAGTGTTGCACTTGGATACATTATGTTAAAAACTAATGTATCCAATTATTTTTCGAAAATTAACTAATGTATCTAAGTGTATCCAATGTATCTAACATCTGGACCCTTGATTTTTTTTCCTAATCTAATGGTTATGATTGGTTCTCACGGTTCTCATATGAAATGGTTCTCACAGGAGCGCGACCCTATGTATATATATATATATATATATATATATATATATATATATATATATATATATATATATATATATATATTTAAGTTTTTTGGACAAGGAAATGATCATCGTGGAAATATATGTTAGGAAAATCTGTTGTTTTACGTAAAAAATCAAATTTATCTCATAAATTTGGACGTGGAAAATACTAGGTAGAAAACATGCCACTTTGCAGTATGCCACATAAAATATCAAATGTACAGTAAGTAATAATTAATTATTCCTCCCGTTTCAAAGTACTTTTAGTTTTAGAGTTGTGCCTCAAAGTACTTTTAGTTTTAGAGTTGTGCACATGTATTAAAAATGTGTTTACTTATCAAATAAGCTAGATTATTTTTATAATAGTTCAATTATCTAAGCAATTAATTGCTTTTACATTATATTTTCCTAACCATAAATAAGAATACACATGAAAAACTATCATAAACATGTTTAACTAATAGTTAAACAACAAATATTTTAAGACAAAATTTATCTCTAGACGGGAAGGAGTACAATAAATTAACCATTCATAGTAATTATTGTCCATGGTAAGATCATATTGATGCACGTCAGTACATCATCACAAATCGGAAAACATACGTGGTGTGACTATCTCACTTAATAAACACCAATTTAATAAAGTGTAAGACCATATTTTTTGAACTTTTCCTGTGTAATATGATCTACACGTTGTCTCATATCATCTGTAAGGTAATTTCTCCAATCTCCAACCTCACCCTTCCTAAAATACCTATTATTTTCCACCACAATTGATCCAAACAAAGAATACTCCCCAATTTTATTCACTTCCAAATTCCCTAAATTTTTAAAGCTACACAATTCAATAATCTTCCCCACCACCCCTTCCTCCTCTTCCTTCAAACTAAATCCACACCCCATGAATTGAGCCAATCTCTTCACATGAAACAATGTTTCCTTATCAATTCCTCATATGTCAAAAACAACGCCCGATCAGGCCATTTCAAACTCGCTTCCCAATACCCTAACACGTGGTCCCAAAACGGCCCGTGTATCCATACCCCTTCACAAAACAAATCAACCGCCTTTTGTAACGGAAAACTACCTCCCTCAGAATCCAATTTCCCTACAAAATGCCACCATGAAATGAGAACGTCTTTTGGATCGCGACAAATGTACACAATCTTACATTTTGACCAGATAATTGACTCCGGGAGGGAGGTATAGGGTATGTGTGTTGCTAATAAGGGTGTGTTTGGGTATGGAATGGGTTTTTTGTTTTGGAAGAGATCTACTTCAATGTAAGGAACACAATCATGTGGGGCTGTGACAAGTAAAGAGTTCTTTTTTGCATCATCCAAACAGTTCCTATGGGTAATAGCATAAGCTAATGCCTTGAGCCATGTTGTACCACATTTTGGAGCAGTTGATAAAATGATGTCATTGGGGTGGGCTTTAAATTGGTGTTGGGCTAAGATTGTCCCTTCTAGGAATTTAGGTGCATACCAAAACCCCTCATACTTGTAAAGATCAGCAAAGGTTGTCCATTCACTATTTTTTGGAGCTGTTGAAATTATTTCCTCAAATTTGTTGATTATTTTTTCGGATTCTTCCAAATTGGCGTAATCAAATGACAAATATTTTTCAAGTAAAAAACCCATTCTTGAAGATTTTTGTATTATTTATTTTTTCTTGTGAAAGTGACAAAATATTTACTTGCACCGGTGAGTGATGAATAAGAAACTCCGCAAAATAATTTTACAAGAGTAGAGATTTCAAAGAGAGCAGCAAATGATAAAAACAAGCAATTAGTTGTCTTATAGATGGACTACTGAAGACGTTTCAAAGAATTAATGACTTACTAGTGCGAAAGGTTTGATAAATAATTTTTATTTTACTATAATAATTTTTATTTTATTATAGTAACAATTCTAAAATAAAAAATAGAAGTAAAAAAATGTGAAATATTTGAGTAAGTGTGTCAATCACTATAGAAGACCTTCTTTATTTATTTTTCTAAAAAAATAAAATTGGTCCTTAAAAATATATTTTGAATTAACTATTGAACCATTTTTTATTACCAATTGTTATCTAATTTATTTCTTAACCAAATGACCTTATTCAAAAGCTTAAATTTCTCTTAACTCAATGAGGAATGCCCACGAATTTTTATATGATTTTAAGAGATATAAATCATATTCAAATGAATAAAATTACAACATGCTAGTCTTACATTAGTTGCTGCCAATAAAGCACATCAGTAAAAGATTGGAAAATTCAGTCATGAAAACGAACTCAAATAGAAAAAATCAAAACATAAAAGTTGTAGATAAAATAAAAATACGTGAAACTCGGAGTTTTTAAATTCAGAAAATTAGTTTTGATCAATTAAATACATGGAGACATTTAAGACCTTAAATGGAAACACATTTTGACATATTTTATTGTCATGCAAGATGTGTTAAAATAAATATGTAAATTATGCATAAAATTATGTGAACAAAGCAGCCCTTCATAGTGCTTCATGGGCAGATTTTTGTTACTTCAAATTTGTAGTCCAAAACCAAGACAAATGAATGAAGATTGTAGAGATTTCTGCAAATAGATAAAGAAGAATTAGTGATAGCCAACAAAAGTGTATGTGATATTAAAAAAACATAAACAAAAATAGAAACTTAAAGAAACCACTAGTACAAATTTGACTTTAGGAAACGCAGCTTAGATAGCGCTTTTTTAAAAGCGCTATCCAAGAGGTGACCTTTGATAGCGCATAGCCTTAATAACCCAGCCGTAGGATTTTTTTTATTTTATTTTTTTCAAATAACTACCATAGCGCATTGAGCGAAAACGCTATGGTTGTAAGGAGCTACAATAGCGCATAAATAAACGCTATCTTAGCTAGTGTTTCCTAAGCTCTATTTTTTTTATTTTTTTTTGGGTTTAGCTAATATAGCGCATAATGGACGCGCTATGTAACTGCGCTTCATAAATTGACTTTTTTTCTTGACCAAGCGCTATCAAAGGGTTTGATCAAATTAAACCCAAATACACCTCCCCGCCATTCACTTCGAAAATTCCTTCGTTGCCCAAACAAAACCGACGATAACCCTTCCCTACCTTCCCCTTTCCCACGCAGAACGACGCCCCTTCAACCTTCCCCGGCCGCCGCACCCACTCCTCGCTCTCCCGTCAGCCTCCACTGCCTTCCTCCTCCATTACATTGTGTTGCTGCAAACCCCGAGGTCTGCTCCTTCTCCTTCTACGGACCATCTCAACGCCAGCCCCGAGGTCTCCCTTGCCGTCAGCCCTGCCCCCACACCCTTGACAAAACAACCCGTCAAACAGGAGTGCACCCCATCGCCGCTTTTTCTGTACAACCAACTCCAAGGTCGTGAAGGTAAATATTAACCCTCATTCTTAGGCTTCCATAATTTCAGTTTCATCAATTTCCTCAAATTTAACCTTTTTCCAAATTCAAGATTAGGGCTTAAGATTATGGCTTCAATTTTCTTATTAGAAATTACAATATTGAAGCCCTAAATTCAATTTTCTAATACGAAGTTGAAACCTTTCCTAATTTTAAATCTGGTTGAGCATAGTAAAAAAACCGCAGAAGCAGCCAACATGTTTGAACCAGTAAACTAACAGCTTCAGCGTTTTTGATTGATAATAAGGTACTCCCTTCGTTCCAAAATGAAAGTCCAATTTAGCTTTGAATGAGATTTAAGAAAGTTGGGATTTAAGCCTTTTTAGTAGTGTAAGTACATAAAAACCTTAATGATTTCACCATATTGCATCATGAGTGTAAATGCGAATTGGAACTTGTTGTTCGATGATGAATGATTTAGTAACATCCCTAAATTTTGACATTCATTTCGGGACAAGATTTGTGAAAAAAAAAAAAAAAAAGACATCGTTTTGAGACAGAGGAAATAATTTTGTTGCTCAAAACTAAATGACTTTGACCCAAGATAGATGATTCGGAAAGTCAGGAAGCTAGCTGGAATCAATATCCACCTTCTAGCTTTTAACAGCATCCCTGGATATTGTATATGCATATTACTTAGTTTCAAGTCAGACAAGAGAAAATAAATGTCTATTCAATGCTGGTTACTGGAATACCTCCAAGTTTTTTGTGTTTTCCTGAAATGATCAATGAGCAAGAGAAAATAAATGTATATACATAGTAGTATTTGTTTTTGTATAAGCCACAAAGGAGGATGCAATTGCCTATTCATTCAAAAATTGATTATATGTTTTGCTGGTATAGGATTATTTATTTCATTCTTTAGTTTACTTATGTAATAATTGATTTTTATTATTACCTCTTACAGGAGCATGACTTCTAGGTCTCAACGCGGTGGTGAGTCTCAGAAAGACCCAGCTAGTGGCAGGTATCTTTTAAAAAATATATTACCTCCGTCCCACTGCACTGCACTAAAACGAAAGCGTTAGACTGATGTTTTTGCTAAGGGTAGTGTAACATCTTAGGTTGTGTAGCTCTCTACTGAATTCTGGTTCAACTCAAATGAGTTTTTATGTGGATTTGTGTGATTAAGCATGGATGATTATACAAGGAGCCCTTATATTACTGATTTGACAACTGAAGTGCGTGTGTAGGACTATATCTATATTGATCAAAGCACCTCACAGACGTTAGCATAAATTCTTGATTAAATTATATAAGAGGTGGGTTTTTTCCGTTTTCTGTCTTTTATTGATAAATTTGATTGTGACAGTGAACGGCAAAAGATGAAAAGAATTACATAAGGCATAAATGAAAGAAAATGATAGTAGAACACTGTCAGAAGACATTTGGTAAAAAACAAATGATCTAACTTGACCGAGTTCTGAATTGGGTTATTAATCCTTATATAATCCTTTTTTATTTCTACTGACTCTGTTTCTTTTGCCATTTTTTTGGGTGTTTACATCATATGCTATTGTGATTATCTAAATGTATTCATATGCTGCTCCTTTCACTTCCCATGATAGTGACCAGGACAACGATGATCATAGTAGGAGCCAAGGCGCAGGCACCTCTGATAATAGTGAGATCTCTAATCCTCCAGCCCGAGGAGTAGTAAATATGCTCAAAGTAAAAAAAAAAAAAAGAAATAGGGGAATATTGGTGAAGGTAAATAGTTTGACTAGTTGTTATTCTTTAGTATGTAAATCATTCTTTAATTTGTAACAAGGTGTGCTTCATTTGTATTTTTTTACTTATATATTATTTTCAGCTGAATTGAATGAGCTAGGCCAACCGATTGGTAAGGAGTCAATGACTCTTGCACATTATGTTGGATCTTTAGCTAGGAGGACGTTCCCTATCACTATTACTGATTTTCGCGACAAGGAGTTGGCTCCAGCTAAGGAAGCACTTTGGGATGAGATTGTGGTATAATATGATTATTTCAATTATCAATTTAATTTATACTTGTCAATCTAAATTGTCGATGTTTGATTTGTTTAAAACTATGTGGCAGGCGACTTTCACAGGGTTGGGTGAAAGTAAAAAAGAAGACTATCATTTCTCGTGCCGGTTTATATCACAGAATGTTTAGGACAAGATTGAGAATTCTTGCTAGAGATTCTAATGGTAACTATTCAGCACATCCACCAACTATGTATCGAGATTTCAAGACGGTGACTATATTGGGGTGATTTTGTGAAACAAGCATTAAAGGAAGAATTCATGGTATCTTTAATGTCATATCAAATGTGAAACATAAAGTGTCATTGTTTTTTTTTTTAATGAAAAAGTGACAAGTTTAGTACAATTGTAGGAGAAATTCAAGAAAAATAAAGAGAGAGCAGAAACAATGGAGGCGAGATATAAGAGTGCTTGTGTTGGTTATGCCCGTCTTAGGGAGAAGATGGTAAGTGTCTATATAACATGTGAACTTGATTTTTTTTAAAATGTAATACATACATAACTATTCGAGGTTATGATGGTCAATGCAGATTGCAGAGAGAACTCAAAAGGGAGAAGAGAATCCAGTTGTGACTCGATTGGAATTGTGGGAGGCTGCTAGGACAAATGCCGACGGTGTTGTTGATGATCCAGAAGCATTGCTAATACTTGAGGATGTGGTAATTCGTTTACTTCCCATAACTTAATTCATCTAACACTCAGATTGATAGTCCCTCTGTTGCAATTAAACTGTTCACTAATCTTGGTCATACGTTTTGCTCAGGCTTATATAGCTAACACTCTGCGTGAAGATGAGGCTACAAATATTGTCACAAACGATTTGCTTGCTCGAGCCTTACCCGTGGAGTACCCTGGACGTATACGAGGTTATGGTTGGGGCGTCACCAAAAAGTCATTAGAGTCGGCACCCTACAACTCTGAATTGGCTGACTTGAAAAAGAAATTTTCTTCTTTAGAAAAAGTGGTGGAAAAGATCAACGGCAAGGTCTTTCGTGAGCCGTCATCTGGTGGATCGAGTCATATGGATAATTTTGAGATGGATGACTGTGCCAATCGAGATGATGTCGATGATTTTCGTGAAAATGGTGATCCACATGTAGACCTTCCCGAGGTAATTTTTTTTTCACTTGGGTTTTAGACCATCTTTTTTTCTATTCTTTAGAAATTGATATTCATTCTGTTTTCACTATTTTTTTTTTGATTTGATAATTCATGGACAGGGTCCGGTTGAGTGTTATTTGTATCAAGAGCCACCGCGTAGATATGTTGGGAAAGGGATCTTGCACAATGGCCCTAACGAAACGTGTCATGGTGTTCGTCTCAAAGATGGTTACGTGAGAGTTCAATTTGAGGTGGCGGTTGAAGAGGAAAGAGATACAGCCCTACCGGTTCCATGTGACGAAGCAACAACTGTTGGAGGAGCTCCTGGGTATTTTCTTCAATGGCCAAAAAAGTTGGTGTCTTTGGAGAAACAGGTAAATAAATCTTTAATTAGCTTATCTGCCTCTATTAGAT
Organism: Campanula takesimana; assembly: GCA_026119855.1. NCBI lineage: Eukaryota > Viridiplantae > Streptophyta > Magnoliopsida > Asterales > Campanulaceae > Campanula > Campanula takesimana. The sequence continues at coordinate 396,840 of JAOWBW010000933.1, read as the reverse complement.
TTTTAGAAGTATGGTAAATTTCAAAAATGACTTTTTTATTTTGGGACGGAGGTAGTAAATAAATCTTTAATTAGCTTATCCGTCCCAAACTGATTTAACCCCTTTGCTTCAAATGAAGAAACACTTATAGAAAAAATTTGCATTTTGTTGATCTTGAAGCCAAGGAAGATGGACAATGGGAAAAGAAATCTTAAGGAAACTGATCAATTTGAAACGAGAAAGAAAAAGGAGAGAACATTAGAGTCCACATGCGGAGCGCCACCGAGACCACTAGGTTATCCCCTTCATGAGGATTCTATTCACAATGATGTCATTTTGGCCTTAATACGTGCTGTCATTCACACAAAGGATTTCAACGACGTCATTGAAGTTCCCATAAATTCATATTTTGATGGACAACCTTGGATTGAGCAAATGGACGGGAGAATATTATGGAGGTTCTGAATGACCAGTGGCTAAGTACCTCTTCTATTGTCTTGTACATAAGGTAAAATTGCTACTACTAGTTAAATATGTTGGATTTCACATTTTACAATATATTTGCTTTAGCTATTATGTACTCATGTAGTTTATCTTAATGAAATGAAAGGTATTTGGGTGATGTTTATCTTTCCCAAAATCCTGAGTTAGCTGCGAAGTTCTCTTTCGCTTCTCCCCATACGTTTTCTCCTCTAGTAGATACACCTGTTGCGGCCAATTATTTGGCTAATTGTATGCTGCCATATGCTGGAGCAGACCACCTTGTTTTAATGCCTCATAACATGGGGTAAGTTAATTATATATATTATGAAATTTTATGTTTAGCAAATATAAAAGTTATTTGAACTCTTTCAAATATAATACAGGTATCATTGGATATTGGTTGCCATAAATACCAAGACAGAGAGCATTTACTATATGGATTCAGACGAAAATGGAAAATTTTCAACAAATGTGAAGTTGAGACAGCTTGTTGAAATGTAAAGTGTTCCCTTTTAAACTTTCTTTTGATGAAAACTAGGATCATACATTTAAATATTTTTAACATGTTTATTTCATCTTTTTATAGTGGTCTAAGAGCTTTTCGGACCCGTCGTAGTGGGAATAATACCAAGAAGGCCTTCAACAACTTCAGATGGAATACCATTCAGGTAATTTACTTTACAACTTGTCGATAGAGTAGAAATGAATTCATATTTTACAAATCTATATTACAAAACACATAAGGTGAAAGCGAAGGGAGGGAATGGCTTGGTAACAAGTTGCTTTAGTTTGATACAGAAACTGTTCAGATTCCACACTTGAAGCTGGGATACTCCATTGTCACAATTTACTCACAAAGATAGTTTAAAATAGTAAAAAGCAAATACAAACACAATGAAAACTGTGTATGAATGAAAATACAACTGTAGTCTTGATTTTGGTAACATGCAAGACTAATGTAATCCAGCTCCAGTTGTATAACTTTGACAGAGAAACATAAAAGACTAAAGACAATAGAGTCATAGATTTTTTTGGAGCTATCAATTTTCTTTCAGGTCTAGTTATCACTTTCATGCTGGTCGTCTCATATTATCTGTCTGTAGCAAGTATTCCTTCCACCAATGCAGTTTGAGCAAATGAATGTAGTAGTTTAAGAATAATCACAACTAAATCTCTCCAACAAGAGTCATTTGAGTCTTCTGTGTCAAACTTTATAGTATACTTTCAACCCTTCTCGATGTAAGGACGGGTCACGACAAATCCAAAAACTAGCTCAACTGCTGCCATTCCCTTTGGAACTGCATAGTGCCTTGAGTCAATGTACTTGACTGTCCACATGATTGTCCAATCTTGTAGCGGAGATGCCCAGGAATGGTCATAGTAACCCTCAGGTTTTTGGTCTAATATGATCCCCTCTGATGAATTTCTGACTAAGTTTGGTCCAATCTCAAATCCCCCATTTGATAGCGCTTCTTGTCTGCATTTCATATATTTTTATTAGATGATAAGATCATATATACTCAAAGCCTGGGATCTGTTTGTTTCATATTAAGAAAAATGCACATCGATATTCTGAACCATCATACTTTGCTTAAGCTCCGGTTTTAACCACAAGTGAGAATAACCTTTTTGAGCATGGAGATTAAGAAAAATGAACTTCCTACTGATATTTGATTTAAAACCCATTTCTAATGTTAAGTTCCGTTATAAAAAAATTCCTGTAAAATGTCTTCCCAAGCACTAGAAACCATAAATTGTTCAAGTATAAATCAGATACTGGAAATATAGGAATGCAGGACAAATGCTTCTTTTAGTGTAACCTAGGCCATGCTTCTTACTGTGTATTGTAATCATTTGGTGAACATTATGTCTAATAAATCACCCTTTTTGTCAATTAATTAGAAACATCCCAGTTTGAGATTAAGCAAAGTGATTTTAGAAATTTGTATGCAAACTATAACCAAACCAAAGTAAACTTCATTAAGTGATAAATAGTTTTGTAAGCACTATGTTCATGATGAACTCCTATAATTGATAGTGCCATCGGTACGGGTACGAGTTCTAGTTTTTAATACAAACATCAATTGTTATTGATAGTGCCCGAAGCAAACGGATGGAATTCATTGTGGCTACTATATTGGATGCTTCATTGAGACTATATTTCTCGGTGGTGAAACAAATATCCCTGTTTATGTAAGTATATCCATGATGACATTTATACCTTTATTGTTTATTTCAGTAATGCCCTATATTTTCTTCTACTTCATGCCTTTGATTGTATATAGTCCCTTACTCTTTGTAATTTTTTTTGTACAATTACATGCAAATCGATTGAAGAGTTATTCTCCGAACAAAATGCATAGTTTTCAGGTTAATTGGGTAGGTTACTTGTATAACCAATTTATTAAGGAGAAGATGGCACGGAATAAGGAGAAGATGGCATGGAAGTAGTCTAAAATAGGTATTTTAGTTCTAACTATTGTTGACTGTAGAAACAAATCTTGTTAGTTTATAACTCGATCATGTGGATGATTGTAAAAGTTATAGTTGGTGTATGTAATGAAAGTTTGAATGTTAATATTGAATGAAATGTTTGTTAGTTCATGTTATTTTTAATGTATTTCAGTTTTTTTTGTATAAATTATCTAATTTGAATTATCGGCAGCAAATAAAAAAATAATAACATGTAGCCTTGCATAGCGCTTTTTATGCGCTATTGTAGTTATTGACATAAAAAATGATCTTCACTTCCATAGCATTTACCATGAGCTATGGTAGGTTGATTTTTTTTTTTTTTTAAAATATGTAGCTTCCATAGCGCATCACAAACGCTATACAAGTTGATTTTTGAAAAATAAAAACCTTCTTACCATTGCGCTTCAGTATGCGCTATCCAAGACAAAAACGCTATTGTAGATACTGCTCTAACATTGCGCATAACAAGCGCTATGCAAACTACCATTGCAGACACTAGGAGAGTGCTTTTTTGCGCTATGTAAGCCCCAAAATAAATGCTATATAAGCTCCATTCTGTACTAGTGAACGTGTAAAGTAATGAATCTTATAACTTTGAACAACAACAATTTCAAAAGTATACACGTGGGTAGCTGCAAGAAATAAAAACATGACAAAATTAATAAAGCTCATAAATTTTCATCAACAAAATCAATCAAAAATATCACACAAACAAAGATAAGAGAAATACAACAACAACAAAAACAAACTTTCTTTCTCATATTTATATTTCCATGCAAAGACTGTATGCATTCTTTTATTAAAAGTGATTAAAAAGTATTTATATTATTAATTAGGGAGTTGAAGGAAATGAAACTAAAAAGACATGAACAAAATTCATTCAAACATAAATACTCTTATATCTTTCAAATTCTTGATTTGTTATGTATGAATGTTTAAAGTATCTTTTAATGAATGTCTAATGTATGACCTTTCACAATCGATACGGGTCTATGTATGTATATGTAGTGTTAAATGTAATAATTAACATATAATGTAATCATTATAATTAATTAATAATTACCTAATAATATTAATAGTAATTTTAAAAGTGATTAAAAAGTATTTATATTTTCATGCAAAGATTGTATGCATTCTTTTATTAAAAGTGATTAAAAAGTATTTATATTATTAATTAGGGAGTTGAAGGAAAGGAAACTAAAAACACATGCACAAAATTCATTCAAATATAAATACTCCAATATCTTTCAAATTCTTGGGTGGTTATGTATGAATGTTTAAAGTATCTCTTAATGAATGTCTAATGTATGACCTTATAATCTTTCATATTCTCTATCAGTTTTCTTTTTCAATTAGGGGTAATTATTGTAATTCATGCACCGAATTTAAATGCAATGAGTCTTATCCTATAATTTGATTAGTGTTTTTTTTTTTTTAAAGGATATAACTTGATTAGTTGAAAAGTCACATTAGTTGAAATGCCACACATTTAAATGCATTCCCTACCTAGTCTACATTTCTATTCTATATATAAGAGTATGAGTTCTATTATATACTAACATTCTCTTATAGAATACTCATCTCTTTATATATGTTCTTTATACAACTTATGTAAAGAGAAAAGTGATTCAAAGTACCCCGTTACATACCTATTATGATCAACTAATATTATTACATAGGTAGCGGAATGTCAAAAGACTTTTGAAATGAAACAATCATCCTACATGGAAGCCTCACAATCATGATAAACTATTTTATTGCTTACGTGTCATACCTAGAATTGTTTTCACCAACTTTAAAATACTATAGTATAGATTTAATTAATTATAGGATCTAAAAGGGGAGTAACTTCTCCATAAAATTAATGTTGCTACGTTATAAGAGAATTAGTACCCCCATTGCTTCTGAGTTGATATATTTTTTTAGTGAAAAACTAGTAAAAAACGCATTTTACGTTAAGGGAGCGTAAAACGTGTTTTTAAGTTTGGCGCGGTGGCATTTTTGTAATTAACGGGAAGTTGTTGTGTGCTGATCGGAAGTGCCAGTGGTAGTGTAAAAAAGTGCCAGCACATGTACACTGGCACTTATTGACACTAACACTGGCAGTTTTTAATAAGTGCCAGTATCAATGTTAAAAAGTGCCAGTATAATGGCTGGCAATTATTAACGCTACCACTGGCACTTTTAATAAGTGCCAGTATTAATGTAAAAAAGTGCCAGTATACTCACTGTCAATTTTTAACATTACCACTGGCAATTAAGAAAAGTGCCAGTTTCATGTTTATAAAACGGTAGCATGAAATCACTGGCTATTTGTAATGTTAACACTGGGCATTTATCATGGTTGCCAGTATTTACGAAAATGTCACCCCTTGTTTCGAAGTATAATTGCCAGCGTCTTTGAAAAACACGTTTTTCCTTAGCTTAAGGAAAAACGCGTTTTTTGTAAGACCAACTCATTTGTTTTATTATTTATTTGTTAAATTTTAATTGTCTTGTACTCCCTCAATCCCAGAAAGATAGTCTCATTTTAACTTTTTATGGTCAACAAAAATAAACTTTGACCAAACATTAGTGTCAATCTAATCATTCTAGTGAAATTCAAAAATTTGTAATTAATAAATCATTAAGTGGTTTATCAATAAAAAATCAAAATAAATAAAAGTATAACTGTATTAAAGGGTAAAGATTCCTAATTAAAAATAAAGTGTCAAAAATAAGTATTTGACATGAAGAGAGTACAAGAAAAACTTTGTTTCCTTCGTAAAATCTTAGGAAAAACGCGTTTTACACCCGTCTTAATGTAAAACGTGTTTTTTTATGCGGAGTGGCATTTTTGTAAATAAGCGAAACGTTATTGAAAAGACGCGGTGGCATTGCTGTAAATAACTGGAACTTATAAAACTCAGCAGACACTTTTTAACACTACAGGAGGCATTTTTCAATACTACAGAAGGCGGTTTTTAACATTAGGGCAGACACATATTTTTTAACTTTTAAAACCTCACCAACCACTTGTTTAGAATTGTAAGAGGCATATTTCAACACTACATGAAACATTTTTCAACACTACAGGAGGTAGTTTTTAACATTAGGGCAGACACATATTTTTTAACTTTTAAAAGCTCACCAACCACTTGTTTAGAATGTAAGACATATTTCAACACTACAGGAAACATTTTTCGACACTACAGGAGGCAGTTTTTAACATTAAGGCAGACACACATGTTTTTTAACTTTTATAAGCTCACCAACCACATGTTTAGAATGTAAGTGACATATTTCAACACTACAGGAGGCACTTTTCAACACTAAGAAAGGAAGTCTTAACACTACAACGGACAATCATAACACTACCTCTAAAAGTGCCTGTTTGAGTATATAAAAGTGTCTGCTTGTATTTGACAATCATAACACTACCTTTAAAAGTGCATGTTTGAGTATATAAAAGTGTATGTTTGAATATTTATAAGTATAATATTATAACAGATACTTTATAATATTAGAACATATACATGATAATGTTAGAGAAGGCAATTGTGAAAAACACGTTTTTCTATAGTTTAGTGTAAAACGCGTTTTTCACGAGACCGACTCTTCATATGTAAAATCACCTTCAAGTTGCAGTACAAAGCCACAAGAATCAATACTAGTTTGCATAAATTTTGACGTTTGCACTATAATCATTTGTGTGCGGTGTGATTACGGCAGCATTGCGGCGAAGCGAAAAAGAATACTACCTCCTCCGGCCGAAAACTATCTTCAGGTTTTTTTTTCGCCATTACTACTACAAAGGAACTTTGAGAAATAATTTGAGATTGATTTAATTACCCAAATGAAAATCTAAAACTTATTATTGATAATATTATAGATGGTGTATCAATAAAAAGTTTTAAATTTTCATTAGTATAATTTTACCAACCTAAAATTATTGCTTAAACCACCTTCGGTGACGGAGTGAGTATTTGATGCAGTAGAGATGGAAAAATGAGTTGTGTAGAGTGCAGGAAGGACTTGGTCTTAATCTCCTCTCCATTTACATGAATAAATTTCCTAACTTATAGTTTGTTGGGATAATGCAATGTGGGACACCACATTAAAGTGTTATATACAAATGGTTTCGTAATGCCTAGACAGAGCAGAAGAGAAGACAATGAAGGGGAAAATCGGACAGTGCACGAGTCGTGCATAGCAGTTTTGCACGAGTGACATACACGAGTCAGAAGGGTGTAAAATCTACACGACTCGTGCACATTTGCACCAGTCGTGCAAAACGGCAGATCTGGTACAGACTTCACGCGGAACGAGGAAAACGCGTGGGACTTAATTAATTCCTTTTGGGAGTTGTATTTGGTATTCCTTCTGTCTTCAGTCTTCAGGGTTAGGACTCTAGCAGTATACTCCCTCCGTTTCACGTCACTTCACTTGAGACTTTTGGTCAACTTAATATCATTTTGACGAAGACTTTATTGAAAATTTGATGATCTTGATAAAAATTTAAAAAATGTGATTGAGAGTGTTTTTTATGGTGAATCATTTTATAATTTTTTTATTTTTTATTAGGATCATAAAATTTTCTATAAAGTCTTCGTCAAAATGTTATTAAGTTGACCAAAAGTCTCCAGTGACGTGAAACGGAGGGAGTATATGCTAGTGGTAATTAGTAGCCTCCACAAAGACAGAAACTGAGAGAGAAAAAGAGAGATCAATAATTCTAGATCTAAGGTTTCCACAGTTAGGAATTTTGTGATAAAAAATCGTGCAATATAGATTAGTGTGGTCATCAAGTTTCTTTCTGTAATTGTTTCTCCGGCCATATGAATAATATTTGTTCTCCTTTTGCCCGTGGATGTGTTGTTGGTGAACACGTAAAATTCTGTGTTCTTGTTTGTCGATTTGATTCCGTTATTTTTTTGTCATCTCTTATATCTGATTTACTAACATGGTCCATACTAGCTAAGACTTAATGCTTTGACCTACCATGCAGGGCAAGGGGATGTCTACATTTCCAGGTATCAATCTTTTCACCTAGCAGAAGACTTGGCCCCTAAATTCCTATATTTATATATTTTGGTCCTCTTTCTTATGCTAGAGGCCCATGTCTTCAAATCTAATAGTTGACAAAGTGGAAAATTCTTCTGAAACACAAACTTATAAACTCAAAATCTTGACAACAGTCAGATGCCAAACATTCTTATGAGCATACTATAGAACACTTTAATCAACAATATCTTACTTAAAGTGATACAAGGTCAGAAGCATTCTTAGTATTATTATTAAAAATTATGTAAACATTCCCAATTGAAACTTTTATCATGATTCATGAGCATACAAATTTACACCTATGGAAATACTCCCACCGTCCCAAAATGATTTTCACATTTGACTATTCTAACTTTATAAGAATATAAACACTTGCTTCACTAGCCATGTTGTGTTTACGCACTCTTAAGGCCAAATTGTAGGAATGGAAAGAACTTTTTGGGACAAAGAGAAATGGGAAATGGGAAGATTATTTTAGGACGGAGTGAGTATATGAAACTGTCCTACTTGAACAACCAGTACGTATAGTCAGACCTGAGTACTAGCAAAGTAAGCCAATGGTTGATGAATGCGCAGGCAATCTCGAGGGAGAAGACAAGTATGGCTTGGGAGGTATTTGCAGCAACTCCAAGCTCCCTTCCAACATCTCCACTACCCTAGTCATTGATGGACGGATCAACGGATCATTTTGTATGCACCACAAGCTTACTATAATCATCTTCCTCGCAATCTCATTTTCCCCATCGTGCATAATCCCATGCAATCCAAGTTGACTCCCAGTTTCAATCTGTTTGTATATCAAATGCGGAAAGTATATTTCACTAGTATTAATCCCGGGATTCACCTCACTATTCTTTCTCCCTCCAACCATTTCTGATACCATCATCCCATAGCTATACACATCAGACTTGTACGACACCCCTCCAAAGTTTCTACAAAACACTTCCGGAGCAATGTAACCAATGGTCCCTCTTGAAGTCATTGTTGATAAGATGCCCTCTCTTCCAGGGCAAAGCTTAGCGAGGCCAAAATCAGCAATCTTTGGACAAAAGTCTTCATCTAGAAGAATGTTATGGGGCTTTATATCGAAATGCAATATTTGGGTGTTGCAACCGCGGTGCAAGTACTCTAAGCCTCGAGCGATGCCTATTGCAATTTGATACAATTTTTCCCACCCTAATTGGCGATCCTTCAACGAATTTCCGTCGTATATGAATTTTTCGAGGGATCCGTTAGGCATGAACTCATAGACAAGAGCTCTTTTATTACCCTCAAAACAGAATCCTAGAAAACTGACAATGTTAACATGGGAAGTCCTACTAATAGTTGCAACCTCATTAATGAAATCTTCGCCATTGCCTTTGGATCCGTTCAAAATCTTCACTGCCACGGGATTACCGTTGTGTAACTTCCCTTTATATACCTGACCATAGCCTCCTTGGCCTAGTTTTGACTTGAATGAGTTTGTCATCTTTTTCACATCTGAATATGAGTACCTTTTCGGAGCAAGAGACCCATAATTCTTCAGAAAGTTCTCTATATTTTGATACTTCTCTGCCTTCATCCAAGATAAAACCATGTACTTAGCTGATGTTGACTTCGATATGGTGTAGCCTGTAATTACCAAAACTACAACTCCAACTGCCAAAGCCACTGCAGCAATAAGGAAGAAAATTTAGAATCGTTTGTGTAATCTAATGGACATACAGTTGTTTCATTACAGCTAGAAAACACAGCCCAAGTATTGAAAGTTTTCCGAAAAAATGATCATGAATGGTAATCCCGTGTAACAAAAGTGAATAATAACTTTCTTATTCCTTGTTTCTGCTGTCATGAATGGTAATCCCGTCCCAAAATGAATGTCCAAAAAATATTCAAATTTTCTCTTGTTCAAAAGAAAAATTGAAAAAAAAAAATAGACTTCATTTTGGGATACATGTTAAGATTAGCATTTTCTCATGTAGTGTGGTTTCAATACATTAACATGATTGAAAGAGCATATTACCTGTGGCAATAATAACTTTCTTATTCCTTGTTTCTGCTGTCAGAGAACAACAACGTAAGTTAGAGATCAGAAAAGATTGTAGTATTTTACAGTCAGAGAACAATAAAGTTAAGACACGTGAAAATATTGTAGAAATGCTTAACATCAAGACTTATGCATAGCAAGGAAGTTCAAGAAACTCAAGAGTTGTGAGAATTTAAACGACAGAGGTTCTAGATCGATGATCGACACTAGAGAACTTAATAACTCCACACAAAAAAATTGACACTCACTTGGGGGAAATTTTTATTTGAAAGACGGACACTCATTTAGAGAAGGACGGAGTAGTTCTTAATTGTTGTATGACAGCAGTTATCTATGTTACTTATGATAATACCTTTGGAAGCAAATATACAAAGGACTTGTCTGCCTTCGTTTTGGCATTGGCCTTCATTGTAGTGACATCTTAGACAATCATCAGATATGCCCAAATCAAGAGGGATGTCAACAGCTAAAATTTGGAACAGGTCTGATTGATTTGCTCCAGGAGGAAGCATGCCTTGTGGTAGATGTGGTAGCTGAATAACTAAGCACTCTTGAGGAAGATCAACACGATCTGAAAGATCCTCATAATTTGCTGGATATTTGTAGTACAGATTGAAGTCTCTACAATCTCTGTAACGATGATATAAAGAGCTATTAAAATGTTTATCGGTCAGAAGAGTGGCTTTGAGGCTCTTGCTACATCTGAATATGGTGATAGGAGGGAAGAAGGAATATGAAATGGAAGGGGTCTTGGGAAAAGTTAAATTGTTGAAAGCGTCGCAACTTCTGTTATATATTTGGTCTGTAAACACGTTATCGCGAATAACTATAGTAGTATTCTGAACCCTCCCTGTAAAATCTTTCTGCATCCTCCCTGTTAAGTTGTACCATCTTTGATCCACATTGCTCAGTTTGATTCTTGAAACTGTTTGATTGCAATCCAACCTGCATAAACCGCATCGCGGGTCTGAATTGTAGAAAGGAAACCCGAAGAAGCCGAAATTTCTGCATTGAAAATCTGGACAGAATGGCTTGGAGTGGCTATTTTTGTTCCCTTGATCAGAACAGTGAAGAAGAGATGGGAAATAAAGAAAACCCAAAGCGAAAAAGAAGGCAAAAAGAGCCATATGATCTCTAAATCTTAACTGTTGGCATGAGTACACCAAAACAAGGATGCTACTTTCTAATGCCACTTTGTGGGAGTTTTGCCTTAAGGGCATTCTATTTTTGCCTTGATGGTATCTGTCCTACACAGCAGTTGACTAGTGAGTTGACTTTGAAGCTGTGGAGTAGAATTCACCTCCCATATAGGGACCTAAACATTATTAATGGAAAATAAATCTCTCCACCTACTTTATTAGGCTACTTGGAAAGACTGGACTGTTTCCATTAAATCACCATCCAATAGGAAACATACCTTGTGGTGTATGTCAAATTAAATGAAATGCTCGATTGGTACACAAGAATATGCATTCAATATCCTGCCATATTGCGGAAAATTCGATTTCATAGTAGCTTAAATGGCTTGGAATGGAATGAACATTTTGCGTAAAAAAACGAGCAAGAAAAATAGGTGCTAAACCAAACGTATACCCTGGAAATGATACGTATTGGTGCGACATTTCAAAGCGAAGTTTTTACTAGGCATAAGACCGAGTCTTGGTTACATCAATTGAACATTGGTGGCATGTCCGTAAGTATTGGAATAGAAAATATACGACATGTCTCTATTTATGACATTCTACACAGTTTAAAAGAAAATGATGCAGGATAGCTACATAGCATAATACAAAGATATTGATAGCTCCTTATTTGTTTTTCTCTTTTTTAGTTAGACAGCATTATTTTGTATACTGAAACTCGATAGACGCAACAATGTGGAAGAACACTCTGGAATCAGAGCATAACACTATATGTACTAGTGCAATAACATCCCTGTGTATACAGCCATAGTTAACTTTTGATTGGTAGGAAAGATCGAATAATAGTACCTTTAGGTGCAAATTAAGCTCTTAAAAATCTCCATATTCTGATAATCATCTGTATTTCAATTAAAATGGCAATCTTCAGTATTGAATCAGCTGCAGCCAATGAAGGAGAAAAGTAAGACTGCATTCCAGTAAGTGAACAGTATGAAGAATGTGAAAAAATAATGATAGTCCCATTTGACTATTCAAATATATTCACAACATATTGTCATTTTCATTACTACCCTTAGTGAGATCCAACTATTACTTCCAATAAACTCTCACTTGCAACAGCCATGCATTACTCGATAGATTCATTACGAGGTTAAGTTTGGAAATCCAATATATTTACACACGAGTTGGTTTTGGGGGAAACTAGTTCCTCCATAAGTTATAAAAAATCCATTTTTTTACCCTTTAAACCCTAAGCCTTAAACCCGGCCCTAAAGGGCCTAAACCCTAAACCCAAACTTTAACCCCTGTAAAAACATGACTTTTTATAACTTAGGGAGAAACTAGTTTCCCCCAAAATTTTCTCATTTTCTAAACCCTGAACTCCTTTATTATCAAGTCATTACTTTTATGTCTTGATATTAATATTATTGAACTCTTGATCTATTTATTGTCTTCAATTTATCTTAAGTATCAATCTTTATACTATTAAATGTGAGGATTGGGATAAACGTACTAGGAATTAGGATCATCCAAGGAACATTCTTTAGCCAATATGGTCAAGGAATCCTTGGATGCGAGTACGATCAATCCATAAACTCCCCTATTCCCCTTCATTTTGTGTCATTTTATTTATGTCAATTGATTAATGTTTGTTCATTTCAATGCAAGTCTTGAGCTGATACATTAACGTCAAGTGAAATTTGGTGTCAATTCTCCTATGATGGAGAGGAATGACATGAGGACTATCTCCATAAGTCATTCCTCAACCTAAGATGACCAATTCTTACTTGATGTTCATCATCCCATTCCCTTTTTCCTTTTACATTAATGTCTTTACTTTATGCCTAGATAATTTGCAATCTTTACCTCTAATGCTCGTACTCTTTGATTTACCCCGCCGTACCCGTGTCGGACACTCGTATTTTAGTCTTGTCCAGACGAGTCCGATGAGGACCTTAGATCATTACTTGTCTAGCTTATTTACTTTCCCTAAATGGTTGGTTACGTAATCTTTGTGTGTAATTCTCCAATGATGGCTCCTAATCACTTACAAAAGTCCCATTCATTGTGACTAAGGGTGCCTATGGATGAACATAAATTTTACATAATCAATCTCCCCCCAAAAAATAAAGTCTTTTGACTTTAATCACAATCAAAATGGCTTGATTTCTCAAAGCCTACATTCTCTTAATTGCTTTCCAGTTCAATCAAGTGTCTAATTTACTCTCCAATGATAACTTTAGTTGTCCTCTAGATTTCATTTCTATGAGGAGACTAAGAATCTACGGATGATTGACACTCTTTCATGTTTATCACAAATATTTCCTTCTTTCTTTTAAAAGCACATTATGCACACACACAATTCATGATTTTAGTCTTATGTTGAAAGTCCGGTTTGACCGGTCGAGTGGGGAGATTACCTCATAATCTTCCTCTCTCGAAACTTGACCCCCGAACCCAATTCTCCCTCATTTTTAATGGCAATTTCTTAATGTATGGGCCTTAACTAAACGGCGTGGCGACTCCCGATTTATTATACGAGTCAACTAAAAGAATATTCCCGAAAACTACACATATTCACAAATGTCCGGAAATGTCTTTTCCATGACATTCTCATTCCGGGACGGGGTATTCACAGTAACCCAATTGAACATGCATTAACTACTTCCCAACCCCAAATTCTCATCACTCTCATGCAATGCCAATCTCGAAATACCACCACTAACTCCTTACCCAATTCATGGTCATAATCTGATAACAATATGACAGTAAGTAGTTTCCAATCTTGAAAAGATTGTCTCTCGAGCATGACATTTTGAATCCTCCAGAAACATCCAGTTATCAAATTATTTCATACGAAAGAGATGGAAAAATGAGTTGTGCACAATGTCAAGACTGGAAGACTTGGTCTTATCTTCGTTATTTACATGATTAAGTATCCCAACTTATGGTCCATGCTACTACTACTTAAGTTAATGCTTGACCTACCTACCATGCATAACTTATTGCACTTTTGGGGCAAGGGATTTCAGTCATACTTTCTACTTTTCCAACTATCGATCTTTCCATCTAGCAGAAGACTTGGCCCTGTGGGATACAAAGGTCCCGCATATGTAGCGCGTACGTGCCTTGCACGTGTCGCCTTTATTGCGTCCGCTCATTCCTGCGACGCTCTCTCTATCTCTGTCCCGCGGATGCACACCTTTCTCTCCCGCGGATACATTTCAATCCCACGAGTTCATCTACTTATCCTGTGGATTCATCTTTGGTTAACACATGACCTAGTTGGGTTCAAAAGGGAGAATTGCGGGATGATCCATCACTATGGAGTGCATGTGCAAGGCACATGACCTTTCTCTTCATTGACTATAAATATCCCATAGAAGGGACTCAAAAACAACAAGTGGGATCCTAGCATTAAACATCATACTTTCTCTATCTAGAGACCAAATCCCGCAATATTTGTTTCTCCCAAAAACCTCTGTAGTTCCTATTCCTACTCCTCCTCTTTATCACTAATTGGTGGTCCATTTAATGCCTCATCTACCCGAAAACTCTTAAACAACCTCGTAAATCCCTAATACAACCCCATAGGACTATCCTCCTACAGGCCCCAAAACTCCCATCTTTAAGACACCCATATCTTGAAAGAAAATCCCATACGATTCTAATAGTTGTCGAAGTGGAATTCTTCTGAAACACAAACTTATAAATCACATTCTTGACAACAGTTGGATGCAACAAGGCATAGACAAAAGTAAATCAATAGTTTTAGCATTATTATGAAGCTTTTATCATGAGCATACATGAGAAAAATTTTATCAATTCCATAAAATAACTCCTAAATACATAAATATGAAAGTATCCCACTTGAACAACCACTACATAGATTATAGACAGACCTGAGTATCAACGATTCTGGGGTTGGTGATCACACACATAAACAGAGATCTTGAACGCCTTGATGTATAAAATCCTTGTAAAATTAAAGTATGGCGGTGGTAGATGAACGCTAAGGTGATCTTGAGGGAGAAGACAAGTATGGCTTGGGAGGTATTGGCAGCAACTCCAAGCTCCCTTCCAGCATCTCCACCACCCTGGTCATTGATGGACGGATTAATGGATCATTTTGTATGCACCACAAGCTTACTAAAATCATCTTCCTCGCAATCTCGTTTTCCCCATCATCCATAATGCCATGCAATCCAAGTTGATTCCCAGATTCAAGCTGTTTATATATCCAATGTGGAAAGTATATCTCACTTGTATTCCCAAGCTGCACCTCAATATTCTTTCTCCCTCCCGCCATTTCTGATATCATCATCCCATAGCTATATACATCAGACTTGTACGACACCCCTCCAAAGTTTCTACAGAACACTTCGGGAGCAATGTAACCAATTGTCCCTCTTGTAGTCATTGTTGATAAGATGCCCTCTCTCCCGAGACAGAGCTTAGCAAGGCCAAAATCAGCAATCTTTGGACAAAAGTCTTCATCTAGAAGAATGTTATGAGGCTTTATATCGAAATGCAATATTTGGGAGTTACAACCACGGTGCAAGTACTCTAAACCTCGAGCAATGCCTATTGCAATTTGACACAATTTTTCCCACCCTAATCGGCGATCTTTCAATGAATTTCTGTCGTATATGAATTTCTCAAGGGATCCATTAGGCATGAATTCATAGACAAGAGCTCTTTTATTACCCTCAAAACAGAATCCTAGCAAACTGATGATGTTAACATGGGAAGTCTTACTGATACTTGCAACCTCATTGATGAAATCTTCACCATTGCCTTTGGATCCGTTCAAAATCTTCACTGCCACGGGATTACCGTTGTGTAACTTCCCTTTGTATACCTGACCATAGCCTCCTTGACCTAGTTTTGACTTGAACGAGTTTGTCATCTTCTTAACATCTGAATACGAGTACCTTTGTGGAGCAAGAGACCCATAATTCTTCAGAAAGTTCTCTATGTTTTGATACTTCTCTCCATTCTTCCTAAATAAAACCATGCCCTTAGCTAATGTTGACTTAAATATGGTGCAGACTGTAATTAACAAAATTATAATTCCAACTGCTAAAGCCACTGCAATAATAAATTTCTTATTGCTTGTTTGTGCTGACAGAGAAAAACAAAGTAAGTTAGAGATCAGAAAGGATTGTAGTATTCTGCTGTCAGATAACAAGAAGTAAGCTAGGCATGCGAAAACGGGCAGAAATGCTTTACATGGTCAAGATTTATGCATAGCGTGGAACGGAAGTTAAAGAAAAAACTGAGTTGTGAGAATGTCAACGACAACAACATAGGTTCCAGATCGATGACTGACAATGGAGGACTTAATAACTCAACAAAAAATGGACACTAACTTCGAGGAAAAAAAATCTTTTCTGTGAAAGATGGCACTCATTTAGAGAAGGGTGGAATAGTTCTTAATTGTTGTCAGATATCAGCTATCTATGTGACTTATGCTAGAAAGAAGAATCTTCCAAGCGGGCAGAGACAGTGCTTCGTGGATGCAGGACTTGGGACCGCGTTCCCTTTCATGCGGGAGCGGCATAGGTGTGACAATGGGATGACTTGACTGGGTTAGATGAGGAGATACCTTTTGCAGCATATATACAAAGGAAATGTGTGCCTTCATTTTGACATTGGCCTCCATTGTAATGACATCTGAGACAATCCTCAGATACACTCAAAAGAAGAGTGAAGTTGGCAGTCAAAAAATTTGGAACAATTCTGATTGATTTGCTCCAGGAGGAAGCATGCCTTGTGTTAGATGTGGTAGCTGAATGATTGAGCACTCTTGAGGAATATCAATGCGATCTGAAAAATCTTGAATATTTGCTGGATATTTGTAGTACAGATTGAAGTCTCTGCAATCTCTGTAACGACGATATGTCGAGATATTAAAGTGTTTATCAGTTATAGGAGTGACCTCAGGACTGTTGTTATATCTGAATAGGGTGAGAGCAGGGACGATGTAATATGAAATGGAAGAGGTGTTGGGAAAAGTTAAATTGTGGAAAGTATCACAACTTTTGGTACGGATTCGGTCTGAAAACACCTTGTCCTGAATAACTATAGAACTATTTGACAACAATGTTAAGTTGTACCAGTTTTGATCTGTATTGCTCAGTTGGATTCTTGGAACTGTTTGATTGCAATCTAATTTGCACAAACCGCATCGTGGGTCTGAATTGTAGAAAGGGAACCCGAAGGAGCCGAAGTTTCTGCACTGAAAATCTGGACAGGATGGGTTGGAGTTGCTATTTTTGTTCTCTTGAGCAGAACAGAGAAAAAGAGATGGGAAGTAGAGAAAACAGAAAGAAAAAAAGAAGGCAAGAGGAGCCATAGATGTGTAAACTGTTGGGATTCTGTAATCTAAAGACTAGGCAGCTTGCTTTCTTAAGTCACTGAGGGATTTTTATTGGCCTTAGAACCTATCTGTTGTTCACGGCAGTTGACTTTGGAATTTAGTGTGTGAGTGAAGTCTTTGAAGATGTTGACTAGTTGACTTTTAGAATTTTGTGAGTGAGGGAAGTCTTTGAAGATGTTAACTATTGCGCCATCATCCTCCTACCAGTAGGGACCTTAAAGAAAAAATCTCTCTTGCCCACTGGACATAGCTAACTTTTAATAGGTGCAAATTCTCTAGAAAATTCTCCATATTTTGATAATGATCAGTTTTTAAAATAAAATGGTAATCTTCAGTATTGAATCAGCTGCAGCCAATGAAGGAGAAAAGTAAGACTGCATTGCAGTAAGTGAACATTATAATGAATATGAAAAACTAATGATACACCCTCTGTCCATAATGATAGCCTTGTTTGTTTGACTATTCAAACATATTAACAACGTACTGTCATTTTCATTCCTACCCGTTAGTGAGGTCCAATTATTACTTCCACTAAACTCTCTCTTGCAAACAACCATGCATTACTCAATACATTTCATTACAATTACAAGGTTTAAGTCTGGAAGTTCAATCATATAACACACCTATTTTAGAAATGGGACTACATTTTTGGGAGAAAAATAAATGGAAAGAGTGATTATCATTTTGGGACGGAGGGAGTATTAACCTCTTAATGGTTCCAGGAAGATGCTCTTCACTCCCGTGAAAATTGCATTAGCCTCGACTATTGAAGCTTTTATCACCAAATACTGGTAGAATCTGCAAGGCAACTTCTTGAATTAGAATAAATCTCAGAGGTGAGGAATAATCTATACATAAAGCTTGAAATGGAATTACCTTTTTTTTCAGAATATGTGGACCAGAATTCCTATGTTGAATCTGAATAGTTTCAGTGAGATTATCATACGAAACCAGGGTTGTTTGCATGCTTTTACACAGCCAGCAAAGAAAGTTTACAAACAATAAATAAATAAATAAAATCCACCACACCGTCCCGTCATAACTTCTTGCAAACTATCAAAAAGACTGAAATCATGCTGCTTTTCCATTGGACAAGATGTGGCGTAACAACTAATAGTGGAACAACAATGGAGGAATGTATGCATTAAATTGCAATGTGGACATAGAGTCAGAAGTCAAAGAATAGTTAATTCAGCAGGATCTGATAACGTCTCTTACAAACGATTACAACCAAAAGAAATGAAATTTCAATTAGTTAGGGCTACACACCTAAATATTTCAGTTACTATTTAATATTTATGCCCAGAGAATTATCTTCAGCATCATCACATACCAAACAAGAGGCACTCACTCCTTAATTCTACCCAGCATATACAACTCACTATAACATTATTCATAGATGCTACATATACATTTGAAGCACCGCCAATTAGTATCCAAATAATTGCATGGCCTATAAAAATGGGAGATGATTAAAAGAATGATGCGGGGAAAAAATTGAGGGGGCAAAATGATGTGATCATGCCACTTTAACTCCACTAGGTCGTTTTCCTTCCATGGCATCCTTCTTGTTACGACAATCAGCACAAAGGAAAGGACCTTGCCATGGCTTTGCACTGGTAGAGAAGATGGAACCAGCATGAACTGATATTCCCTCGCTTGAAGCAAGGTCAACCTGACAAACAGCACACATGAAAAGGCCAGTCGTTGATAGACCAATAGGCTCTTCACTACCCAATCTGCAAATTGTAGATAGAATATGATATTAAAATCAGGGAAGAAAATGGAAACTATTAAGGGTCTGTCTCAACAGTTTTTTTTTTATTATTTATAATTTTCCAGTGTCCCGGGCAGACTTAATTGGCGGGGTTTTTTCATTATCAATATAAATAGATATATATAGAACACAAAAATACTAACCTGTCTGCAAGCATTGCTGAACCCTCTTCATAAAGTTCCTCTACAATACCTACAGCAGATAGTTTCTTGGATAGTTTTGCAGAATCATAGGACCTCTTTCTGAACAGACAAGCTCTGAGCTTGCTTTGCTTCTTGGAAGAAGGTGATGGTGGTATTGAAATGTCTGGAGGAATTATGTCCACAACTATGCATGTTGTATCATCCTTTAGCCCCCGTGTCCTCAGCGCTTCCTAAACAAACATACGTAAATGCAATTAGGAAAATGTCTGTGGCGTACATTATTGAGTTACCAACTCAAAGATTAAGCTGTCATAGAGAGACCCAATTGCACAAATCAAAATTAAGAGCAATGCTAGAGGCACAATATAAAGTCACAAAATCTTGCTCACAAAATGAGTTGGCGATATTTTATTGGTTGCATCGATAGTGGACCCGCCACATTCTAATTTAAAACACCAATAAAATCATTGCACCTAGGATTTTATGAGCAAGATTTTGTGACTATTTTGTGCCCTTAGTATTATTCCAAAATTATTAAGGTGTCTTAAGTACATCATCTTTAAGTTATCAAGTTCTCTAAGTTGTCAAAGAGAATCCAACTATGTATGGCAAGATTTAACACTCCCCCTCATGTGTGCCAAGCCAAAGGCCAAGCCAAACAAGGTGCCAACACATGCAGTCATATTTTGTGCTATCAAAGAGGGACCCAACTATGCAAATCAACGTTAATAATTATGACTACCTTTATGGAAATATTTGATAAATGTCCAGCCCATACTGTTCTTTTATGTGTAGGATGTTCCCTGGAATGTCTTGATTGGGAAACAGAGTAAGAAGGGATGAAACTACCTTAACAACTTGCCTAGCAGCAAGTTCAGCAGGCAATCCGCGACATGTTTTGGCAGCCATATCTGATGAAATTGCATCCCAGATGCCATCAGAAGCAATTATAAGCCTCCCACCTGCATTTGATAGCTTTCATACAGAACAAAGAGTGTTAGAGCCCAATAAAAATAATTGACCTAGTAGTGTCCCACCAAATTTAAAGGGAACAACAAAATCTTGATAATCATGACCTACCTTGACTTGCTTGACATGTGGTATCGGAACTATAAATTCTCCAACATCCATGTCTCCAATTGACCTCGAAAGGCATAATCCCCCAGGCCAGCAGCGTAGAGGGCCAATCTATCCAAATATAGCCATGCATTATGCAAAGGAGAGTAATAGTTCATGCCCACTAAATGAGCCTCTGGCGTTATATATATATATATATATATATATATATATATATAGGTAGGTGCTAAAATGAGAACCTAAATATCATGAGAACCGTGAGAACTTGGATACATTAGGTAAGAACCTAATGTATCCAAGTAATGTATCCAATGTATCCAAGTGAACAATTGAATACATTAGTTTTTACCTAATGTATCAAAGTAATGTATCCAATGTATCCAAGTGAACCATTGGATACATTTGGTAAAAACCTAATGTATCCAAGTTCTCACGGTTCTCACGATATTTAGGTTCTCACAGGAGCACGACCCTATATATATATATACTCCCTCCGTCCCATCCGAAATAGGATTCTTGGTCCCGACACGAGGATTAAGGAATAATAATCTTTTATTATAAAAAGTTGTTTGAAAAGTAGGTGTTGTGAGTATGAAAGAGAGAGAAAGTGGGTGGGGAATAATAAATGAAAAGTTGTTGTGAGTATGACAAGTGGGTCCTACTAATAAAAAAGTAATAAAAGCTTTCCATTTTGGGATGTCCTATTTCGAGTGGGACACCCAAAATGGCAAAACGTCCTATTTCGGGTGGGACGGAGGGAGTATATATATATAGGTGCTCAAATGAGAACCTAATATCGTGAGAACCGTGAGAACTTAATGTATCCAATGATGTATCCAAGTGCACATTGGATACATTAGTTTTTACCTAATGTATCCAAGTAATGTATCCAATGATGTATCTAAGTCAAGTAATGTATCCAAGTGAACCATTGGATACATTAGTTTTTTACCTAATGTATCCAAGTGAACCATTGGATACATTAGTTTTTTACCTAATGTATCCAAGTTCTCATGTTATCCTCACCTCAGCACCACCCATAATACTGAGCCTTCCAACTTCACCTCCACTAGCAGCTACGCGTTCCCTTCTGAATTGACAGCCAACTAAATTAACATTTGTTGTAATGAAAAAGAGGCAAGTAACCTGATAACCTGATATACAGAAACTCACTCCTCCACATTTTCTTCAAGTCTATGATCAACGGTCAAAACGGAGACAGCACCTCCCTGAGTATCTAGGATACAGCGGGAATCTCCAACAGATGCAACTGTGACTGTCCATCTATCTATGATCACAAATGTCACGGTGGTTCCAGATGTTAACCCTGAGGACAAGAGAGTGAGAATTGAATGCATTAGATATTATAGCTATCTTAAGGTTACAATAAAATCGAAGCACAAAGGGGTGAAATGCCTATATGTCATGCCTTTGCTTTGAAAATCCTTATCAGCCTTGACAAATCCAGCCACCAATGCCCTAGGCAAAGCTTGAAGCCACTCATCCCGCCCAAGACCGCGAGGAATCGCACCCATGACATGATTCAACAAATTATCCCTCGAGTATATTGCTGCAGCATTCCCATTGTGACCATCGAAAATCTGAAATATTCATAAGAAAACCAAAAACCATCATATCTGAACGGTAACAAACAAGTAATTGGAGGCAGAAACATCATACAACCATTTCATACAACTAAATCAATAGGATGGAGCCTCAAAACTGTAGCATTTTCAGCTTCGTTATCATCCAAATAACTATTTTCTATATGTTTTAGTTTTTCTCCATTGATGTCAACAAATAAAAACGGGAGTTGCTGCTTACAAATACGGGTGTTTTGAGAAATTTCGCACCCTGTGAAAATACATGAATGATTGCAAAATAAACGTAACATACCGCAAAAACAGAAAAGGTCGACGAAGGATTCCCGTGGACTCTTTGGCAATCTGTTTTCATCATAAAGTAATCCTCCCCTTTCCTAGATTGAGCAGCATACCCATATCTCACTGTTGGCTTCTCCATCTTCTCACTCCTCATTTCTCTGCTGATCAGGGAAGCTAAAGGCACAAGATCGTGATGATGCTGATGCCTCTCCACCCTTGAACCCATATTTACTTGAACAAGAACTTCCTCTTCCTCTTCCTCCAATAAATTTAGTACCAACAATTATGAACTCTACTTCCCAAATCACATAAATATCCAAATGGCATCCCCAATCTTCAAAATAACCTTATTCTCACTATAACCTTCTGAAATCAGTAAATACCCAAATCGAAATCCTAAACTGTCAACGAGCTTGATCTGTAATAATCATCAAAAGAAGAACACATATAATGTCAAGCCAAAGATCCATATTAACCCACATAAACTAATACTAAAAACAGAATAAATTAACAGCAGACAGACAAATCATCAAACACCTAATCAGCACTGACAATTCAGCAAGGAAAAAGAAGTACAATTTACCAATTTTTCTTTCAAAATGGTCCGGCGACAATGCTGATCTAAATGTTAATTTGATTCTACAACTTAGGACCGACAACTTTAATGGTCGAACAAAATAACGCGGAAATAAAACGCGGATTGACCGACTAGATATGAACTGGAAGAACTCAATCAATTATAAAACCCCTCAAAATTTTAACATAAATATTCTTGAAAATAAAAAACCCACATCATGTAAATCATTAATATATGAAAAAGAAAAACCTACTGACCAAGCCAGCTCAGAAAATATCCATCCCACCAGACAGCCAAACAAAGATTATCCCCCCATTTCTTTAATAAGATTCACATGGGGAAAATCAAAATTACTTGAAAATTCAAAAAAGAAAGAAAGGGAAATTGAGAAAAGTGAATTATGGCTGACTTGTGAAAAAGGGAATTAAAGTCTCAAAGGGTTTTTTTTTTTTTTTCTGGGGTTTGTGAAGGATTATGGAGGCTGGTTTGGGATTGGGGAAAACGTGGAGAAATATTTGTGAGGGTGAAGAGTGCCAATCATGGAAAATGTGCTGACACGTGTTAAAAAGTTTGGTGTTTGCATGTGATTCCGTGAAAATAATGATACCCCGTTTAACTGGACGCACGTGTCGGGTTGTTCTTGTATACATTTTGCTCCCCTGAAGTTTGGCTTATTTTCAGAATAACCCATCCATTGGAATAGTAATTCTTGCTGAAAGCATATTACAAATAGGATAATTAGGCAGCACCCAACAAATGACCCAATAAAGATAGCTAGACCAAAAATTTACTAACTAAGGATGATTAGCCTTCATTTGAGATTTTGTTCTTTTCATTTTACACCATCCGTATAACAATTTACACAAAATTGAGAGTGCACGGAAATTAAGAAAAAAATTAGTAATGGGTAGTTGTGAGTATAATGAAAAATACAGTACGAGAGAGAAAGTGGAGTGTAAAATAGTAGTTGATAGTTGATGTGAGTATGACAAGTGAGTTCTTATAATTAAATAAGTACTCCATCCGTTTCAAAATATTTTGTCGCTTTAGAAGTAAAAATTTGTTTCAAAATATTTGACATTTTACTATTATCAAGGGATTTTTACTCTTTATTCTCAATTATATTCTTATTAATGATTTGAAGCATCTCTTGTACAAGCATTTACTCACCTAGAAAATTTGATTATTTTAAGGGCAATTAGGTATTTTCAATATTCGTTCATTTCATTTCTTAATATGTGTGAAAAAACTTAAAGCGACAGATATATTGAAACAGGTGGAGTATATTAAATTTCCATCTCAGTAAAGTGTGACTTATCAATGAAACGCTCAAAAACAAAAGTTTGTGCACATTGTTATGGGATAAGGGAGTACTCCCTCCATCCCAATTTAAACTTTTAAAAAAAATTGAGTTCAAGAATTAAGAAAACGGTGATGTGTTGTGAGTGTTGGGTTTTGATGCACCATTCGCAGCGGAAACGACGTATAAAACAAGAACAAAACCCAAGAGCCCTGAATCCGTTCATGATGATTAAATTAAATACAAGATGAATTTAGAATACTAACCGTTGTTATGCATTTAAAATTTGGATCTTCAAGTCTTCAAGCTTTAGATTTGATCTTCTTGTTCTTCGCGTTCTTTGAATCACGATCGCAGGAACATGTCTTCAATTGTAGGATCATGAACTTGAAGGAGTTGAGATCAACTCCCTCTATGTGTATCCACACGCGAACGAATGTCTAGAACAATTCTAGATACGGATTGCTAGATCCAATAGAAAATCTTTCTATGTAAAAGGCTATATGAATTTATTGGTGTTCTTGAGCTTTTGATTCTCAATCTAAACTCAAGAATATGTTTCTCAAACATATGGAGACAACCAATAATGATACAATATCAATGAGGGCTGATTTGGGGTGTTTGAACATCTATTTATACTCATAGGTCTTAACCCTTAAGGTCTTTGAGTCTAAATCCCGTCATAGTTCAAAACTGTCCAGAACAGCCTTCCAGCGGTTGCACGGCCGCTCCTTTTAAAGCACTCGCCCGAGTAGCGTGGCCGAGTCCTTTAATCTGCACCCCCGTGCACACTGGTCAGAATCTTGTATGTATTCGACAATGCACTGCACGACCGCTCCTTTTAATGTGCTCGGCCATGCACCCCAGAACCTCAATTTTAGTCTTTTTAAATTATTTGTTCTATTGTGTGTGACCCCATAAGATTATATTAAGTTAGCAATGAGTCCAAACACATTTGTTCTCATAAATCATGAGTGGACTCTAGCAAGCCATCATGATTACCCAATTAATATAACTTGTCAAAGTTTGTTTATCCTTTATAGAACATATCACAATCTTTTTGTCACGCAATATCATATTGGACATAAGTCATGGTCCACGTCAACTTATATTGTCCAATGCTTTATCGATCCCGAGTAGATTGATATGAGTAAATAACATTGAACACATCAATTCATTTTAGCGTGGCCACGCATTTCATCAATCTCACTCTTCGAGTGGCCTAAGTAGATATCTCACTTTAGGGAGGGACAAATCACATCTTAACTTATCATTCTTCCCTACAAGAATCTGATTATTCCAATCATAGCCTTTATAACTACTTGGTTAAGGGTAACGTTTGTCTATGTCAAACATAACGTTCATCATGTGGAAGACCATGATAATCTCAGGTCTAAGGATATCAAATAATATAACTATATGAGATTTAATTATGACATTTGACCATGACATAAATCTCATAACGGGTCATGTCCAGTACATTGTTCACCAACAAGTACCCATAAGTTTAATTTGTATCACATACACATGATCATCACATGATCATCGATTAAAGTTATACTAATTCTTCATAAGTACTAGGGACGGGGATTATTATAATAAACATGCAAAAACATATAATAATCCAAGGTTGTTATCTCCATAACAATGAGAACATAACATAACGCCTTTCTCATGGGCCTAGGGCATAATCTCCAACAATCTCCCACTTGAACTAGGGCTGTTAGGCCCAATTGGTAGGAAAATAGGCTAGAGGGGGGGTGAATAGCCTTTTTAAAACTTTTCGAAGAAACACTTATAAATGCAAAGTCACTTATCAGTTTGCAAACTATTATCAGTAAGCGCAGCGGGTAAAATATGACTTAGTTTTAACTCACACAAAATCAGTGTATAAAAGATTTTCAGAGCTTAGTTTAAACACAAAGTTGTTTCCAAAAGTTCAATGCAGTTTCAAGAGATTGGTCAAAGGAAATAATGATGAATCAGCAAGAACAATAATAATTTGCCGGTGATAGAGTTCCAACCGGCAAGGACAGTAAGTAACAGAAGACACAGAGATTTGGAGAGGTTCACAGTGTAAATACTGCTACGTCCTCTACCAAGTTTGGTCAGAACTTGGATTTGGGTTAAGAGCACTATTAAATATCCCTAGTCTATTACAAGCACGGCTTTACCGGATACAAAGACTAAATTCTAGAGATAGTTAATGAATCGTAAAACAAATATCTGACCAAGTGTATTTGAGCGGCAAGTTCAAAAGAACTTGTCTCACTCAGGTGGGTGTGTGAAAGACTCAAACAACGTATTCCTTAAAATGATCTAGTTCGGGAATACTAACAATGTTGTTGAGTTTGTGCACAAGTGTATATCCTATTAAATGATCTAATGATTATCTGGACACGGAATGTTTGAGCTTCAATGAATGCTGCAAACAACCAACTCTCTTCAATGCACTAAAATCACCAACCTTCTTCAATGCACTGAGTCCTCTATTTATAGGAGGAGTTAATGTCTTAGCTTGTTGAAGAAGGATAATATTTGAATTTCCAGCTGGGTAGGTGAGGAGCATTTAATGCAGTATCCTTGGCATTAATGGCGAAGATACGCGTGCCTGAAAAGTCTGATGGGTAAAGACCCCTTTGTCTCAACCGGTTACCTGCAAAAGCAAGTAGAGACAGAGTATAGCTAAAAGTAGCTATGTGTCAGACGGCGCAGTAATCATTACAGAGCAGGTAAACTACTTTATGATAAAACAGTACAGAGACAATCAGCAAGGTTGACTTTAATGAAATGATTTCACCTGACTGACAGTGCAGACTTTCTATTATATCGGGATGTTGAGAATGGAGTTGATCGGCAACTTCTTTAATAAGTTGATCGGAAACTTGTGTAGCAAGTTGATCGGCAACTTGTCGCATGTTAAGAATAGAGTTGATCGGCAACTTGTCGCATGTTAAGAATAGAGTTGATCGGCAACTTGTTTACTGGTCTGCTGATTTGCTTCCTCTGCTGGTTTGTCTTGAATGAAGAGTTGTAATACACCTGTGCTGGTCACAAAGAATCCTAAGGGTGCCTAAAAAGGTTCTAATAAAATTGGGGGATCCTAAGTGCAAACATGATTGGGATTAAGTAATTCTATGATCTAGGAATCTATTTGAACAACAATCTCCTCCTAATTACTTAAGTCCAATCACCCTTAATACTAAGGACATCTCTTAACTTAAGGAAATGTTTTCTGCAGATGTCTAGGTGAAATCATTTCCTAAGGTAAGTCACACTAAATGTCTAAAGCAAAAGGTGGATTCACCAAAATAAATGGTGAAGCCGGTTCAATGAATCGGCAGAATGTTAATCTGCAAAGATGATTAGCACAGAATAACGCAGATAACATATATATAAGAAAAACATATTAGCACAAACAAAATATCATTAAGCAAAGAGATTTGTCTATGAAGGTCTTCATAAGATATCTACATCATTGGCTATGTCGACTCAAGAATCAGCAGCTGGATCAGAAGTCTTGGGATCTGCTAGAGTCGAGTCCTTTGTAGATTCAGACTTTCTTGCTTTCTTCTTTGCTCTTTCTTCTTTCTTTTCAGCTTTCCATTTTGCCTTGCTCTGCCTTCTCTGAGCACTCTCTAATCTATCAGAAAGCATCTTGTTGTTTGCCTCAAGAGCAGCAATCTTCAATTTGGCTTCAAGAAGTTCATTCTGAATATCAGCAAGTTTCTCTGTTGAGGCTTCAAGTTTGCTGCGGGTATCATTGTGCTCGGCAAGTAGAATGTTCTGTTGAGTGACAAGAGAGCCATTAATCTCAGACAGATTAAATACGCGTTCAGTCCTATCTTGTATCATATTTTTCATATCATTGTAAACAGATGTCCTGATTCTGATAACATCCTCCTCCTGATTGGACTTATGAATTTGCTTGGAGAGCTCCTTTGTGGATTGTTTGAACAGGTCCGCAATGGAGTGGGAGAAGTCAACCAAATCACCACGAGTAGGAGGCGCATTCTGATTAAAATCATCTCCTTCTTCAAAGCAATGAAAATTATAGAGGCTGTTGAAGACAATGGGTTTATCAACATAGATCGGTGCAGCAAAAGAATTTGGATTTCTGAGAACCAGAGAAGGGACAAATTCCTCATTTTCCAGGTCAGCATCCTCGATCTGTACCTCATCGGCAACAATCTGCGTATCATCGTCAGAAATAACAATCGGCAGAGGAGAAGAAGGAAGACGAACAGGAGGTGGAGGCAAAGATAGAATTCTTTGTAGCACAGGATCTTCATCATCGGCAAGATCTAAGGCATCGGCACAACCATCATAAGCAGAAATAAGATCGGCATCATCAGCAGGAGCGGCAATAATCTCAGTAGCAGAAAGAACATCAACAGGAATGAATGTGGAGACAATATCATCGGCAGGTCTTGAATAAACAATCTCCAGAGGAAAGTTTGGATGGACAATAATGTCTCTATCCCCTGAAAGATGAAATATGCCGTTGTCTTCCATAGAGAGCAGCAAAGCAAGCTGAAACACCATACAAGCAATGCCTTCCAATATCATGATCACCAATCTGGCATTCAGCAGCCTAGATGTGTAAACCATGTGATCGGCACGCTGACAAGGAAGAAACATCGGCAGAGTAATGGCAAGTGCAGCTGATTTGACTAAGTGCACAAGGCCACGAGCGTTGAGATGCCGATACTCCAGAATTTCTTTAAGCTCATCGTTGATCATAGAGCATCTCCTCATCCAACCATTTGAAGTGATGTGAACTTATTTTGGAGATAGACCAGGGAGAACGATCTTACCACCTATCTTTAGTTTACCAGGTAGTAGACATCTAGGTTCATAGACAATTTTTCGCTTCAGTCTAGAAATCCGAGGAGTCTTTCCTTTTATACGAACAAGATCATCCTTAATCCAAGGAAGGAAGATAGGTCTATCACTGGTTGAAGCGCCAGAAGAGAATTTATGCTTTGAATAGTGAGGATGTTCCTTGCCGAAGGGAAGTGGACATCTTCCCAGAGTATACTTGAAAGAAAGCCTTAGATGAACAGCGAAGAGAGGTTGTCCAAAGCTGTTAGAAGGGATAGAGGCATTGGTGGTGTACCAATTTGAGCACATCATATCCTTCCCATTCTGAAAGTAATCATAGCTGGGAGGTGGAGAAGTATCAACAGCATCAGGATCAACAAAATCTTGTTCTCTAACCTCCATGTAGTTAGCAGGATCAGCCTCATCAACATGATTTTCATCGGCACGAACATCAGTTGGAGCAGGAAGAGGAAGGGGTGTAACAACAGTCGGCAAGCTGAATAAAGGCTGTAGAAGAATTTCTTCAAATTGCAGGCTAGCAGCAATGTCAGCATCCAAATTAGGAGTACTTCCTTTAGTACCTCCTCCCAATTCCACAACCTCCTTAATACCAGTAGGTGGGACAATCTGTATTTCAGGAGTAACTGTCACTAACTGAGTGTCCGTAGTTTGCTCAGCAAGATGAGTGTCGGCAGTTTTCTCATCAGTTCCTTTATCAGTAAATACTCCTCCTGAAACAGATACATCCATCTGTTGAGTGTCCATAGTTATCTCAACTGGGGCAGGTAGGTCAGTAGATATATCCAACAGAGGTTGAGTGTCTGTAGTTGTCTCAACTTGAAATTCCACTATCTCCTTAAAAGATTCATCAGCATGACCTCCATCTGTTGTAAGTGGAGTGGAAGGAGAGTCAGCAGCAACTTTGTGAGCACAAACCAAATCTCCAAATAAATCAGCACCATCATCATCAGCATCACTATCAGTAGAATCACTATCTTCATCAGCATCATCAGATCCATCGGCAACAAAATCTTTATCAGCAGCATCTGCATCGTCGGCAGAGTGAACATCGGCATCTGTCTCGGTCTTGCTGCTGCTGGGCGAAGGAACATGAGCATCTTGATCGGCAAGGTCTTCAGCAGCACGGCGATCGGCATCTTGCTTCAACAAAAATTCATTAGACTTTTCAATAAAGTCCATAGTGACCTTCTTTACTGATCTATGAAAATGAGCATTGAGAGGACTGACAGCAGGAGCCTCATCATCATTGTATGGCAGCAAATCTTCATCATTTTCAAGTCTTCCAATCTGATAAGGATCAAACTCTGTGAATTAGGAGAGCTGATTGAAAGTTCTGGCATAAATGATCCACACATCTTGAACCATCAAGTCTTGTCTAATTCGATCTTGAAAGAGATAGACTTGGTTCCAGTGTAGTGGTAGAAATTCAAAATAGCGACCAAAATTGAGCTTCAGTTCAGCTTCTTTCAACTGCTTGAACTTAGAGAGAGGGAAGAACTTCTCATTCCACATATCAGTGCGAATGTTCAAACTCCGGTAGTCAACATAATCAGAAGTTTTCCCAGATGACACGGTATCCTTCATTTCTTCATGAAACTGAAGAAGACGACGAATGAAAGGTGGCAGATGATCAATCGGAAAGACCCATTTCTTGTTCAAGACCTTGTTGGTGAAGGACCAAGGATTCCTGTAGAAGGTGTGGAAGGTGGGATTCCTGATGGGTGCACATTTCCTTGAAGTCTGAGACTTGAGCTTTTCAATAACATCTTCAATACTTTTGCCATCAGCAAAGTCATCAGTGAATTCTTCAGAATGAACTTCAACTTTGACAAGGGGATCGGCAGTAAGAGAAGCACCGGCAAGATGAGATGGCGCAAATCTAATCAACTTTGCTCTTGGATCAGCAGAATCAATGGGAGCAGAAGGAACTTCGTCGGCAACAAGCTTTTGCTTCTTCATCGGCGAGGCCATCTTATCAGCAACTTGAGTAAACTTCTTCATCGGCAAGTCTGGTTCGTCGGCAAACTTTACCTTCTTTGACACAACTTTATCAGCAACCTTCACCAATTTTCTTTTCTTTGGAGCACCAGGAGTAGAATCGGCAAGAATTCTATCGGTTGAAGGAGCAGGAGTAGAGACTGCTGATTGGGAAGCAACTAAAGGAATTTTCTTAGCTCTTTTCTTCTTTGGAGCGACAGCAGCAGCAGGAGCCTCATCAGAAGTAATAGCACTAGAAGCATTATTTGCTATTCTCTGCCAATCTTTAGCATTATAGGACTTTAGCTTGCTGAAGGCAATGCTGGAAGGAAAACGATCTGCAGCTACTATGTTTATATTTATCCTTAAGATCATGCTGATTAACAGATAATGTAAACCTTTCCTAGGATTGGGTTTGTTCTTCAGCCTATCAGAAGACCATTTATCAGCAGCAGTGGCAATGATCCTGAATATGTAGGCACACCAGTTGAACTCAATCTGCAGAACAATGGCGGCCATAGCTTCAAACTGAACGTCAGTGACATTGCTATGAGATCCAGATCGGCAAATAAGACATCTATCAACTATCTCAGCCAAAGCATAGTATCGGCGAGGATAATGAATCTTCAGATGACTGGTGCCACTGAGTCTTGGACCAGCTCCTCTTATGATAATCCATGCCCTATCCAATTCCTTATCATCAACTAAAGCACTCAACCCTTCATTCCCGAGAGAGGGAAAAACTTCAGAAATAGAAGCGGGAGTAAGAGAGATTTACACGCCCAAAACAGAGGAGTTGACGGAGACGATGACTGAAGAGTCAGCACAAGAGCGGACAACAGAGGAGTTGGAGAAGAATTCTTTGACAAGATCCAAGAACACTGAATCAACTCCAGATGGAGTGATGAATGAGTCGAGCAGGGACCCAATAAGAAGATTCTTCAAGAAAACCCCGTCGGCTTCATCGTTGAAGTAGTCGGAGTCAACATAGCCTCCGTAGATATCTTTTTCGCCGGACATTTTCTGCAAGATTACTCAAACAACTCACAATGTTAGAAACAAAGACAAATCAAACCAAGAATGATTAGAAATGAGCAAAGTTTAAACATTAACACTTACCAGATTAAGAAGATATAAGTAAATAAAACGATGACTCAATAAACTGGTTAGAGGAGTGAGAGAGATAGTGTAGAGAAGAAAAATGGCGAAGAAAGCTTAAAGGAATTTTGAGAGGCGTTATATATGTTATGTGGGAGAGAGAGAATATGAGAGGACAAGGAATAGAGAGAAATAACTGTACCTATAATCTCGGAGAACGTGCGCACGCAAAATTTAATGCGCACACAAAACGGTGAGAAATGAACAGTTAAAAATAAGAGGGAGAAGGGGTAAATTAGTCAAAATTAAAGGAGAAGTGATGATGACCTGTTACCTTGCTGATGTATCGCATTAAATGGAATACATCTTGACACGATTTTGGGTAAGAAAGGTACACACACGTGTCAGGGAGATGGTGTGACCGATGTACCTTTGATTTGATTGCTTACATCATGTGTCAGGAATCTTATCGTTTTGCAGAGACGTGCTGATTTGATACTTTTTAAATATCGGCAAGATAGTTTGAATCGGCAAGATATGATGATTGGCGTGATGTTAGCAATATTTTGTCGGCAATATAATTTGGTCACATTTGCTGATGAGATCGGCAAAATAATTTGGCCGGCAAGATTTTCATACTTGCTGATGAGATCGGCATGTCGCGCCCCAGACCCGGGACACGCGAGGAAGACGTCGTAAAGCAACTCTAAGAAAAATTTTCGAAATATATTTTCATAAAAAGGTTCACACAACCAACACGTTACCAAAACATGACTTTAAGTCACAAAACAAACTTTCTCAAATGAGTACTTAGCCACTTGGCTATAACAAACTTTACTTATAAAATTTACAAACACGAACACCTACTAAAAGAGATGATACAAATAACTGAGTCACGGGTACACTACCCTAAAGGTATTACATTTACATAATGTATCCTTTATACACATCACTTCCCAAAAGTCTTACCAAAGATCTCTTTACCGACGTCCTCCCTGTGCTGTGACCTATTCCCTGGACTCCTTCTTATCTAAAACGGTAAACAAATAAGGGGTGAGAATAAATCTCAGTAAGTTACTAAAATGCAACTACATTACATGCTTATATAATAAACATAAAGGAACAATGTCACAAATGATCATAGAGCATATAGCACATAATATGAGAGGCTCCCTATCGCCAACCGTCCCATACCGGTTGGAAATAACGACCAACTCATCATACAACACATAGTGTAGGAGTAAACACTCCTACGAGGATACCAAGCCAAGGTTTACCGAAATAACATGATCATCAGAGAAAACCATCTGAATAACCATCTGAGAAGACCATCTGTCTGAAACCATCTGAGCAGCATAAATAGCTGAAGCCGGGATCCCGAAAATCAAACCATATCCAACAGAGCCAAAGTAACAACGGGCAGCATCAATAGCTGAAACAGGTTCCGGAACCATATAACATAACAACAACAATAGTGGGAGAAAATGACACAAAGTCATACCCCTAAATGCTCACGCGAGGGAGCGAGTTCATCTCATCCAAGGCCAATCTGGACTGAGGAAATAGGTCCAGTGGAAAAGCCTTATAGTGCACTTAACTGATGCCACTACAATGCCTTCCACCTCCACTCGATAACATCCCAAACCTGGGAAATAGGACCAGTGGAAAAGCCTTATAGTGAACTTGGCTAGTGTGCCACTATAATGCTTTCCACCTCCACTCGATAACACACAAAACCAGCTGGACTTTCAACAAAGAGCACAGTAATAAATACTTGCTAAAACAACAACCAGGGCATGATTCCATAGAAGGAAACCACACAAGCTCATCATAGAGAAGTAAACACGTTTTCACAATAATATGCACAATCTTGACATTAAGTCACCACACAATCCATCTACACAATCACATTAAGTCAAACCCGATCACAAAGGACCAATTCTATCATTTTGATACCTCATAACAATTATCTAGGCATCCTAGGACATTGCCTAAGACCTAGCCCAATACTTAATGAAAAACAAACAAGTTGTTAAAATCCAGACTGCTCGGCCGCTCTAAACCCTTAACTCGGCCGCTCCGAAGCAGAGTAGCCAAATCCCAGGAAAAATTCTGACATAACCCAAGTTTATGACCATTTCACTCTAACAATTTCATAACCATTTCAGTATAGGAAACAACCTCAACTCATTTTACACCTTCACAATTCTACAACACCAACCCATACTAGTACTTCCCAACAAATACAAGTTACTCCTACTCCCTTCATCCCACAATTACAAGTATAAATAAAATATACCCAAAACATTATTTCACAACCTACTAGGCATATATAACATGTTTATATCCATTTTATTAGGTACAACATTACTATACTTTCACAATACTACAACACCCATTTGTATTAACATTTCCCACATGCAACAAATTATTACTACTCCCTCCGTTTCACAAGTATCATTATAATTTTTAATATACTAATATACCCACTTTAGGATACTTTCACTTCTTTTCCCGTCCCATAAGTAATAGTATAATTTTATAATACATTTATTTAACATTTAACTAAAGATATTATTTGCCGTCCCACGAGTAGGAGTATAACATATAAAGCATATATAATGTTGCATCATCTCATACTCCCCCAAAACCAAAACTACTATACCCATTTCCCACAAATAACAAGTCTATAACAAGTTTTACTACTCCCTATGTCCCAAAATTACAAGTATATAAAAAGTATACTAAAACATCTTTTTTTCAACATATTAAGCATATAAAGCATGTTTATGACCATTTTAACATTTAAAGGGGGGATTAGTAACTTACCTGCTACTGAAATATCGAAGAAAAATAACTTTTAATCGGATACAATTGATCTACTCTACTCTGAGAGTGTTGCAGCGAAGTCGATTCGTCAAACAGAAGTAGAAATCGTGAACTATGGGTCGAAGTATCCCTGCGGTTTCACTATACCTTTGTCTCACTCTATACCTTTGTCTCTCTTTCTCTCTCTGATATTGTTATGGATGTGGTGATAGAAAACAATGGGAAAGGTTAGCTTTTCTCAGGTTAAGTTATTAGAAAACACAAGGTTATAATCCAAGTGATATGTATTAGACCAATCATATTTTCCTGGGTCACTCTTTGCTTATGTTAGTCTAGTAAAGGAGGCTAGTTCTATTAATTTTATATTATCATCATCACCGACTCATACCATGGAGTAATTTAAAATAAGGGCTAGTCTTGTTAAGTTTATTTTTATGACACAAAACAAAACCTTGATCCATGTGAGTTTATAAGGGCCAATCACAAGCAACATAGTCAAATTTGCAAGCAACAATAATATGCTATAGTAAGATAATAATATTATAATATACTTATATGAAGAAACTAAAACATTGTTTACTCTAGCCCAATTCTCGGTTAATGCATAAGTTTCATCAAATGAGGTGACAAACTTCAATTGGGTGGTCAAATAAGTCAAACTACTAGAACTAATGTAATTAGTTGAAACTTAATCAACAATAGCAAATTTTATAGGACTATCTACTACGCCAAATTTGATTAATAAAATATACTTTTATTTAATATTTTAATAGATCAAGTAAGTCTTTTAAAATAATCAAACTAGCACAAATTAAATTATAAAATAATATTCTGCGTAAAATTTATGTGAAATTGGGACGGGTTGTCACACTCTCTCCCCCTTAAAGAAATTTCGACCCGAATTTTAGGATTGTTTACCTCAACCCTCAAACAACCCAGGATACTTCCTTTCATTTCAATCCCGAAACTCCATACTGAGTTCAATATCCTCTAAAACTTTAGACATATCGGAGAAGAATCATAAACACAATTGCGTGGCATCAACACATGGAACTCATTATCAACCTCGTCGAGAGAAGGAAGTAACACAAGACGATAAACTCAACCTCTAGCTCTTTCCAAAATCTCAAAAGAACTGACATACTAAACAACTCCACGAGAAGTAAAGGTATATCCCTCGAATTCTTAGAATCAACTAAACAAGTTCTCAAGAATCTGAATGGTTATTTCTAACTGACCATCTGAGTGAGGGTGAAAGTCATACTAAGTCTCAATTCCGAACCCCAGGCCTTCTGAAATGCTTGCCAAAATCAAGATGTAAATAAGGAACCCATATCTATTACCATGCTCGTAGACATCCCATGAAATCGAACTATCTTCTAAACAAATAAGTAACAACTGGAATTAACATTTATACTCTCAAAATAGATAAGGTAAGAAAACTTGGTAATCAATCCGCTATCAATCAACATCATTGATCTCATCTATTCAGTGTAACGCCTTCAATAAAACCTTTCGCAATAGATTCATATCCACTCAAAAATCTCAAAGGTTTGTGACAAGCCAACTGATCACTGATATTTTACTTCCAAATTATTTGCAACCCAAGGACTTAGTTGAATGCTTAGAATTTCTCGTGTCAACAAATAAAATGTAACTCTTCAAGTAACTGTAGTTGAATTCCATTATGCATATTGGTTCCACTAAGTGTTGACTACATACTCTGTTACAAAAGTTAAAATTCCATTGATAATATTCTATGGTTGAAATCATTCAATAGTATAGGAACTTAAAGCTTCCCCAATCGCAAAATCACACCATGTATCAACTCACAAAAACTCCAATATGTCAAATCCTCTACTACACTTGCCTTTCCCGGATGATATAACATGTATTCTACTTGCATTGTCTCATGTATAACTCTTCTTGAGGAAACAAATACGTCAACTCTCATGGTCGGTAAGCACTTCAAATATAGCTCCACAAAAGTCATTCGCCAATGCAATGGATGTATAATCGCAATCAATCTCAAGTTATGGGTAGGATAATTTTAGTTCATAATGAATCAATCTTCTCGAAGCATACATAACTACCATACCATTCTGAATGAATGAATATCTCAATTACTCCTTGAGGCATCTCCAAAAACAATTAATTGATTAGATCCAATATAATGGTAAAACTCGATATATCCACTAGAAAATAGTAACACTGATCATATCCTCTAGATAACTGTAACACCAATCAAATCCATTAAGCAATATCAATACTGAAGTTGTCATCAACTCTCGTTTCAACAATTAATACTCGTTCCATTCTTACCAATCCATCGAGAAAGTGTATATTTCTGTGTCATATAGTTAACAGTGTAGCTACCTTAGAAATCCATCAATGATTCTTTATCCATATACCAATCTCAACAAGTTACATACCGCTGCTACTGAAGTAAGATTTTTCCAATTACTTTTGCCTCCATTGAAGGATCAAAAGCTATGCCTGAATTGAACTCCCTCAAAATAATATATCCTCTAACAAGAAGACATAATGCCTTGATTTCACAACTGTTGCCTCCCACACAGATATATTAAACAAAATGAATCCCTTGTCAAGCAATATCTCAAGCTAAAGCTTCTATTCCTGTAACTCAACCGATGTTATAAGCATATTGGACTAGATATCAACACTGCAACACTGCACCATAACAACTCAAGATAACCCAAGCTTCTCATCAAGTAACATATACTACTCAATAGAAAATCTATCTGAGATTTCTCAAAGAAAGGGTACATTCTCAATTTTAGATGCAAACACTCTGCTGCTAACCCCCTAAACCAAATACCAGGCACAACCTTGTGCTAAAAAATTTAAACTTTAATGCATAAATAGCATGAATGCCAAACACATATATCTACCATGCTTAACTAAAGCACACTAGCATATAAGACTCCACCACAACACTATCAAAATCTTGCTATAGCAATATAGTTAAATCAGCAAGTAAAACATGCTCACAAATTTGCACATCACAAGTGCACAACACTCTATCAATCATCAAACACTCCCCCTTAGGATAGACACCTCTAATACCTAAGGTAGATACTCAGGAGACACATGCAATCGAGAAGCAAAATGCACAGACACATAAGAATGCGAAGATCCAGGGTCTATAAGTGTATGTGCCCTCAAACTAGACATAGAAATTATACCTCCAATCACATTAGAAGGATCTGAAATCTGTTGTTGATTGATGGCAGAAACACTACCTTGTACCTTAACCTTCCCTGAAGAATCCCTCTTTTGGCCCTGAAAAGACCCAACTGCACTTCCTGATGCTTGTACTCTAAATCTAGGGAAATCCTTCTGAAAATGACCCAACTGACCACATCTCATACATTTGCCTTGTTTCTTCCAACATTTCTCCTCTGAGTGTCCTGTCCTTCGACAATAGATACATACTCGTTTACCTTGAGTTCTTCTATTATGCGACCTTTGAAAAGATTCCCTACTATCACCAAGCTGGGGTTGCGGTTTTACCTGTTCTCCTCGTTTTGTCACATCTGAGGTTTCAATCTTGGTTTTATGCTCCTCTATATCGTCAATGATTTTCATGACAGCTTCAAACATACCTTGGAACAGTGCTCGAACCTCTTCTCTAGCGTTACCCGACCCTGAAGGCCCTGACTGATTCCCTTCGGTGCCAACCATTTTCAATAAGTACCTGCATAAAACTCTCAACGTTACTTACCCTATACACAACTACCCTCCTAGGTCATTTAGTCATTCTAGACCATCTACAACCTAGCTCTGATACCAACTGTCGCGCCCCAGACCCGGGACACGCGAGGAAGACGTCGTAAAGCAACTCTAAGAAAAATTTTCGAAATATATTTTCATAAAAAGGTTCACACAACCAACACGTTACCAAAACATGACTTTAAGTCACAAAACAAACTTTCTCAAATGAGTACTTAGCCACTTGGCTATAACAAACTTTACTTATAAAATTTACAAACACGAACACCTACTAAAAGAGATGATACAAATAACTGAGTCACGGGTACACTACCCTAAAGGTATTACATTTACATAATGTATCCTTTATACACATCACTTCCCAAAAGTCTTACCAAAGATCTCTTTACCGACGTCCTCCCTGTGCTGTGACCTATTCCCTGGACTCCTTCTTATCTAAAACGGTAAACAAATAAGGGGTGAGAATAAATCTCAGTAAGTTACTAAAATGCAACTACATTACATGCTTATATGATAAACATAAAGGAACAATGTCACAAATGATCATAGAGCATATAGCACATAATATGAGAGGCTCCCTATCGCCAACCGTCCCATACCGGTTGGAAATAACGACCAACTCATCATACAACACATAGTGTAGGAGTAAACACTCCTACGAGGATACCAAGCCAAGGTTTACCGAAATAACATGATCATCAGAGAAAACCATCTGAATAACCATCTGAGAAGACCATCTGTCTGAAACCATCTGAGCAGCATAAATAGCTGAAGCCGG
This sequence comes from Campanula takesimana, assembly GCA_026119855.1. NCBI lineage: Eukaryota > Viridiplantae > Streptophyta > Magnoliopsida > Asterales > Campanulaceae > Campanula > Campanula takesimana. Next base: position 357,270 of record JAOWBW010000933.1, on the reverse strand, counting down.
GATCCCGAAAATCAAACCATATCCAACAGAGCCAAAGTAACAACGGGCAGCATCAATAGCTGAAACAGGTTCCGGAACCATATAACATAACAACAACAATAGTGGGAGAAAATGACACAAAGTCATACCCCTAAATGCTCACGCGAGGGAGCGAGTTCATCTCATCCAAGGCCAATCTGGACTGAGGAAATAGGTCCAGTGGAAAAGCCTTATAGTGCACTTAACTGATGCCACTACAATGCCTTCCACCTCCACTCGATAACATCCCAAACCTGGGAAATAGGACCAGTGGAAAAGCCTTATAGTGAACTTGGCTAGTGTGCCACTATAATGCTTTCCACCTCCACTCGATAACACACAAAACCAGCTGGACTTTCAACAAAGAGCACAGTAATAAATACTTGCTAAAACAACAACCAGGGCATGATTCCATAGAAGGAAACCACACAAGCTCATCATAGAGAAGTAAACACGTTTTCACAATAATATGCACAATCTTGACATTAAGTCACCACACAATCCATCTACACAATCACATTAAGTCAAACCCGATCACAAAGGACCAATTCTATCATTTTGATACCTCATAACAATTATCTAGGCATCCTAGGACATTGCCTAAGACCTAGCCCAATACTTAATGAAAAACAAACAAGTTGTTAAAATCCAGACTGCTCGGCCGCTCTAAACCCTTAACTCGGCCGCTCCGAAGCAGAGTAGCCAAATCCCAGGAAAAATTCTGACATAACCCAAGTTTATGACCATTTCACTCTAACAATTTCATAACCATTTCAGTATAGGAAACAACCTCAACTCATTTTACACCTTCACAATTCTACAACACCAACCCATACTAGTACTTCCCAACAAATACAAGTTACTCCTACTCCCTTCATCCCACAATTACAAGTATAAATAAAATATACCCAAAACATTATTTCACAACCTACTAGGCATATATAACATGTTTATATCCATTTTATTAGGTACAACATTACTATACTTTCACAATACTACAACACCCATTTGTATTAACATTTCCCACATGCAACAAATTATTACTACTCCCTCCGTTTCACAAGTATCATTATAATTTTTAATATACTAATATACCCACTTTAGGATACTTTCACTTCTTTTCCCGTCCCATAAGTAATAGTATAATTTTATAATACATTTATTTAACATTTAACTAAAGATATTATTTGCCGTCCCACGAGTAGGAGTATAACATATAAAGCATATATAATGTTGCATCATCTCATACTCCCCCAAAACCAAAACTACTATACCCATTTCCCACAAATAACAAGTCTATAACAAGTTTTACTACTCCCTATGTCCCAAAATTACAAGTATATAAAAAGTATACTAAAACATCTTTTTTTCAACATATTAAGCATATAAAGCATGTTTATGACCATTTTAACATTTAAAGGGGGATTAGTAACTTACCTGCTACTGAAATATCGAAGAAAAATAACTTTTAATCGGATACAATTGATCTACTCTACTCTGAGAGTGTTGCAGCGAAGTCGATTCGTCAAACAGAAGTAGAAATCGTGAACTATGGGTCGAAGTATCCCTGCGGTTTCACTATACCTTTGTCTCACTCTATACCTTTGTCTCTCTTTCTCTCTCTGATATTGTTATGGATGTGGTGATAGAAAACAATGGGAAAGGTTAGCTTTTCTCAGGTTAAGTTATTAGAAAACACAAGGTTATAATCCAAGTGATATGTATTAGACCAATCATATTTTCCTGGGTCACTCTTTGCTTATGTTAGTCTAGTAAAGGAGGCTAGTTCTATTAATTTTATATTATCATCATCACCGACTCATACCATGGAGTAATTTAAAATAAGGGCTAGTCTTGTTAAGTTTATTTTTATGACACAAAACAAAACCTTGATCCATGTGAGTTTATAAGGGCCAATCACAAGCAACATAGTCAAATTTGCAAGCAACAATAATATGCTATAGTAAGATAATAATATTATAATATACTTATATGAAGAAACTAAAACATTGTTTACTCTAGCCCAATTCTCGGTTAATGCATAAGTTTCATCAAATGAGGTGACAAACTTCAATTGGGTGGTCAAATAAGTCAAACTACTAGAACTAATGTAATTAGTTGAAACTTAATCAACAATAGCAAATTTTATAGGACTATCTACTACGCCAAATTTGATTAATAAAATATACTTTTATTTAATATTTTAATAGATCAAGTAAGTCTTTTAAAATAATCAAACTAGGACAAATTAAATTATAAAATAATATTCTGCGTAAAATTTATGTGAAATTGGGACGGGTTGTCACACGGCAAGACTAGCACAATAGGCAGAGTTAGCACAGTTTTAACCATAGAAATCAATCATACCTAGTTCACCTCTTAGGAATTCAAATCTTTTCTGGTCTAAGGGCTTTGTCAGTATGTCTGCTCTTTGGTAATCGGTATGAACTTTGAGCAGCACCACGTTTCCCTTTTCAACATGTTCCTTCAGAAAGTGATACTTGATGTCTATGTGCTTGGTTTTGGAATGCATGACCGGGTTGTTTGAAACTGAAATTACTGATTGGTTGTCACAATAAATAGGACAAATTTGAGATGGAACTTCATAGTCAACCAACTGCTGCTTCATCCAAAGAATCTGTGAACAGCAACTACCGGCAGCTATGTACTCAGCTTCAGTAGTGGAAGTGGAAATTGATGCTTGCTTCTTACAGGACCAAGACACCAGTCTATCACCAAGAAATTCGCAAGTCCCACTTGTACTCTTTCTGGTCACCCTACAAGCTGCAAAGTCTGCATCTGAATAACCTATTAGATTGAAAGATGAATCTCTAGCATACCATAATCCAAGGTTAGCAGTGCCACAAAGATATTTAATAATACGTTTTACAGCCTGCAGATGGGATTCCCTAGGGTCAGCTTGAAACCTGGCACAAACACAAACAGCAAACATAATATCTGGTCTACTGGCAGTAAGATAGAGGAGTGAGCCGATCATACCTCGGTAGACAGTCATGTCTACTTTCTTACCAGACTCATCCTTATCTAAATGAATGTTAGTGCCCATAGGTGTGCTTTGAGAGTGAGCATTTTCAAAGCCAAATTTCCTGATTAATTCTTTTGCATACTTGGCTTGACTGATGAATATTCCCTCATTGGATTGCTTGACTTGAAGTCCAAGGAAATATGTTAGTTCACCCATCATGCTCATCTCGAACTTGCTCTGCATTAGCTTCTCAAATCTCTTGCAAAGTGATTCATTAGTAGAACCAAAAACAATATCATCAACATATATTTGAACAAACAATGAATGACCCTTATGCTTGGCAACAAATAAAGTAGTATCGATTTTACCTCGAGTGAAGCCTAATCCATCGCTAAGTAAAAACTTAGAAAGGGTTTCATACCATGCCCTTGGAGCTTGCTTTAAGCCATAGAGAGCTTTCTTCAATCGGTAGACATGATTAGGCTTCTTGGAGTCTTCAAAACCTGGTGGTTGTTCAACATACACAAGTTCTTGGAGTTCTCCATTCAGGAAGGCACTTTTCACGTCCATTTGATACAGTTTGAATTCTTTGAAGGCGGCATAGGCTAGGAAAAGTCTTATAGCTTCCAATCTTGCAACAGGAGCAAATGTCTCATCGTAGTCAATCCCTTCTTCTTGTCGGTATCCTTTAGCAACTAACCTTGCTTTATTCCTTATGATCTTCCCTGCTTCATCCAGTTTATTCCTGTAGACCCATTTTGTACCAATCACTTGTTGAGATGATGGTCTTGGCACTAGTTCCCACACATTGCATCTTTCAAACTGATTTAGCTCCTCCTGCATAGCTTCCACCCAGCCAGGATCAGCAAGAACTTCTTCAGTCTTCTTTGGTTCTATATTGGAAACCATAGCAGATGAGAAAAGACTCTCGGCGAATGCTCTACTAAGGTTTCTTGTCAATCTTGGTCCAAAGACATCACCAATCACATTTTCTAATGGATGATCACGAACTGTTCTAACCTCCCTTGGCACATCTTGTCTGACTGTATCTTGTTGTAAAGATTCGAGAGGAGGGTCAAGATCAGCAGGTGGAGTAGGAGAATTAGAGTTTTGGGTGAGAGGTGGATTAGATTGAGAGCTTGTTGGGAAGGGCCTTATAACAGAAATTGGTTGAGGGCTTGATCTGTTTTCAGAATGATCAGCAGAGTTTGCATCGGCAAACGGATTATGAAATTCATCAGCAGGTTCTGGTTCTGCCGATGAAGGAAAGTACGGAGCATCTGCTGATTCTTCTGCTGAAATGACTGGATCTGTAGCTGGTACTTGATCTGCAGGGTTAGTATTACTGGATTCACCTGTCTCATGAGCACTAGACACATTAGTACTATTTGGAGCCTTGTCAGACTCTAGCAAATCAAATTCATTAAAGGTTACATGAACAGATTCAACAATTTTCAAAAGTTTCTTATTGAAAACTCGAAAGGCCTTACTGTGTTTAGCGTATCCAACAAAGATTCCTTCATCAGCTTTCTCATCAAATTTACCTCTGTGCTCTTTACCGTTGTAAAGCACGTAACATTTGCAGCCGAATATTTTGAAGAATCCAATGTTGGGAATTCTGCCTCTCCAGAGTTCATAAGGAGTCTTGTTATGGAATTTGTTGATGAGAGATCTGTTCTGAGTGAAGCAGGCGGTATTGATGGCTTCAGCCCAAAAATATTTTGGCAGCCTGGCTTCAGCAATCATGGTCTTACCAGCTTCAATGAGAGTTCTGTTCTTTCTCTCAATGACACCATTTTGTTGTGGTGTATAGGCAGCTGAGAAGTTGTGGTCTATGCCATGATCATCACAGTACTGAGCAATACCATTGTTCTTGAATTCAGTGCCGTTTTCTGATCTCATACTGATGATATCGCTCTCCTTCTGGGTTTGTAGTAGTCTGAATAACTTGGTAGCAACGGCATAAGTGTCATCTTTGTGACTAAAAGTTTCCACCCAAGTATATCTAGAGAAATCATCTACTACAACCAAGGTATATCTACTTCCCCCAATACTTGCAGTGGCTGTGGGGCCAAATAGATCCAAATGTAGCAATTAGAGGCACCTAGAAGTTGACATGCAGGGCTTGCTTCGGAAAGATGACTTATGTTGTTTTCCAAGCTGACAGGCCTTGCATTTTTTTGCATGATCAGCAGACACTTGAGGCTGACCGGTTACCAGATTTGAACCGGCAAGCTTGGATAGATACTTGAAGTTCAAGTGACTGAGTCTCTTGTGCCATAGCCATGAGTTCTCACTGATGTTCTTAGCTACAAAACAAACATTAGTAACACCAGTAATAGTACTTAAATCTACTGCATAAATGTTACCTTTACGTTTGGCAGTGAGAAGAGTTTCATTGGAAGCAATGTCTTTCACATAGCAACTGGAAGTAGTAAATACACATTGCATTCCTTTATCACAGAATTGTGATATTGATAGAAGGTTGTGTTTCAGACCATCCACTAGAGAGACCTTCTGTACAGTGACTGCACCTCTCTTGATGGTACCAATACCGATGATTTTTCCTTTGGCATTACCACCAAAAACCACTGGGGGACCTGATGCTTCTGAGATATCGGTAAGTTGATCTGCAAATCCTGTCATGTGAGGCCATGAAGCATTCCTGAAATAAAACGGTATGCTTATGGTCCCCCTTATTCTTGGGTCCGAGGGTTAGTTCCTCTTTGGCAACCACATCTGGCCACCACTAGAGGATATAACCTCAGTGGGTCCAGATAGGTGCTTCAAGAGGCATTCATGAGCCTTGTGACCATAATCAAAACAATTAGAACATCTCACTTGACTGATAGGCTGTGGAGTCGGTAGAACATCATTCTGTTTAGTCAGTGCATCGGCAGAACTAGGGAATTGAGCAGGCACAAACTTAGTAGGTTTAAAGGTGCTAGTGTTGCCTTTCTTTCCATTCTGTTTATATTATGTGTTCACACTGAGATGAAGAAGAAAGGTGTGGAAACTAGCTTCCACAATGAAGAAGTGATCTTCGTCCATGACGAAAAGTGCCTGCCACCTACCCTTCCAACAAGGATGCTATCTCTATCAAGGTGCCCAACTACCAAAGGGTCCCTCCTCCTAATTTCGGTACTAAAGAAACCTCTAGCAAGGGTCCATATGAGCCTTCACCAGAATTGATGGGTAGTTACTTGTCCTCTACCAAGTTGCCACCGCCTTCACTACCGTTGAGTATCGGTGCCACTGTACCTATAGTCTCCACTACTCCTCTCGCTACTCAAGCCTATGGTAGCACAGACTTCTCCAATCACCCTCTAGTGGTTGCCATGCGAGAACAGATCCGCAAGCTATCCAACACGGTTTCCAAGCAATCCGCTCCAATAGTCAAGACCATTGACCCAAGCAATGTGGGCGCTCTACCTAGGGACTTCAAGATGCCAAAATTCTTTACATTCCACGGTATTACATGTCCTAAGACTCATCTCGACAGTTATGTGCTAGCCATGAGAGCTCGAGACTGCACCAATAAGCAAATGGCCCGAGTCTTCCATACCACTTTGGACGGAATTGCCCTCCGTTGGTTTTTGAGTTTGGATACCTCCGAACGAGAGATGTGGGAACAAATCACCACTACTTTCTGTGAGAAGTAACAGTCGAACCTAGATTGGCACGTCAACCGTACTGATTTAGAGAACATGATGCAGAGGCCCGGCGAGCCTATCTATGACTTCTACAAGAGGTGGAACCACAAGCTAGCGGAAGTTCAATACCCTCCTAAGGCAAAGGAACAAAAGCAAATATTCTTCAAGTGCTTGTTGCCCGAGCTTAGGGTGGCGATTGGTAATGGTTACTTTCCCAATCTTTGGGAAATGATTGACGCTGGGGTCAGACATGAAGCCAGTATTACTGGTGTTGTTAAAGAATCTGCTAAGAATGGAAATACCTCATTCCGCTACAAAGCTCCAACAAATGCCGCTCCTAAAGCTAAAGAAGTGGCCGGTCAAGTAAGTATGGTCCAAGACTACTCCGCCTTCGATGTCCAAGCGGTGACAAGCAGCTTTCCCCGGAAAGAAGATTATTTCGACGACTTCAGCATGCCTACTAGTAAAGTCTTTGAAGTATTGATAAACAAGGGTCTGATCAAACCACTTAAGAATTATGAACCATTGACTAAAAAGGCTAACCTCGATGCAAAGAAGTTCTGCAAGTACCGTAACTACATTGGCCATTCCACTGACGACTGCATACTGCTCAAGCGTGTCATCTAAAAGCTCATAGCCGATAGGAAAATTGTTAAGCCTAAAGGTCCGAACAACGTAGCTAACCCCACTACCAAACAATAGAGGTGTGAATATGGTCGATGCCGACAAGATAGGCTTGTTAGAGATGATGGACGCCTTCGAACAATTACAAATCACCTTGGATCTCATGTACAACAGTCTGATAGCAATGAGGATGATTCAGCCGTTAGAAGGATATCATCCCCGCCCGGACAGCAATCAAGAAAGGTTCTGTGATTACCACCAAGATAGGCTTAGTTCGACCGCACTTCTTGTTGTCTTGATTTGGAGATAATAACCGAAGTTGAAATAGTCTTATCCTCATAATTATAGAGAAACTAATGACACATAAATATCATGCTTAAATTAATGGAGATTAATTTAGTGGCTAAACTTGATGTGTAACATGTTTATATTATGTGTTCATAAATGTGTTATATGCTATATGTGATGAACCTTCAAAGAAAGTTTTAAGTCCTTCTTTGCCATACCATGATTAAAACACTTGTTTATACATGGGTAATCTTGATGTGGGTTCGCCTCCGCGAGGTGCATTAATCTTATTCATGTATGAGCAAGATGAGGTTCATTAATTTAATATGGGCTTGCCTCCGTAAGGTGCATTAAATTGAATGGTTCCTATGCGTTTAAAATGGTTGGACTTAATTGGGCGTCAAAACAGTTTTGGGCCTAGGCAAAAGATGAGATTAAACATTCTTTTTGAAATTGGATTTCTCAAAGAATCTCATAAAAGGATCTAAGAATCATATGGGATATGATTGACATGATTGTCTACCTGATTAATTTAGTTTTGAGCGGTCCGCCTCCGTGGACTCAAAAGTTAAATTAAAGTTGGATCTTAGCCCAATTAAATTATATTATACATTGGATGTATATGAAGGTTATATAATTTAGTGGGAGTATTTTGTTTGAAAAATACATTATTTATTTCTTTAATGAAAACCGGTACTTATTAAATTTTGGAAATTTTGCATATTTGTAGATAATGACTAATAACACTCAATCAATGTCGTTGCGATCGATCCTTGAGAAGGATAAGCTCGAAGAGAATGGTACTAACTTTATGGATTGGATCCGTAGCATAAGAATTGTTCTTAGGCAAGAAGATAAGTTGTAAATTCTCGATGGGCCTCTCCCTGCTGAACCACCGCCTACTGCCCCTAGGGCAGAAAGAGACAATTACAAGAAACATCGTAATGATTCTAGAGATGTAAGTTGTCTCATGCTTGCTGCTATGTGTTCAAAACTCCAACAAAGTTTGGAACATTTGGAAGCCTATGAGATAGGCGTGGAGTTGAGGACCATGTTTCAAGAGCAAGCTAGGCAAGAGAGGTACAAGACCATTGTTGCATTCACTACTTGTAAAATGAATGAAGGGCAACAAATGAGTCCTCACTTTCTTAAAATGAAAGGTTATGTAGAGCACCTTGAGAAACTTGGCTATCCAATTCCATTGGAGCTAGCCACGGATCTCATTCTTAATTCATTGCCTAAAAGTTATAATCAGTTTGTGATGAATTATAACATGCATGGAATGGATAAGAATCTCTCTGAGTTGCATGGGATGCTCAAAACTGCAGAGATGAAAATTGTGGTGAAAGGTTCTCCCGTGCTCTTGGTTCATGATGGGAAGAAAGCTAGTGCCAAAGGAAAGGGTAAGAAAGTTGTCAAACCCAAAATAAGCAAGGCAAAGGTTGCCAAGGCTTCTGAGGCAAAACCTGATTCACAAAAGGATGCAATCTGTTTCCATTGTCAAGAAATTGGTAATTGGAAACGTAATTGCAAGGCTTTCTTGTAAGAGCAAAAGAAGAAGAAGAGCAGCAAGGCTGCGTCGACTTCAGGTATCTATATGATAGATATTCTCCTTTCTACCACTGATTCTTGGGTATTGGATACCGGATGTGGTTCTCACATTTGTCTAAATGTGCAGGGACTAAAGAATAGGAGACTGCTTAAAAAAGGTGAAGTATATCCACGCGTGGGGAATGGAGCAAGAGTTGCTGCATTAGCCGTAGGGACTTATGAAGTCACTTTACCTTCCGGATTAATTCTTGTTTTGAACAATTGTTATTATGTTCCGGATTTAAGCAGAAATATTATTTCAATTTCTTGTTTGGATAATGAAGGTTTTAAGTTTCTTATTGAGAATAAGAAATTTTCTATTTATTTAAATGATGTGCATTATGGTATTGCTAATTCATTTAATGGCCTTTATATCTTGGATGTCAAGAATGAAAATAATGACAATGTCTATCATGTAAATAAGAAATCTAAACCTAATGATGTAAATCATACTTATTTGTGGCATTGCCGTCTCGGTCATATTAATGAGAAGCGTATCTCAAAACTCCATGGGGACGGACTTTTGGGTTCATGTGACTTAGAGTCATATGATACTTGTGAGTCGTGTCTTCTTGGAAAAATGACTAAGACACCTTTTACCAAGTTGGGTGAAAGGGCAAGCGACTTATTGGGGTTGATACATTCCGATGTATGCGGACCATTAAGTAGCAATGCTAGGGGAGGATTTCAATACTTCATAACCTTCACTGATGATTATAGTAGATTTGGGTATGTTTACCTAATGAAACATAAAAGTGAAGCATTTGAGATATTTAGAATATTTCAAAATGAAGTAGAAAAACAACTTGGCAAAAGTATAAAGGCACTTCGATCAGATCGAGGTGGTGAATACTTAAGTCAAGAATTTGATGATCATCTAAAGAATTGTGGAATAGTTTCACAATTGACTCCACCCGGAACACCACAATGGAATGGTGTGTCCGAGAGGAGGAATCGGACTTTGTTAGACATGGTTCGATCAATGATGAGTCAAGTTGATCTTCCAATATCCTTTTGGGGTTACGCCCTAGAAACCGCTGCTTTCACACTAAATTGTGTTCCAACTAAATCGGTTCAAAAGACTCCATATGAGATGTGGAGCGGAAAGAAGCCTTGTCTGTCTTTCATGAAGATTTGGGGTTGCGAAGCTTTTGTCAAAAGACTTGTCTCAGACAAACTTGCACACAAATCTGATAAATGTATTTTCGTGGGATATCCTAAGGAAACTAGAGGATATTACTTTTACAACCGTGAGGACAACAAAGTGTTTGTTGCCCGAACTGGTGTCTTTCTAGAGAAAGAGTTTCTCTCCAAAGAAATCAGTGGGAGTAAAATAAATCTTGAAGAAATTCGAGACCCAGAAAATAACATTGAACCAATAGTGGAACAAGAACAAGAACCACAAGGAGTTGTGGAACCTGTTCAAAATACACAAGCAACTCGCAAATCTAGTAGGTTACGATCCGAGCCCGAGAGATATGGATTTCTCGTAACGGATAGTAATGAGGTAGAAATCATTGAGAATGATGAACCGTCAACCTACCAAGAGGCGATGTCTTCTCCTGATTCGGACAAGTGGCTTGGAGCCATGGAATCCGAATTGCAATCCATGCAAGACAATCAAGTTTGGAATTTGATTGATGCGCCCGAAGGTGTAAAAACCATAGGATGCAAATGGGTCTTCAAGAAGAAGACTGACATGGATGGGAAGTTGCATACTTACAAAGCTAGGCTTGTAGCGAAGGGTTATAGGCAAGTTCATGGTATTGACTATGATGAGACCTTTTCACCCGTAGCAATGATCAAGTCTATAAGAATTTTGCTTGCCATTGCCGCATATCATGACTATGAAATATGGCAAATGGACGTCAAAACCGCTTTCCTAAATGGAAAACTTCAAGAGGATGTGTATATGACACAACCAGAAGGTTTTGAACAAGATTCTAAAGTATGCAAATTGCAGAGATCCATCTATGGATTGAAGCAAGCTTCAAGGAGTTGGAATCTCCGTTTTGATGAATCGGTCAAAGAGTTTGGTTTCATCAAGAACGAAGATGAGCCTTGTGTATACAAGAAGATTAGTGGGAGCATAGTGCTATTCCTTATTTTATACGTGTATGACATATTACTCATTGGAAACGACATTCCTACACTTCAGTCTGTGAAGACTTGGTTAGGAAAGTGCTTCGCAATGAAAGATATGGGTGAAGCCGCTTATATACTTGGCATTAAGATCTATAGAGATAGATCAAGGAGGCTACTTGGTTTAAGCCAAAGTACATACATTGACAAGGTCATTAGAAGATTCCGTATGGAAAATTCTAAGAGAGGCACCTTGCCCGTGTTACATGGAGTTTCTCTAAGCAAGACTCAATGTCCTAAGACAAACGATGAGTGTGAGAAAATGAATGATGTTCCATATGCTTCGGCAATTGGGTCCATCATGTATGCCATGATTTGTACTAGGCCGGATGTATCTTATGCTTTGAGCATGACAAGTAGATACCAATCCGACCCTAGCAAAAATCACTGGATAGCTGTAAAAGCGATTCTTAAGTACTTGAGAAGAACTAAAGACCCGTTTTTGGTCTATGGAGGAATGGAAGATGATCTCGTTGTAAATGCTTACACGGATGCAAGCTTCCAAACTGACAAAGATGATAGCCGATCGCAATCGGGTTTTGTGTTTATGTTAAATGGTGGAGCTGTAAGCTGGAAGAGTTCCAAGCAAAGTACAACCGCTGATTCTACAACAGAAGCTGAGTATATTGCTGCATCAGATGCTACAAAGGAAGCTATTTGGATTAAGAAGTTCATAACTGAACTTGAAGTGGTTCCTAGTATTGCTAATCCAATAGACCTTTATTGCGATAATAATGGTGTTATTGCTCAAGCAAAGGAACCAAGAGCACATCAGAAATCCAAACACATACTTAGGCGTTTTCATATCATTCGAGAGATCGTTGATAGGGGAGACGTAAATATATGTAGAGTACCTACTGATGACAATGTTGCGGACCCGCTGACAAAGGGATTTCCACAAGCTAAACATGATGGTCATGTTAGGTCCATGGGTATTAGATACATGGGAGATTGGGCCTAGGGCAAGTGGGAGATTATTGGTAGTGGTGCCCTAGGCACGTTTAATAAACGTTGTAATTGTTATCATTTATTTCATATCAATAAAGAGATGTTTTGATTATTATTGTTGTTCATGTTTACTTATAATAATCCCCGTCCCTAGTACTTGTTAAGTACTAGTATAAAGGCTAAATGGTCATGGGATGATCATGTTAGATTTATGGGTACTTGTTTGGAACAAGGTACTGGACATGACCCGCTGTATGAGATTTATGTCATGGAAGGGTACCCCTTCCAACCATTAGGACTAATAATACATTGTTTTGTAAATAACAAAATACATTGCATGAGCCTTCTCCCATCCTAAACCTCTCGTCCACTACCTCTACAGAGAAGCAAGTTTGGGTCCGTTTCGGTGGTCGTCTTCAACGGTCAAGCCTTCCGCAAGCTCAGTCTTCAGTCTCTGCATCAACAATGTCTCCATCATCAGAGCCTAATACTCCTAATGTCTCCATTCCACCAGTCTCCGCTTCTGCCGATCCAGAGATCGCCGCCAATATCAATCCCTCGGATATCCCGCCACCTCTCCATGCTTTCTTCACCAACCTCATGCTACATATCTCCAAGCTCGAGGATCGAAGAAAGTCTCTAGAAAGGGTCAACCAAGAGCTCAAAGATCATCTTCACACTGAGATGAAGAAGAAAGGTGTGGAAACTAGCTTCCACAATGAAGAAGTGATCTTCGTCCAAGACGAAAAGTGCCTGCCACCTACCCTTCCAACAAGGATGCTATCTCTATCAAGGTGCCCAACTACCAAAGGGTCCCTCCTCCTAATTTCGGTACTAAAGCAACCTCCAGCAAGGGTCCATATGAGCCTTCACCAGAATTGATGGGTAGTTACTTGTCCTCTACCAAGTTGCCACCGCCTTCACTACCGTTGAGTATCGGTGCCACTGTACCTATAGTCTCCACTACTCCTATCGCTACTCAAGCCTATGGTAGCACAGACTTCTCCAATCACCCTCTAGTGGTTTCCATGCGAGAACAGATCCGCAAGCTATCCGACACGGTTTCCAAGCAATCCGCTCCAATAGTCAAGACCATTGACCCAAGCAATGTGGGCGCTCTACCTAGGGACTTCAAGATGCCGAAATTCTTTACATTCCACGGTATTACATGTCCTAAGACTCATCTCGACAGTTATGTGCTAGCCATGAGAGCTCGAGACTGCACCAATAAGCAAATGGCCCGAGTCTTCCATACCACTTTGGACGAAATTGCCCTCCGTTGGTTTTTGAGTTTGGATACCTCCGAACGAGAGATGTGGGAACAAATCACCACTACTTTCTGTGAGAAGTATCAGTCGAACCTAGATTGGAACGTCAACCGTACTGATTTAGAGAACATAATGCAGAGGCCCGGCGAGCCTATCTATGACTTCTACAAGAGGTGGAACCACAAGCTAGCGGAAGTTCAATACCCTCCTAAGGCAAAGGAACAAAAGCAAATATTCTTCAAGTGCTTGTTGCCCGAGCTTAGGGTGGCGATTGGTAATGGTTACTTTCCCGATCTTTGGGAAATGATTGACGCTGGGGTCAGACATGAAGCCAGTATTACTGGTGTTGTTAAAGAAACTGCTAAGAATGGAAATACCTCATTCCGCTACAAAGCTCCAACAAATGCCGCTCCTAAAGCTAAAGAAGTGGCCGGTCAAGTAAGTATGGTCCAAGACTACTCCGCCTTCGATGTCCAAGCGGTGACAAGCAGCTTTCCCCGGAAAGAAGATTATTTCGACGACTTCAGCATGCGTACTAGTAAAGTCTTTGAAGTATTGATAAACAAGGGTATGATCAAACCACTTGAGAATTATGAACCATTGACTAAAAAGGCTAACCTCGATGCAAAGAAGTTCTGCAAGTACCGTAACTACATTGGCCATTCCACTGACGACTGCATACTGCTCAAGCGTGTCATCTAAAAGCTCATAGCCGATGGGAAAATTGTTAAGCCTAAAGGTCCGAACAACGTAGCTAACCCCACTACCAAACAATAGAGGTGTGAATATGATCGATGCCGACAAGATAGGCTTGTTAGAGATGATGGACGCCTTCGAACAATTACAAATCACCTTGGATCTCATGTACAACAGTCTGATAGCAATGAGGATGATTCAGCCGTTAGAAGGATATCATCCCCGCCCGGACAGCAATCAAGAAAGGTTCTGTGATTACCACCAAGTCACCGGTCATGACATTGAAGATTGTTTCGCTCTAAAGACTCTTATTCAAGAACTTATACATAATGGTCAAGTAGAGGACCCTAGGGAGGCTCTCATTAGAGTTAGAAACGGGAAAGACCTCGCCAATCTGACCGAAATAGCTATGGCCGATGGCGAGGCACCCTTTGTTGACTCGGATTGTGCTTCAAAAATTATTAATGATAGTGATTTTCCTTATTACTCTCTGTCATTATATAATCTATCTCCAAATACCGCATATTCATCATCCTCCGACGACTTCGTATCCATGATCAAAGACCAGACAAACTATGTCGATCTAAGGACGGCAGTCTCACCAATGGTTGGAAAGTTGAAGAATTGGTGCACATATGGTGGACCCATAGCAACGACAGATTTCATGATCGAGGAGCTTGGACTGACTGCTCCCCCTATAACCTCCCCTATCGAGTCTCCTGTCAGTTCACCAAAGTCGTCTAGGTCATCTAGGTCCGATGTCTTTACCTATGAATTTGAGTCTTCCAACAAGTCTAACGACCTCACATCGAAAGACTATGAAATGGTCGCTAACGCCATCTTTCGTTTTGCACTAAATGAAAACCTCGACCTTTCCGAGTATTCCACCATGGCCGCTCTTATAAATGATAAATTAACTAATGAATCTAATGATATACAAATAGTTAATAATGATTCATTAAAAGAAGCAGACACAGAAGAACTAAATAACGAATACATCCGAGAAATCTCAGAGCAGGTTATCAATCAAAGGGAAAATCGAGCCAGAGTTGCCGATGAGGTGTTAACATGTGTGAATCTGGGGACAGACGACGAGCCGAAGGAAACGCAGATTGGGAGCTTCTTTCAAGGCGAAGAGCGTGAGGCACTGATTGGGTTTCTCAAGGAGTATGTTGAAGTATTTGCATGGTCTTACAAGGATATGCCGGGGCTAGACAACTCCATCGTAGAGCACAGAATTTCGATAGCACCAGACGCTAAGCCAGTAAAACAGAAACTTCGCCTCATCAAGCCAGAATGGTCTCTGCAAGTGAAAGAAGAAATAGAAAAGTTACTTAGAGTAGGTTTCATAAGGGTGATTGAGTATCCGACATGGTTATCAAACATCGTTACAGTAAAGAAGGCCAATGGCAAAGTCAGAGTTTGTGTGGATTTCCACGATCTTAACAAAGCTAGTCATAAGGATGATTTTCCGCTTCCCAACATCGACATGCTGGTGGATGCAAAGGCTAACTATGAGGTCAAGTCATTTGTGGATGGTTTTGTCGGGTACAATCAGATCAAGATGGCCGAGGAAGACCAAGAAAAGACTGCTTTCACCACGCCATGGGGAACGTACTGCTACACCGTGATGCCATTCGGGCTTAGAAATGTTGGGGCTACCTATCAACGAGCTGTGACTGCCTTATTTCATGACATGATTCATAAGGAGATCGAGGTCTATGTAGACGACATGATCATACACTCCAAAGGTTCCGAGGGTCAACACCTAATTGACTTACGGAAATTCTTCAACAGACCGAGGGAACACTCCATGTGCCTAAACCATGCTAAGTGCACGTTCGGGGTCATTCGAGGAAAAGTGTTAGGGTACATGGTCACGGAATGCGGAATATAAGCCGACCCGAGAAAGATTCAAGCAATTATGGATATAAACCCACCCCGTACAGAAACTGAGGTCAAGGCATTCATGGGCAGACTACAATACATCAGTCGCTTCATCAACCAGTTGACTACAGTCTGTGAACCAATTTTCAAGCTAATGAAGAAAACTGCCAATGTTTAATAGAATCACGATTGCCAAGAAGCCTTTGATCAGATTAAGAGGTACCTGGTGAATACCCCAATCCTACGTCCGCCACACAAGGAGAAGCCACTATTGCTATACTTAACGGTAACAGACACCACCGTCAGAGCCACGCTGGCACAAGAAGCCAAGGATTCTCGAATAGAAAACGCCATATACTTCGTCAGCCAAAAGCTACAAGGCAGTGAGCTCAACTATTCAGCGTTAGAAAAGACATGCACTGGACTAGTATGGGTAGTTTCCAAGCTCAAGCATTACATGGTATCTCACCCCATATGGCTGGTATAAAAATGGACCCGATCAAGTACTTGTTTGATAAACCATCAATATCCATGAGACTCGCCAAGTGGTCGGTATTTCTGGGAGAGTTCGACATCACGTATGTTCCAAGAAAGGCAGTTAAAGGGAGAGCTATGGCAGATCAGTTAGCAGATTCTCCAAGCACCAAAGAACGAGGATCAGACCCCGAATTTCCGGACGACGGTATTTTCGCAATGGAAGCCGCGGACAAATGGCAGCTATTCTTCGACGGGGCCGCAAACAAAAGAGGCAACGGAGTGGGGCTTCTTCTAGTTGATCCTAAAGACGAGCATACTCCAATAGTAATAAATTTGAACTTTACAACCACCAACAATGATGCTGAATACGAAGCATGCATAGCAGGTTTAGAAGAAGCCATAGAGAAAAATGTAAAAGAATTGGAAGTATACGGTGATTCGGCTCTGATTATAAACCAGACGGCAAAGAAATGGAAGACTGTGGACCCCTACTTGCAGTTATACCAAGTTTACATGGATGAACTAATCAGACAATTCCGAGAAGTCACATTTCACTATCTCCCACGAGACAGAAACAGATTCGCCGACGCACTCGCCACCTTGGCATCGCTGGTAGAAATCCCGGAAGGGAGATCAGTCAAGCCTTTCAAAGTTGGCCAAAGAGAAAATCCTGCATATTATTGTGAAATCCAAACTCAGGCAGAGGCAGTTGAAGATCAGTGGTATGTGCAAATTTACAAGTTCCTTAAGGATGGGGAGACCTCCTTCGAAGGAAATGTTAAAGCCAAAAGCTTTCAAGCACTAAAGAGGCTGGCAGGGCAGTTCGTACTACTAGATAATGCTCTATACAAGAGGCACTATGATGGTATCCTACTTTTATGTGTAGGAAGCAAGAAAGCCGAAACCATCATGGAGGAGGTACAATAATGGGTTATGCGGTCCTCATATGAATGCAAGAATGCTCCGACAGAAGATTACTCGCCTGGGTTACTACTGGATCACCATGGAGACAGATTGCATCCAATGGGTCAGAAAATGCCACAAGTGTCAAGTATGTTCCAACTTGAACCACATTCCGCCTCACGACCTCTACAGTATGACTACTCCTTGTCCATTCGCAGCATGGGGCATTGATATCATCGGTAAAATTCATCCCATAGGAAGCAACGGTCATGAATTCGTACTAGTAGCTGTAGACTACTTCACCAAATGGGTAGAAGCCCAATCTTACAAGGTGTTGAATTCTAAGAAGGTAGCGCAATTCATCAAAGAAAACATCATGTGCTGCTATGGTGTCCCGAATTTGATTATATCAGACAATGGTAGCTACTTCGGAGCAGAGACAGCCTGCCTACTCGCTGAATTCAAAATAGAAAGGAAAAAATCCTCCCCGTATTATCCTCAGACCAACGGAGCAGTCGAAGCAACTAATAAGACCGTCGAGCAGATTATCATAAAAATGGCCATAAGAGGAAGAGATTGGCCCGATAAGTTACCCTTGGAACTCTGGGGCTACAGAACGTCGATACGCACCGCCACCGGCGAAACTCCTTACTCTCTTACATACGGCATGGAAGCAGTGCTCCCCGTCGAACTAGAAGTCCCGTCCCTAAGGGTATCGCTCGAAAATCAAGTGAATGAAGTAGAATGGCTCCGCAGTCGCTACGACCAATTGGCTACCTTGGATGAAAGAAGGCTCAAATCCATGGAACATATCAGAGCTTATCAGAGAAGGACCACAGACGCCTTTAACAAGAAAGTGAAGCCGGTAGACATCAAAGAAGGAGACTTGGTGCTCAAAGTACGCCTCCCAAACAAGTTCAACCCTTTGGGTAAGTGGGCTTCCACATGGACTGGTCCTTACGTCGTGCAAAAGATCTTCTCCGGAGGTACAGTTAGAATGGAAGATTTGGATGGCAATCAGTTCAAGGAACCAGTCAACATCAGCAAGCTCCGCCGCTACTACAACTGATCATCAGCGGTACTCTCCATCAACGGTCCTCTACAACGGCCGTCCCCCTTGTAAAAAAATATATATATATATATATATATATATATATATATATATATATATATATATATATATATATATATATTATTACTCTTTACTTTCCCCCTTCTATCGTCCCTTTCTACAATCAGAAATGAACTATGATGACCTGAGCCCCTTAGCCCTACTTGTAAAAGGAGAACGTAGGCAGCCTTCAATGGTGTGGTGTCAAAATAAATAAAAATACAAATATGGTTTGAACAAAATTCAAATAAAGCAAACAATCTGCTTATAACTAAAGCAAAATCTCTATTTCCACAAGTCACTACACGTTAACATTTATTTGATGAGTCTAAGCTCGAAAGAACCTGCGACTAAATAACCTGCTTTGAAATTTAAATAAACTAAAACAAAATAAAATCTAAACTATGTGTCTGCAACGACTGTGGTTGGATACTCGGAGTCACCCCTCCTCTTCATCTTCCTCATCCTTCTTCGGTTTCTTGTCTCTTCGTCCGCGTCTAGCCCGCCTAGTAGGATCCGCAAACAAGTCCTTCCTCAACTGAGTCACCCCCGTTGAGCCTTCTCTCTTTCTTTTCCTCTCAGTAGGTGCTAGTTGAGCCAACTCAGTTTCCACCTCCCGTTGCACATTCTCGTCCTCCCTCAAGCGTCTGCTCGAGACATAAGGGATCACCACCCTACGTCTCAACCTTCTTAAAGTCTGTCCCATGTTCCCTAAGGTCGTCTGGTACCAGTCCAAGTATTCTCGAGACAGAAGTATGTCACGTGGTCTCTGTATACAGAGAGTGCTGGGCATAAGAGCATAAGACCAGCACCGCTCCAAGAGCATTGCGACCCCAGCAGTCATAGAGAGTATCCTGTCAGTGACCTTGCTACAAGTCTCATCCCATAAAGAGGGTATAATCTGAGGCATCCCGTATTAACGGCACTCTCGTACTGCATAGTAATAAGTAGTCTCATCAAAGGCAGGGACCCGAATCATGCAGAGACCGCTCTGAGTCCACCGTGCTCTGATAACCCCCCAATAAGGTACCATCCATTTGATCTAAACCGTACTCATCTGTGCCATATATATTACCCATGCAGAACGAGCAATCCCTATAAATCGCTGCTTCATGCACCTGCTCTGACAAACCCAAGGTGATACTGGTCCAACAGGTTCCTCCAAGACTCGAAGTCTCTCCTGTAGCCACAAGGTTAACAGTCGGGTACTCCCTCTGGTTATCTTTCGAGCTCCCGAGGCCAACTCTCCAATACCATGCAAAGTCTCCCCAAGCAGACAAGGGATGATACTGCGATCGGCTCGAGACTTATCCACCATGTCAAGACGACCCATCGTAGCCACTCCTACGTAAGGTGGAAATAATACCGAGGCAAACAGACAAAGTTCCAGACAATCCAAATCCGTGTCAGATTCCACTGTGCTATTAATAAACCTGATAGGCAACCCACAAATATCGACATCGCCGTCCAAAGCAGATTTCTAGCATCCTCAATAAGAATCCTCAGTAACTGGGAAATCCGAAGGTCAGAAGGCACTTGGGACTGCGGCATGGCTACCCTATCAGTCACTGTCGCACCATAAAGAGCCACGAAATCTTCATAAGTGGGGGCGATCTCATTGTAAGATAATTTGAAGACATAATTCTCATTGTCCCAGAATTTGACAGCGGCACGGATCAGGTTTTCATCAGACTTAACCCTATACAAAGACTAAATGCACTTAATTCCGAATCTCCTATTAAAGTTGGCACGAGTTGTCCTCGAGAGCTTCCCAACCCATATCCTCAAGTTCTTGATGAAGTGACTTTGTTTCTCCTCAGAAATCCTAGGGTGTCTATCCATCAGAAAAGCATAGAAAGAATGAAATCTAGAGCAAAAAGAAGGAAAACTGTTGTATGCCTCGTCTGTTTACGCAGGATGTTATTATATAGATGAGGGAGTTCAAGTCCTGATCGTACAAGGAAAAATCTGACGAAAATCGTGTCAGATCAGGGATTAGCCGCGCGGCTAGTCCTTCCCCATGGTTGGCCACGCGGCCATATAAGCCAGTTCAGAGAGATTGCAAGTCCGTCCCCAACAAACGTCGGAATGGACCCGTTTCAGACATATTGAAGGTCCCAAATCACAAAAGAGGTCAGATAAAGAGGACAGAAATGCCCGACAGTGTGCAATCCCTATTTTACCCCTAAGGCTCATGCATTGTTGTAGACACCCCATTTTTAACTCGCATTTATGATTACACCACTCTCGTGTCTCGCCTTTGTGATTGGATGAAAACTCGTGAGTTTTGTCATGTTTCGTTAAGTTTCTAACTGACTCCGTTAGTCATGGGCTAAACTGAACAATAGAACTATAGACAAGGGCAAAACACTACTTCTGTACTGGATGCCTCGTACGAGACATTGGATGTCTCGTACGAGACATCTCCCCTGTCTGCGGGTTTAATCAGTTTCCTCCTCTTTTCGATCTCTTTCTTGGCCAAATCTCTTCTAATCCGGGTGATATCAATTAGGAGACTTCCTGGAGGTTTCCTATTGATCTCCTTACCTAATTCAACCTCTCTACTTTCTCCCCAAGTCTCTTAAACCCATAAATATAAGGGTTCTCACCCTTATATTCCCTAATCGCCATTTAATCACTAATCACCTCCAAATCAACCGCGAATCAGTCCTTCTCTCTCTAATCCTGTTTTTAATCCTTCCTCACACCAAAACACCACAAAAAAACCCTTCTTTTCAAGCCAAAGGCATCACAAAACTCTTGGATCATCAAGGCCTTAGTCAAGGCCATCAATTGGAATCTCAGGAACGCTTTAGGTAAACTCCTACGCTTTTAATCTCTACTTCTCATCTCATTCTTTGTTTTAGAGTAGTGTAATCCCATCAAAAGGATCAGCCTAGAGCCTCTCCAATCCATGGAGATGGTCTCGAAGCACATGATCCGACATTCCAATAATTAAGAAATTAATTATTGGCTTTATTTGCTTTAATTGTTTATTTACTATTTGATTAAAAACACCTAAGCAAGACCGATCCTAGATTGGGTGGATTGGGTGCTCCTTGACCTTTCCAATCCATAACTTAACCCCGGAACTCAAGAATCTCACGGTCCGTGTTCCGTTCAACAACATGGTGGTGACTCTCAAATCAAAAAGGCGAGCGGGTATCTTCTCGGGTGCAAACAGTGGCGACTCTGCTGGGGACAAATTTAAGTGGGTTAGACTTGAATGCAATTAGGTGTTTTTAATCTTTTAACTTTTCTATAAAAATCTGCTCTGATCTGCCTTTTTTCTAATTTTTCCCGTCTGTTCTGATCTGAATCTGGAATGTGGATTGGATGTCTCGTACGAGACATCTAAAATGTATCGTACGAGACATCCTTTGAGGCCGCCAAACTGTGTTTCTGTATTCATAAATTTGAAAACTTTAAGATTTCAATCATGATTTAATGATTACCTATCATTATCCATAAATGTCACCATCATGTCATTAATCATCATACCAATCATTAGATAATCACTATTTCTTGATAAAATTCAAAAAAAAAATAAAAAAATATATACTTACTCTCTTTGTTTGGCGGCTAAAAATAAAATAAAATAAAAATAGGGTTTCACTTTTCTTAGGGTTTGACCGAATTTAAAAAAAAAAAAAAAAAAAAAAACTGGCGGCTGTTTAAAAAGAAAAAAAATTATTATAGTTTGGTCCTGCACTTCTGAAACTGCAGAATGGTCCCTGTTTTCCGAAAAAATTCCAGAACAGCCTCAGATTTTCAGAAATTCCAGATCAGTCCCTGGACTTAAAAAAATGATTTATGTCATATACATGTTTTGTTTTTGCGCTAACATCTTTTGCAGCGGAGTAAAATAAATGCATAAATTAGGGGTGACTACTTTACTCATCCCCTAGTTTATTTTGTACCCATTAATGGGTAATAATGCAAGCACTGTGAGTACTTTTATCCCTCTCTTCTATGTGCTCCTACGTGCTTATGTGCTCCTTCTCCTCTCTAAAATCTTTTCAAACTCGAACTACGTTGACCTGAGTCTCCCTTTCTTTTTCTGAAGATCGAGAGAAACGTAGGCAACCACTTTGGTCCGGTCAAAAATCTTTTACTTGCTTTCAAAAAAAAAAAAAAAATCTCTATTTTTTCCTTGACACCTAGAACTTGACTCTCACACACGTGCACACATGTAGATTAATTGCACTACATACCCTTTAACCCGGGTCCCAATCGGAGGACGGATGTCGGTCAGCACACCTCTCTTATATAAAAGGGGGGCACTCGCCGGTCTCTCCAAAGATGGTGTACCCACTCCGTGACACGCTCCTAGACTGTGTTCATGGGGAGCCTGAGCCGTAAGCCCTGCATCAACCTCATGCATACATACTAGTCAATAGGACACTCCTTGAGACCGGTCGGTTCGATTCTTAGGGTTGTTTTAATCTTTGCCCAAGATAACGCTTTTCTACAATCTATAATCCTCCCTTGTGAATATGACGAATGTCCCTTTGGTAAAAATGTTGAATAAAGGATTTTGAAAGAATGGTGAACCTCTCTACGGGTATCCGAGCTTATGTTTTCCTACTTTCATTATTCTGTACGGGATTGTGGATGCCATTTGGCTTAGTTTCGACCGCACCGTTCAACAAGTCCCTTTCGGTTGTCCCTTAAAATTCACAAGGTTTGATTGCATTAAGGCGTTGTTTAACAAAGTGCAAAACAATTACGGAATCACTTAGGTTTGGCTTAATCGAATGGTGGATTCCGATGAGAATATGGGACCTTTGCCCAAATTGTCTGTTTGGGAGAGTGCAATACAGGTGAAAAACAAGGGGCTCATATTCTAGGGTGACAGAATCCACTGTTCCAGGATAAACTAGGTAGTAACTTCTCAAAATGGATTAAATTCCATCTGACCATTAGGATTTAAAAACTGAATTATCTGTGTTGTGCTAGATGTCTCGTACGAGACATCCCTTATCTCGTACGAGGCATCTTCTTCTGTCTATGTCATTTTCTGTGTTGTGCTTATTCGGTCAACCTCCACTTACTCTTAAGCCTATTCACCTCATAAAGCCGAATTGTTGGGACCTTAATCTGGGTTTAATCCATCTCTATACCATTAGGTCCGTCCGAATCGCAACTAGATCGTTCCAAACTCGCCCGACACCATGACTGGAAGTAACGACACCAATGTCGATGCTCTCAATGAGGCCAAAGCTGAAATCTTGAAAGCCACCAAGCTACTAGATGAGAAGCAAGCTCATATAGATGCCTTAATTTCCGAGCTCCGTGCATTGAAAGTCAAGGAAGCTAAGAAACAAAAGAAGAAGGATTATGAATCCCCCGCCTCCTCCGAAGACGAGGCATCCTCTAGAAAGAAGGATAAGAGGTCTAAAAAGAAGCACTATTAGTCCTATGAGTCTGACTCTTCTTCCTCCTCCGATGACGAAGTACATGTCTCTAAGACTACCAAGTCAAAGAAAGAAGGTAGTGGTGAAAACAAAAAGGTTGATGCTCCTGTGACCATGAATTACCTTGAAAAGAAGCTTGCCTCAGTTGACACTCCAAAGGGATCGTTCACTCCTTTCGATCCGGATTCTATTCGATAATCCATCACCAAGCTTCCACGCAAGTATAAGACTCCCGATATGGCAAAGTTCAATGGCACCACTTGTCCCAGAGCTCATGTTGAAACCTATACTTGGGCCATGTTACCAATGGGTGTTGATGATAACATTTTAGCCCAAAGTTTTCCTCAAACTTTAGAGGGTGCCGCAAGAGATTGGTACATGTCACTTCTGATATCCACTAGGGTTGATTGGTCAGAAGCATGTCGAGTGTTCCAAAGGCAGTTTGAAGACAACTCTACATACCGCACTACTAGGAGGGATCTTGAGGAAACCAAACAATACCCAAACGAGTCTTTTGTTGAATTTGCTAGAAGGTGGAGGCTCAAGCTCACAGAAATTGTTGAAAGACCTAGTCTTAAAGAACAAATCCACATCTTCCTCCAATGCCTCCGTGAGGAATGTCAAGATAAACTTACCGGTAATTACTTTCCTAGCTTCAATGAGCTCCATGAATCCGGAATGAGGATCGATGACCTCCTCAAGTCCAAAAGAAAGAGTAGTAGTTATCGCTACGAACACAAAGGTGCGTCCAACAAAGAAGCCTCCATAAATTCTATTGTTGGTAGTGGTGCCCTAGGCACGTTTAATAAACGTTGTAATTGTTATCATTTATTTCATATCAATAAAGAGATGTTTTGATTATTATTTTTGTTCATGTTTACTTTAATAATCCCCGTCCCTAGTACTTATTAAGCACTAGTATAAAGGTTAAATGGTCATGGGATGATCATGTTAGATTTATGGGTACTTGTTTGGAACAAGGTACTGGACATGACCCGCTGTATGAGATTTATGTCATGGTCTATGTCGAACATATATCTCATATTAGTTATGTCATTTGAATCCTTAGACATGAAGTTATTATAGTCTTCCACTTGATGAACATTGTGTTTGACATATTCAAACGCTACCTTAACACGGTAGTTATAAAGGGTATGATTGGCATGATCGGATTCCCGTTGGGAAGAATAATGAGCTAAATGGATTTGTCCCTCCACGGAGAGATGTCAAGCTTGGGCCCCTCGAAGGAATGATGTTGATGAAATGTTCGGCCGGACTCAAATGGATTGATTGGATCAATAGCATTTGAATTATCAACATATTCGGAATCGAGAAAGTATTGAACAAAAACAAGTTGACTGTTTGACCATGACTTGTGTTCAATGACATCGTGGACAAAGGGATTATGACATATTCTAAAGGAATACGAACTTGTATCTAGTTATACTATTTGGGTAGGTATGACGGTTTGCTAGAACCTAATCATATCTTATGGGATCATGTTTGAGCCCATTGCCAACTTAGTATAATCCTAGAGGGTCACACACAATAGAACGAATCTTAAATAAGAGGACTATATTGGTATTTAGGGTCGGAGGACCTCCAAGGAATTTCTGGAAAGTTCTGGGCCTCCTGGTCAACCAAGCGGGCGCTTGGGTTGCACCAGGCGGGCGCCTGAACAAGCCGGAAAGGAATTGGACTTTCTGTCCAAACAAGCGGGCGCCTGGATAGGACCAGGCGGGCGCCCGGTATGCCGATTGGAAATTTCCTAATTTGATTAGGAATGGTTTTTGGCACAAAATTCCTATTTGGAATAGGTCTTAATTGTGTATAAAAACACCAATTCGGCCAGACCATATTTACTAGTGCTTTTGTGAGTCTCAAAGAGTTTGAGAGATATTTTATTTTGTTCTAAGATATCATTGATTGAGGAACAAAATAATTCACAAATAAATTCCATATAGTTCTTTATTAAATTGTGAAAGCGTGTTTTACAATTATTGGTCTAGCAACCAAGATCGAAGAAGTTCCTTTGATATTCGTTCGAAGTGTGGATACCGCTAGAGGGTGAATTTTATCATCTTACAAAGTTCGTGATTTGTTGTGATAAAGCTTCAAGATCTCCACCAAGACCAAAGAGAAAAACTCATAGCCATCAAGGGTTAGTTATTCCTCTATTCATCTTGTTGTATTTGATTTAATCATATGAACGGATCTATGGCTTTGGGTTTCTTAAAAATTTAATTGCTATATTCCGCTGCACATGTTACTTGGAAACCCAACAGCTATATCTTTCAACAAACAAGGAAAAGGCAACTACTCCGCCGTTCCCCCTCCCAAAAGAGAGAAGAAGGAAAGACACTATGACAAGCTAGAAGGGATCACTCAAGGTGAACTCTTCGACATACTAGTGGAAGCCGGAAAGATCACACCAAGAAATCCCCCTACTACACCAAGGGAACTCCCTCCTAATCATGCTCATCATCTCTACTGCAAGTTCCATAGAGCTACCGGCCATGACACCAACTCTTGTCACCACTTGAAGGATGTGATCCAAGATCTCATTGACAACAAGGAACTTGAAGCGCCAAATGTCATCACCAACCCGCTTCCTAACAAACCATGTTGAAGAAGACAAAGCCTTACCACTTTGGGGCTACAACTATCCTCTCCCTTTCTCCTTAGAAATAGAATAGGTTTTAATTTACTAGTATGAACTCGAAGAGTCGTTCTGTCATTCTAGTCCATCTCCCTCCTTCTCTAGTTTGTGTCAACTAAACTATCGAGTCTGTTTTAATTCTAGTTATTAATAAAAGTCATTTCCATTTCCTATACACTTCTCTAAGGTCGTTCTACCTTTTGAATTTCTCTCTAATTCATGAAATGGATCCGCAAACAATAAATGTCATTAATATAAAACCTTGCAATTGATAATAGAAATGTTTAAACGAGTTTTGAGAAGAAGGCCTAGGGGCTACACATTACTATCACCGCGCTCATGGCAGAAGTCGAAGGACCACAATGGAAGAAAGTCAAAGGCGTTATCATTCCCAAAGAAAAGTGGGGCTACTCAATTTAAGCATTGAGAGTCAAAAAAAAAACTCTCAAGCTTTAATAACCCCACAAATAAGGAGTTTCAACCACACATAATGTAGTCAAAAAGGAGGCCTCTCAACCATCAGGCTTTAGCCTGGTGGCCAGAGCTAATGGCTTCCAACCTGGAGGTCATGGGTTCGATTCCCTTCCCCCCAGAAGTTAGAGAGAAGTTTTTCTCTCCCTAGGATTTGTCTCCTAGGCGCTTCTGCCGATGATTATGTATTGAGTTCAACTATGAATTAAATTTGAAAAAAAAAAAGGAGGCCTCTCATCTCCTCCTCCTACAATGAAGATTAAATCCAAATGAAGAAAAAAATAAGACTTTTAACTTGAAGATCGTCTCCATCATCCATGAAGAAATCCGAATGGCGCACTAATGATTATGCCTTCTCCTCAAAACTTGTCAAGACATTTCTAGATGATTCACTTGCAAGAATTAATTGAACAAACACTTAAGACATCAAAAATAAATACTAGGGTCCATTAAAAGTAGAACTATCTTTCTAGTACTTTGTGCCAAGTAGCGTTCATTGTTGAGTCTAGGGGCTTCCTGTCTCATACACTTCTCTTTGAAATCCAAGCATCAAGGCTAGGGGCATTTTATTCTTTCCGTCCTCTTCCAATTCCTATTCAAGATATACGAACTCGTCAAAGTAAATCCGCACTAGGGGCTATCCTCTTCGCATTTAACTCTCATTACAAAGTGCGTTATCCTCACTGAGTCGATACTTGGAATACACTTCCCAAAAGCCAAGTCGATAGAAAAAATGCCTAGTACATTCAAACCCAAAAATCTTGCATGTCTCTCCCCCAATAAGAGACAAAATTAATCTCCTCTCTGAGTCATCTTCGAGTACATACTCTATCAAAAAAAATGAAAAGAGACGCAAAAGAGATGCCCGCTAGATTGAAAACCCGAAAGGTCGGTCTAGACAAAAATCAGGGTGCGTCACAAAAAAATAAATAAAAAGAGATGCAAAAGAGATGCTCGCTAGATTGAAAACCCGAAAGGGCGGTCTAGGCAAAAATCAGGGTGCGTCACAAAAAAAAATAGGGAGAACATTCTTCAAATCATTTCTTATTCAACCTTCCTCTTTCCTTAAATCAATCAAGCGGGAGAGCACTCTTTTTCAAGTCAAAACAGACTCATAAGCCTGTTCACGAAGTCATCTACGACATACAAGATTCTTGGGGCTTGACTTAGACCAAAGCATGAGATAAACTTGGGGGAATAGATAGTGTTTCTCATCACCTTCACCGGAAACTTTCGGACATGGAACTCTAGAGTTGTCAACAAGGTACGCTCGGCCTACATAGAGCTTGCACATTGATAAATATCATTGGTTGTCGGACAAATAGTTGTCTCCTTTGACACAACATGACTAAAGGAACGATCTGGATGGATCATCTTGCACAAGGCAAATGAGTCTCACACGAGATAACCATCGAAGGAATTCCGTTGCATCATCTTTGCAGAAAACCTGATTAGGTCCCAACTTGTCAAAACAGGTCCCCGCACACACACACGAATCAACACCTACAGTTCATCACCAATAAACATCCCATCGCGAATCCATCCTATTCATACTACTTACACCAAGGTTGACCGACCGAGCATGCACATAAATTTGTCACCGCCACATGAGTCCAATTGCAAACTAAAATCAAAGCTAAAGTGCTTGCTAGAAGAGGTTCTACTTGTTGTATTAACAGGTACAAGAACCAATCCATGCTCAAAGAAAATTCAACAGCGATCAGACAATCCCCACAGCAACCAGACACCTCTGCATCCAGGACTTTCAATGTAGAGCATTGGAAGAGGATAATGTCCAGTACGTTCGATCAACCATTGACGAGGAGATTCAAAAGTCTACAAATCAACATCAAATTCAGATTTTCTGCATCCAGGACTTTCAATGTAGAGCATTGGAAGAGGATAATGTCCAGTACGTTCGATCAACCATTGACGAGGACATTCAGAAGTCTACAAATCAACATCAAATTCAAAGTTTCTGCATCCAGGACTTTCAATGAAGGAGCATTGGAAGAGGATAATGTCCAGTACGTTCAATCAACCATTGACGAGGACATTCAGAAGTCTACAAATCAACATCAAATTCAGAGTTTCTGCATCCAGGACTTTCAATGAAGGAGCATTGGAAGAGGATAATGTCCAGTACGTTCAATCAACCATTGACGAGGACATTCAGAAGTCTACATCTACATCAAAACCGTCCAGTACTTTTAATGAGGAATTGGAAGAGGACATGTTCAGTACTTTCGATCAGCAGCAGCCATTGAAAGAGAACATCCAGGGATCCAGTACTTTCAATCAACTATTGAAAGAGGATAATATCCAGTACTCTCAATGTAGGAGCATTGATTAAGGATATTCCCCAACAACTTCAACACAGTCTGCAACACAGTCTGCACCAGCAACACCGTCAACCGCGACAACAGAGGGCATATTCAGAATTGGGTCAAGGATATTGATTCCTCAGTATGGGGTACTCTCTAAACTCTAAAATTTACTTACCGCTATATTGCTTTCAAAATGATTTCCAAAATACCTAAAACCACCATTTTTTGTGTTTTCGGAGTCAAACTACGTTTGGTCTGATTCCTTTCCGAAGGATACGTAGGCAGCTTTATAGCACTACCATACCCAAAGTTCTAAATGGTGTCTTTTCTATCGACGACGCAACTTCTTCCATAAGTATCGTCGCCGAGGGGCTCTGTAGACACCCCATTTTGAACTCACATTTATGATTACACTACTCTCGTGTCTCGCCTTTGTGATTGGATGAAAACTCGTTAGTTTTGTCATGTTTCGTTAAGTTTCTAACTGACTCCGTTAGTCAGGGGCTAAACTGAACAACAGAACTATAGACAAGGGCAAAACAGTACTTCTATACTGGATGCCTCGTACGAGACATTGGATGTCTCATACGAGAAATCTCCCCTGTCTGCGGGTTTAATCAGTTTCCTCCTCCATTTCGATCTCTTTCTTGGCAAAATCTCTTCTAATTCGGGTGATATCAATTAGGAGATCCTGGAGGTTTCCTATTGATCTCCTTACCTAATTCAACCTCTCTACTTTCTCCCCAAGTCTCCTAAACCCATAAATACAAGGGTTCTCACCCTTGTATTCCCTAATCGCCATTTAATCACTAATCACCTCCAAATCAACCTCGAATCAGTCCTTCTCTCTCTAATCCCGTTTTTATTCCTTCCTCACAGCAAAACACCACAAAAAAACCCTTCTTTTCAAGCCAAAGTCATCACAAAACTCTTGGATCATTAAGGTCTTAGTCAAGGCCATCAATTGGAATCTCAAGAATGCTTTAGGTAAACTCCTACGCTTTTAATCTCTACTTCTCATCTCATTCTTTTTTTTAGAGTAGTGTAATCCCATCAAAAGGATCAGCCTAGAGCCTCTCCAATCCATGGAGATTGTCTCGAAGCACATGATCCGACATTCCAATAATTAAGAAATTAATTATTGGCTTTATTTGCTTTAATTGTTTATTTACTATTTAATTAAAAACACCTAAGCAAGACCGATCCTAGATCGGGTGGATTGGGTTCTCCTTGACCTTCCCAATCCATAACTTAACCCCCGAACTCAAGAATCTCTCGGTCTGTGTTCCGTTCAACAACATGGTGGCGACTCTCAAATCAAAAAGGCGAGCGGGTATCTTCTCGGGTGAAAACAATTGTACTAAATGTAAAAACATGTAAATAAAAAAAATACTAATTAATTACATCCAAAAAGGCAAATATAATATTGTACATAAATATGTTTGTCTGTTCCTTTCCCCTCTCTCTAACAAAATGCAGGAAATAAAAAGTCTAGTCCGAATCGGATCCCTCGACATCAACATCCTCTTCCTCATCATCACTCCCATCATCATCACCACGGCCCCTCTGCTGCACATAATGGTACCCACCGGCTCTTGAGCCCCTACCTCTAGTAGATCTCCGACGGATGCGAGATGGACGAGCAGCCTCCACAGGCGACCTCTCCCTCCACTGCGGTAACACCACGTCCTCCTGACGACAGGTACAAGCAGTGGCCAAACTTCAGAATAACCTCTCAAAGATATTGCCCCGACGGATTGAGCGTATATAGGCCTCCCGAGTCACCTGAGATAGATAAGCACAGTTCAGATACAAGTCTAAAGTGTATGAGTGCAAGACAGAAATCAAAAGGTATCATACCGTAGCTCCAAGCAGAGGAAGTTGGGCCCCCATGACCTCATCAGCCTCAGTTGGAGTTAGATCGAAATCCACCTTGGCACCACCCCTCTGCATCCGAATATTGTCCGGGAACCTCAGCATGTCCATACCATATCTAGCTCCTCTACTCGAGCTAGCCGTATAGGCACCAACCTGCCTCCTCGCCAAGACCTGTGGACTCAGCAACACATGCTCCATAAACCATGCATAATCAGCCCCACTCTGGTACAAATGGGCCGGAGTCCTGACCCGGTAGTCACCACTCCTCCTCAGCCTAGCCGGATATAACATGTCTCTCGGAGGCTCACTCGGAGCCC
Organism: Campanula takesimana; assembly: GCA_026119855.1. Taxonomy (NCBI): domain Eukaryota; kingdom Viridiplantae; phylum Streptophyta; class Magnoliopsida; order Asterales; family Campanulaceae; genus Campanula; species Campanula takesimana. Next base: position 325,610 of record JAOWBW010000933.1, on the reverse strand, counting down.
ACAATATAAGATGTCTGCTATGCTGCCTGCAGACTCTCTCGCCAAGATACATGGCGCCCCAGTCAACCCCGTCAAAAAGCAGCGGGAAGTAGTAAACTCCTGAGCTTGACCGACCCCTGCCAACGCCTGATCCGACCAGGGAAACAGCTGAAAGTCCTCATGCAGTGGACCACTCAACTTTGCAGTAAAAATCCCCAGATCAGGAGTCTTCCTGGCCCTCCAATAAGTTACTCTTTGCCCAGAATCTCATAATCGGGACTTCCTTCACCCCCTGCACGCCAAAGGGAGCAATGTGGAATAGCTCGTAGACCCACACCTGTGGAGAAAAACAATATCTTCAGTCTATACAATTCTAAACAATAGACAGATATGGAATGAAAAGATTGAGTCAGACACATACCTCGAAGGCAAACTGAAAGCAGTCAAAAGACGAGGTACTAGACCTCAAACAGACATCAAGGGCTCTATACATCTCTTCCATCCCAGCTCTGCCCTACGAGACCTGACTCGCCTGCTCCAAATCGGCCAGAGCACCCAACAGAGAAAACCGACAGAAAGTCCCCGCACTCGGGAACAGGGTCTGCGAAAAACTATACCACAAGATGGCCCGCACCAGACAATCAGTATCATGGATGCCCTCAACAAAGCCCTGGATAGCCTCATCCACCAAGGTCCTCAGGCGACCTGCCTCAAAGCCATTCCCCTTCACACCCCTGCCAAGCTGCATCCCAATCAGCTCCACCTGACGGTGCGGGTCTGCGGTCAAGGACTCATCAAAAGGTAGCTCCACGTCCGTGAACATGAGCCCCGTAATATCAGCAAAATCGGTCGGAGTAACAGTCACCTCTCCCCAACTAAAATGGAATGTGTGGATGGTGTCCCATCAATACTCCCTCATCACCTCAATAAGACCCATCACCTTCTGGGTCCCCTCTACAGCCCGCACCGCATCAAAAAACAGACCGAAGCCCAGAGCCCGGATCCTCTCCTTCACCGTCCCAGCCGGCGGCAATCTCCCCCATATCTCTGCCACCGCCCTCGTGGACCCGCGAGATTTCATCCTCTGCAGGTAAACACAGCAAAGGTACGTTACCCTACTAGCAATATAAATGTGTTATAAATTAAAGTGTACATGCATGCTTTATTTTATCCACTTGTGCATATAGTTGCTGTCCCCAAAATAATCAACAAAATCTCAGAAAATTAAATAATCACGAATGATTAATTTAATTTAACGCAGTCTTAAAGTAATACAACAAATATGAAATATAAGACATAAAAATACCCAAAAGAAATAACAAAAAGTGAGATCGTTACCTCCTTCGTCTCCATCAGTCTCCCGCCAGACCAATGTTTGTCGATGCCTGCGTACAAGTCAAAGTGTTGTCCCACTGTAAAATGCCATTCATCGGGACGGAAGTTGCGAGAAGCCATCCTCGCTCGTAGTTGATGTTGCCCCTCTTGTTGATGAGGGTCCGCGCCTTCACCTTGCTCAAACTGCTGTCCCGCACCTTCGCCTTGCTCATAAGGCTACTCTGCGCCAAATATATAATTAAGATCCATCTCAAATATAGAAAAATATCTCAAAATCTCTCTTTTTCTCTCTCTTTCCCCGGTAAAATTGTGAAGAAAAGTGAGAATGAAAGCAACAGCCGGCGGCTGTTTGTAGGGTCTGTCCAGCGACGGGACTAGCCGCGCGGCCAGTGTCTCCAGGCAACGTGGCACAATCTCAGCCCTCCATCTCACGCGCCCATCAGCGATCCTCGTCAACAAGGTCCAGCCAATCAGAAGGACTGGCCACGCGGCCAGTTATTCCCCCAGAAAATAATTTTTCAATTTAGCCCCTCGGCTTATTTTTAAATCAAAAATTGGCCCCCTTAGCCAAATTTAACAAGAATTTTACCAAAAAATTAACCAATTGGGTCCGAAAGACCTCTATAAAATTACAACCAATTGGGTCCGGAAGACCTCTATAAAAATTACTATCAATTGGGTCCAGAAGACCTCTATAAAAATCAACCAATTGGGTCAGAAAAACCTCTATAAAAATTCCAAGTCAATCTATAATTAAAAGGTCGGAAACCTCCTTAAACCCTAAAGATTATAAATTGAAGGTCGGAACCTCTGTAAGCCCTAATAATTAAAATCAATCTATAATTAAAAGGTCGGAAACCTCCTTAAACCCTAAAGATTATAAATTGAAGGTCGGAACCTCTGTAAGCCCTAATACTTAAAATCCATCTATAATTAAAAGGTCGGAAACCTCCTTAAACCCTAAAAATTATAAATTGAAGGTCGGAACCTCCGTAAGCCCTAATACTTAAAATCAATCTATAATTAAAAGGTCGGAAACCTCCTTAAACCCTAAAGATTATAAATTGAAGGTCGGAACCTCCGTAAGCCCTAATACTTAAAATCAATCTTTAAATCAATTACGCACGCTATATAGGAAGTTAGAATCCATCCCTATTTCTGTTCTCGATTCTTAAAAAAACTTCTTGTCATATCGTGCGTATGGCCTTCTTTCTTTTCCCCAGTAGAGTCCATCTGCAACGACTTTATTGTCTGATGAACGCTTGACTTGTTGGTAGTGGTGCCCTAGGCACGTTTAATAAACGTTATAATTGTTATCATTTATTTCATATCAATAGAGAGATATTTTGATTATTATTATTGTTGTTCATGTTTACTTATAATAATCTCCGTCCCTAGTACTTGTTAAGCACTAGTATAAAGGCTAAATGATCATGGGATGATCATGTTAGATTTGTGGGTACTTGTTTGGAACAAGGTACTGGACATGATCATGTTAGATTTATGGGTAGGTATGACGGTTTGCTAGAACCTAATCATATCTTATGGTTTCATGTTTGAACCCATTGCCAACTTAGTATAATCCTAGAGGGTCATACACAATAGAACGAATCTTAAATAAGGGTTATATTGGAATTTTGGAAACTATGGGAATCTGGACAAGTGTGGGACCGCACAATATGGGTTGGGCGGCTGCACAGCTTAGGTCAAATAGTACCAGAAACCTTCCAGATAGATGTGCGGCCGCACACCATGTCGGGACTGGTTTCCTAATTTGATTTGGAAAAATTTTTTGGACGGGTTTAGACCCAAGTTTCCTATTTGGAATAGGTCTAACTTGTATATAAACAACCAAATTCGGCCAGAATCAAAGCCAATGCTTTTGAGCAAGTCTCCAAAGAGTTTGAGAGTGTTTATTTTGTTCTAAGACATCTTAGATTGAAGAACAAAATAATACACAAACCAATATTCCATATAGTTCATATCAATTGTGGAAACGTGTTTCACAATTTTGGTCTAGCAACCAAGATCAAGTGTTCTTGATATTCGTTCGTGGTGTGGATACCGCTAGAGGGTGAAGCTTATCATCTTCAAAGTTCGTGTTCTTACTTTTGTGATTAAAGCTTCAAGTTCTCCACCAAGATCAAAGATCAAATTCAAAGTCATCAAGGGTTAGTTTTCTAGTATTCATATTGTTGTATTTGATTTAATCATATGAATGGATCTATGGGCTTTGGGTTTCATAAAATTTTGAGTGCTATTTTCCGCTGCGCATGTTACTACGAAACCCAATAGTGGTATCAGAGCCCCGTTCATGTTGATTATTTCAATACTTAGATCATGTTGTGTGTGTATAAATTGTTTATGTGCCTAACATGATATGAATATTGGATATATATGTTTATGTGTTATATGATTTTATGTGGTTTATTGTTTTACAACTTTAATCGCACTAAAAATTATGTTGGATTCTGAATTGTTTCATTGTTAATTTTTGATTGGATCAAAGTTTTAATAATCGGGGAAAACAATTTTGAGACAAATTTTCGAACTTTAAAATTCTGTCTGCTACTGTGCGACCGCACAGAAAATATTGGGCGACCGCACATGTTTGGGCGACTGCACAGATATTAGTGGGCGGCCGCACAGTTGGTCAGAATCAGAATCAGATTCTGGAATTTTGATGGGGTCTAACCGAATCAGTGACAATACCGGCCAGGCCTGCTGATCTGGAGCGGGTTTTGGGCAGTTGGTTTTGGTGTGGATCTTAGGGTTTGATTTTCCTATTTGTTTTAGTCTTGTGATTCTAAGATTGGCTCAAGGTTTGGATGGCTAATCTACGTTCATCGAGATTGTGTTTTCCAAACTTGATCGCAATCAAAGTTTCAAAGATAAAACGAAGTTAGAATTATGAAGAGTTCATAATTGCTAAAATTGAAAAACAAAGTTCTTGATTCAAAGATTGGAGATCCATGTGGAATTGTGGATGCAATTGGCCTACGTTTATCGAGACCATCTATTGCTTAGTTTCGGCAAACACAATATGGGTTGGGCGGCTGCACAGCATGGGTCAAATAGTACCAGAAACCTTCCAGATAGATGTGCGGCCGCACAGGGATTTTGGGCGGCCACACACCATGTCGGGACTGGTTTCCTAATTTGATTTGGAAAAGAATTTTGGACGGGTTTAGACACAAGTTTCCTATTTGGAATAGGTCTAACTTGTATATAAACAGCCAAATTCGGCCAGAATCAAAGCCAATGCTTTTGAGCAAGTCTCCAAAGAGTTTGAGAGAGTTTATTTTGTTCTAAGACATCTTAGATTGAAGAACAAAATAATACACAAACCAATATTCCATATAGTTCATATCAATTGTGGAAACGTGTTTCACAATTTTGGTCTAGCAACCAAGATCAAGTGTTCTTGATATTCGTTCGTGGTGTGGATACCGCTAGAGGGTGAAGCTTATCATTTTCAAAGTTCGTGTTCTTACTTTTGTGATTAAAGCTTCAAGTTCTCCACCAAGATCAAAGACCAAATTCAAAGTCATCAAGGGTTAGTTTTCTAGTATTCATATTGTTGTATTTGATTTAATCATATGAATGGATCTATGGGCTTTGGGTTTCATAAAATTTTGAATGCTACTTTCCGCTGCGCATGTTACTACGAAACCCAACATGACTATCCCCAGCAAAGGACGGTGTCTCGTTTCTTTCTTTCCCCGCAGGTCTCGAACTACGACTGACTTGATTCCACTTGGATACGTAGGTAGCCTGACTTAGGTTCAGCCACCCGACCAACCTGGTCACTCTCTTACCACTTCTCCCTCGATTTGAAACTCATGTTTTAGATCGGTTCCTTTCTTAATCGATGACCCTCTATGCCTTGCAAGAAACGTCGCCGAGGGGCTACTGTTAGTACCCAACCTGAAAATGAGTTATTAGGCATTCTAGAACTCACAAGGACCTCCCAGGTATTTATGAGCTGCGCAGGACTTATCCAGAATTTCCCGAGAAAGCCCAGATAAGAAGATATTGACGACCTGATCGGATGAAGCTACAAAGATAGACGTTATCTAAACCTTCTCCAGAGTCCAGATTGATCAGAGCCTCGAAAACCGTGTCAATCCCCAGGATCGATCGGGCGGCCACTTGTTCCGGCCGGGCGGCCACTTCCTCCAGGTCAACTTTTCTTATAAATAGGTGTCCTCAGTTCTTAATTTCGATACACAATTCTCTCCCCCAAGTTCTACAGCCAAAACTGACAACAGAACTCTCTCTCTAAGCCTTTCTAGTAATCCCGAAGGTCTGACGAATCCGCGCTAGAGATTCGACTTCGTTCTTGTCAAGATTGGTGAGAATTTGTCATGTCTTCTTAGTTTAGATCTGATTTATGCTAGTTTCATTATGTTTATACGCCTATATTCATATGATTCATAACGTGTTCTTCATGTTCTTACTAGAATTCATAATATGCTCTATGACTAGGGTAGCGATCTTCATGCTTATGTGTTCATTCATACATATTCATGATATTCTTATTATTATACTAGATCTACGGCTTATCCTATGCATAACATGCTAGATCTAATGTTTTAATCCCTGTTCATATTGTATAGCCGATGATGATCCACGAGATCTAGGAACTACTTCTAAACCCTAAACTTTAGGTAATTACTCCCATGATCAGTAATTCTCCAATGATGAATATGATGACTACACGTTGATCTTATCAATGGTACAATCATTATTCTAAGATGTGATCATCTTGCATGATTCTTTCTCCTCCCCCTTCATTATGCATGATCCCGCTTCTTCTCTCTATTCTGATTATGTGCGAACTACGCTGACCTGAGCTTCTCATAACGAGAGGAACGTAGGAAATCTTCGGATACGGTCTCAAGCACTAACACACTACTAACACATTCATCATGATAGAAAGTCTGATTGCTCGGGCGATAGGAGTGATAACTTGATATTCTTCTCTTGTCGTAACTTGACCCCCGAACCCTCTCTATTAGTTTTTCTCAATGTTTTAGCTCGATAAAACAACGTGGCGACTCTTAATAAGATTAAATGCCAACTTGAATATCCTAATCCCATAAGAAAAGATAAATAAAGATAAATAAAAGAAAGACTTCCCGTGCGTCGCCCGCATGACGGAAAAGGGTATTCACAAAACTACAACTTGGCTAGAGCGGTGAATTATCCTAGGATGTCTATTTGTGTTTTTGTTGTTTAGAGTCGCCACCTATGTTTTTAAAGGAACATAAGAAAAACCTAAGAATAGCCTAAATTTATATACAAAATCAGAGATTCGGGAAGAGAAGGGTTCGGGGGTTAGGTGACGGAGTGGGAAGTACTTAAACACCCACTCCGCCCCACTTACGCGGGTCTTACTACTATTGTGTTCTAATGCTAAATGTCCTTATTTTAATATGAGAAAAGTGCTAACAATTATATTGTAAAGAAAAGGGAAATTACAAAAGAGAAATAAAAGAAACTTGTTTTATTGATTTTATGCTAAATATTACATGTAACAATTACATTAATATGAAATGGGGAAATTAAAGTAGTATTTGAAATGTTGGAAGATAACCTTGACCAAACTTCAATAGTGAAGTGGCCTTTTAGGTCATGTTCCCTTTTATAAGGATTGCATACATTAACTAGACAAATAAAATAAAAGAAGAAGAATAAAGTACCTTTAGAAAAGAAGAACTTCAAACTTTTACTTGAAGATAGATTTGTTGTAGAGAAATTGTTGTGCAATACTTTGTGTAGTGTTTTTGTAGAGAAAATATTGTTGAGAAAATGGGGTAAATATAAAGTCACAAAAAAGTGCCACAAAATTTGGTCTATAAAATGATATGTCAAAATATTATTGGTTTTTTCAATTAGAGTGTGTCGGGTCCACTATCGCTATAACCAGTAAAATATAGCCACCTCATGTTGTATCCAACATTTTGTGAATTTTTTTTGTGCCCCTAGCATTGCCCGAGAAAATGTGTGTAGAGTTTTGGTGTGTAAGAAGTTGAAGTCCCTTTCTAAGGTAAAAAGAAGAGGTTTTTATAGGTGAAAAAGAGAGGCAAATATTGTCTTTCAACCAATAAGAAAATGAAGAAAACAAAATAATAAAGAGAAAATCAAATAATAATAAAAAGAAATATTTTGTTTTAAAGAAGGCTAAGAATATGGGATTGGGAGTTACAAGCCTAGGGGGGATGAATGTGGAGGTAAAAAGAAGACTTTTTGTATCAAGAAGAGATGTTGTAAATAAGAAAAGTGAGAGAAAAATGGTGCAATCCGTTACTGCCAAAGTGGGAAGCGCGCGAGTCCGGCTTTTGGGGCGAAACGCGCGCGCAGCCCACAAGCAGTGCCGGAGGCGCCCGCGGGTGGAAAAGACAGAATGACAGAAATGACTCCAAAGTTAACTCTGTTATGCAGTTTAGTCCAAAACTAACAGAATCAGTTAGGAATTTAACTGAAGTAACATAAATTAACAAAAATAAGTTAAATAAAAATACTATGTATGCAATCAGGGTGAGAGGTCCAAGGCGGGGTGTCTACAGATCTAGACTGTCACATTTGGAGCAATAAAAAACGTACAACCAGCAGCTGTCATTTTCCATATGTATTTCTTACGGGATACGTAGAACCACTGGCTCATTGGTTCAATGGCCACAATTTTGCAGTAACACCAGTAATCGCCAATCTGTGAAGACAAAAAATGATATTAGTATGTATTTCAAAACTGTAACCATATTGTGAATAGAAATTATTCTTAGAGAACTAACCGTATGCATTTTTATCAGCTGATCTAGAGTAATGATTCTGTCCCTTGAAAGCTCAAGTTCCTCTTCCAAAGTGGTAGCACTTGATACAGAGACGTTGCGGACTGGAGTTCCCATCCTACCTGCCAAAATCAAACTACAAGAAACAGAGGGTAATGACAGTAACAAGGACCAATTTCCTAATGCAATGAAGTTGACCAAACTCATACCTGTTACGGAATTCTTCAATCTCCCTTCCAACCTGATCAAAGATCACTTTAGACACATGAAATGTGTTGTACAGACTAACCTCCCCTCTAAATCTCATGATTTTGCAGAGTTGCATTATTATCACAATACAACCTTCCGTGGCTTCAATAAACCCATCCAACTCTTCTGCATACAGTCCCCATATTGTGCAAGGCAGGATAGCACCCCTAGTGAAAAGATGAGAATATTTTCCAGTTTAAAACATTGAATAAATTTCCCAAGAAATAAACTAAATATTTGAAATGGTCTTACTCTAAGTTTTCAAGTGTGATATCCAACATGGAGGTTTCCCTCCCCTGTACCTCACGATTTTGGCGTGTACCATGGCTTGAAAGCCTCCCAATCACATCTAGTAGGATAATTTTAAAAGGTTTAAAAGTAGGGAAAATTACAACTTGGTTACCTATGTTTTGTCAATAGTTGCAATTGGGTTCCCAACAGTGTAAAAGTTGCAACCCCATAGCTATATTTTTCATTTTGTTGCAAGTTGATATAAATTCCATTAAAAATGAAAATCCTGTTAAAAACTTAAGACATGTGCCCTGCACATGATTTTTAAAAGGGCAAAATGGACATTTCTCGTAGCAAATGGCCGATAACACTATCCACCCAAACCATCATCTATAACACCGCCACCACCATTCTTCCAAAACTCCGATAACCACTACCAACACAATCACCCAAATTTCTTTCGAAATCACAAATTCAAACTCAGATCTAGACGAGGGATGAAGAACGTCAGATCAAAAATTCAAAAAGAGATCAGATTTCGCGTCCTTGCTTTTTGGAGATATCGATGGCGTTATTGTTTGGATCTGCTAGTTCTTCATCGGATTATTGGTGAAGGAAGAGTGATAGCTTTTGGCGTTGAAACGCTGGAAATAATGGTGTCTCCGTTGATGTTTAAGTAAGAGAAAGAAGGGTCCCGGCGATTTTGAATCTGGGCGGCGGCGTTGTCAGCGGAGAATGGAGGTTAAGAAAGGAGGTAAAGGGGTGGGAAGGGACGGGAAGGCATGGCTTTTGGAATCATGGAATGGGTGGGATTCTGGGATTGGGAGTGACGAGAGAGTGAGAGAGATATGATGATGAAGGGGTTATAATCTTTTTATTTTTCTCCACTTTCCCCTCATTTTCATTAATTTCTCATTTAGCAAGATTTTCTTATAATAATTATTCATTTAATTTTTTATATAATAATCCATAAGGTAAATATTATTTATATATAATGATAACTATATTATTTTTTACTATTTTAAAGTTCAACCTACTAAGCATAGAAGTTTCAACACATTTATATTATCCTTTTTATTTTGTTTTTTGTTTAAAATGTATAAAAATTATTTAAATAAATATTGTTTGCATTTTTCTTTCCTAATCAGAAATGTCTATTTTGCCCCTTTAAAAATCATGTGCGATGTACATGTCTTAGTTTTTAACGGGAGTTACATTTTTAACGGAATTTATATCAACTTGCAACAAAATGACAAACATAGTTATGTGGTTGCAACTTTTACACTGTTAGGAACCCAATTGCAACTATTGGCAAAACATAGGTAACCAAATTGCAACTAACCCTTAAAAGTATTAGTTCCATTTGTTAACATATTTGATTTCACTTTCAATATTATATGGTTGTCCACTTACCAACCAGCTGGTCCTCATGTATAGCACCCAGAACATCATACTTTTGAAAGTTATACATATTTCTGGGAAACTGAGTTCCCAAAACTTCGGTTACAACCGTTCTCCCAATGAAAATCAACCTATAAGGAGCTGTAGTGGTCCTCATCTTCTTTCCATTTTCAGTAACAACAAAATTCTTTATAGTGTAAATATGTTCTTCTCGAAACATATTGCAGAAACGTGGAATGAGAGGTTTTTTGATTGTCGCATGGATACGACCGCCCTGTTCAAACAATGAAAACAAATAATTATCAAGTAAATAGATGGATAACTTCTTTCTGCAATTGGAAAAATATACTCGTAATTAGATGGAAATAATTATTTATTCAATCACACACATACCTTCTCATCATGGAACACACACTCCATTGCATAAATTTTCTTTGGGTCATCACCAACGTGGAGGGAGTAGCAACGAACAACCCTCACCATGATAGCCCACTCCACTTGTGTGGGCTCCAACTCGCGAATCTTCGTAAACGATGGAGGCATTTTCACTTCACTCACACACCTTGTTCACACACAGCAAATTACAAAGCGGATCCACCTATTTATACAAAGGGATGGAAATTTCTAGACAGTAGAAAGCAACAAACGGGCCAATCAAACAGCATGCTCTATATTCCCTCCGTCCCAATTTAAACTTTCTAGTTTGACTTTACACGGAGATTAAAAAAAAAAAGTTGTGAGTATGGAAAGTAAAGTAGGAGAAAGAAAGTGGGTATTGTGAGAATGACAAGTGAGTCTCACTTTCCATCTATCACTAAATAAAAGCTGAAGTGCAATGCACTTCAGCACACCCACTTTTTCCCGCTCAAACTAGCACCTGGACAAAATAAAGGGAATAATTAGTGCTTGATGCAACGTACTAAGCCTCTATTATCAAATAATGCAACCTACTCATTAGTGACAGATATATGAAACGTACTTTACTATCATTTATCAAATAATGCAACCTACTCAAAACACATTAAATTTCTAACGAGTTCAGCTATATATTTAACGAAACTAACTCAAAATGAAAAGGAAACATGAGAAAGTGATGAGATACCCACCACCGTCCCATTGAAAGGATTGTTAAAGAAACGTTTTGTTAGTTTTTTAACGAAAGTTTACATTTTTTGGATTATTAAAGAAACGTTTTGTTAGTTTTTTTTTAACGAAAGTCATACTTCTGTTAGAATTTTTAACGGCGTTAGAAAAAAATTTGTACATTGCATTATTTGATATATGATAGTAAAGTACGTTTCATATATCTGCCACTAGTTAGTAGGTTGCATTATTTGATAAAAATCGGAAACTACGTTGCATATCTTGGTAGTTTGCCCCAAAATAAAGACTCGGTTCATTCTCTCTAGCGTCGATTAGTAAATACACCCTTTAAACACTATGTACTGACCCGAAATACCCCTCGGTAATGATGGTATCCATCACTCTCTCTTCCCATTTCGCACTTTTATTCTCTCTCTAACTCTCTCTCTAAATTGCTCTCTACGGCCGACCGTTCCACCGGCACCTTCACCTTCACCTTCACCTTTGTCTATCTGGCCTTAGTTTCCGGCCTCTACCCTTTTCTCTCTGTCTCTCTCTTATACATTCTCGCTTTTTCCTCTCCATTCATTCACTGCGAAACAACCCTGGCCTTCAAACAACAACTCCCCGTCGCCGCCTTTGTTCTCGCCATCACCATCACCATCACCATCAGGTCCTTATGCAGCAGTAGTAACCCGGGCCAACGTCATCGAACACACGAGGGCTTCTTTCTTGCCAAGGTCGTGAAGGTAAAGCCTTTAAGCTTTGATTTGAATTTCAACAAAACTACCTGAATTCAATCTTGAAGTTTAGGGCTTTGGTTTCAGATTTAAATTTCGATCCGAAGCTGTGAAGCGTCATTTTGAATTTGGGGACAATTCAGAATTAGGGCTTGAAATTTAGGGCTTTGGTTTCAGATTAGAAAATTCGATCTGAAGATATGAAGCCTCATTTTGAATTTGGGGGTTCTTGAAGCATTTGGTTGGGTGGCAGTGGCAAAAGCACTAAAATAATTAGAACACAAAAACAAATCTTCGTCTACTTTATATTTTTTCAATTAATTGGTGTATGAGATTGTTTAGTTTTTTTTTTTCTTTTCGTAGCATATGGGTGAAATTGAGATAGTCCCATAAAATATGAGTTGTTTCTCTCATTTGTTTTTTTCCCATTTTTTTGGTGGCAAGCCAACTGCACTATAGCTCCCACTTGGTTTTCTCTCACTTGGTTTGCGCAGTTTAATGAATAGGAGTGTATTTGTCATTTTTAGACAAAGTATTTGCATTGTAATGTAATAGTCACTCTGTTCCAGAACAAATGTCCTCTTTTTTCAAATAGCTATTTTATTGGTTATAAGTTTATATGCTCAAAATTAATTATCAGGACAAATGAATAATTAGGAAGATGAAAAGGCTATTTCCATACAAGCTGAGTAGTATGACAGGACAGTCATTATGAATTGTAACTGTCAGCTGGAAATGCCAATCTCCCATGCATTTCCAAACTGATGGTATTTTCAAAGTGCATTGATTTTGCTTGTGCTTAAAATCTCTTTAAGGATTTAAAAAAAGAAAACACTTTTCTAAAGTTTTCTTATGGCTATTTTGGTTTAGTTCTTGAGATTTGTCAATGTTTTTTTGGCCGTGCGTTATTCCATGTTTTCATGCATTTACGAGGAAAGTCTTAGTTGTTGACTTCTTACTTACATTTCCTTTGTAGGACTGTGTTGTGGACTTGTGGGTTTCTTTTTGCTCTTCTTCCAGTCCTGTGTGGAAATTCTGGTGTTCTTCACGGAATGATTTCCATGTATAAATCGTAAGTGGATTGAATTAGTTTAGTTATTAATATTCAATCCCCTATGGCTGTATTACAAGGTGTATATTTTTGGATGCTATGAAACATTTTGGTTGAATTTTGATTGGTTTGAGTCGGTATCGGGGACTTTTCTTTCAATGAGCTGCACGGAGACATCCCATTTTCTGTTTCAAAATTTAAGCGGCGAGAATACCTGTAAGTTTATGCAGGGTGTTGTTTCCTTTTCCCGTTCCTGTTTACTTCTCTGATATCACCTCTACCCCCAACAAGTGATCCATGTATATATATATATATATATATATATATATATATATATATATATATATATATATATATATATATATATATATATATATATATATAATGGTAGAGAAGTTTACCTGGTACTAGCAGCTTTATCGGGGAATTTCTCATCTTAGTAGGAGCTTTCCAAAGAAATAGCTTAGTAGCCATATTAGCAGCGCTTGGGATGATTTTAGGGGCGGCGTATTCCCTTTGGCTATATAATCGCGTGTGTAAATGTACACACACACACACACACACACACACACACACATTATACTCCCTTTGTCCTGGAAAGTTATTCTCTTTTTTTTTCATTATTATTACGAATGAACTTTGAGCAATAACTAATGCTACTTTTAACCATCCTAATGAAAATTAAAAAAATGTTATTGATACACAATTATAAATACCATCAATACCAATTTTTAGATTTCCATTAAGATAATTAAAAGTAACCTAAATTGTTGCTCAAAGTTCATTCACATTAACAATGAATAAAAAAGGATTAACTTTCTGGGACGGAGGGAGTATTTTTTTTGTAATGGTTTTGCAGTGCTGTGTTGGTCATTTTATCTTGAATGAGAGGTTACATAGTCTAGGAGTTCTTGGTTGCATTATGTGTATAGCTGGCTCTGTTATAATTGTGATTCATGCACCACAAGCGCGTCCGATCACCTATGTTCAGGGAATATGGAGCTTGGCAACTCAGACAGGTTTGATGGTACCTTCACTTTCTTATCTTTCCTTTAATTTATGATTGACTTCGAGAAATTTTTTGTCCAGCATTTCTGCTCAATGTGGGATCAGTACTTGTGTTGGTTTTCATTCTTGTGGTAAGTTCCATAATCTTTATTCTTCAATTAATCTAAATTTTATTTGACGTACTTTCAGGATTTTGAAAAATAGTCAGTTGACTGGTCCAATTCGACATTGTGAAAGAGGGGACTGATATGGTCCTGTCATTCTTTTTGTTCAGGCAACCTTGTACAGGACTACTACTTTAGAATCGAGGATAAGAAATGAAACAAAAGACAGCACTTAGGGAAGCACAATTGGGCGATAATGTTTGTACATGCAGGAGACATATCTCCGATGGTTGCCGGGATTGCCTAAAAGGAGTAACATGCGGCCTGACTTCAGAATTCCTGACTTCAGAATTCCGGATAAAATTCTGCAGTTCAAGTTATTTGTTTATTAACAATTTTAAGTGTTTGAAAATCTCATTTCTCTAGATGTAGATACTCTTAAAAAATTAGTTAGAAATGTTAGGACTGCATATGTTAAAGGATAAAAAACTATGCTCTCCGTCTTTATTTTTCTAATGTAATTGTAACACTTATCTGTTCGTGCGTTTAACGCACGGGTGTTGTACTAGTTTTAGGTAATACTCCCTTCGCCCCATTTCAAATTGCAAAAGTTGCCAAAAAGGGTGTCCCAACTAAAATTGCAAAATCCAAAAAATGGCAATTTTAACCCACTTGCACACTTACATCCACTAACCCACTAACTATTCTCTACCCCACTTTCTCTCTTCCACTCAACTATCAACACTCACAACACATTACCTTTTTTACTTTTTCCCTTAATCCTCGTGCCAACCTAGTATTTGCAACTTGAAATGGGGCGGAGGGAGTAAAGCAAAGTAACCTAGTATTTGCAACTTGAAATGGGGCGGAGGGAGTAAAGCAAAGTAAGAACCTTAAATTGGGACAGACTAAAAAGGAAACTAAGAATCTTAAAGTGGGACAGAGAGAGTATTTTTTTTATGGAACCCAAGAAGAAATTGGGTTTTGAGCTCAAGAAACCTTCTCAAAGTGACATCTGTCCTTATCAACTACCACGTGGTGAACCTTGTAACATGCAGATGCCCTGAGTTAATGGTGGCAAGTTACAGATATACCCTGAGTTAGTGAACAACAATGGTGGCAAGTTACAGATATACCCTTAAAATGCTTCAAAATTACGACTATCCTTGTTTTATACTACCTCTGTCCCTAAATGAGTGTCCAAATTTCATTTTAAGGGACAGTGAAAATCTCAACTTTTGAAACAATTTGGTAACAACGATTCATATATAGTCTTGTAATCTCCTTTTCAAACCTTTAGTTTTGCACGTATAAAGAAACCGGTGAAAAAAAATTCGTAAAAAAAACAAACATTTAGGGAGAAAGTTATGTTAAAAAAAGACACTCATTTAGGGACAAAGATTTCTTGAAAATGGACACTCATTTAAGGACAGAGGGAGTAGTATATAAATAGATTGTTGGTTGAAGGTCATTACTGCTTGGTTGTTGAAGGACTTTGGCCAAGAAAAATATGGTGATAATTAGGGGTGTAAATGGTTCGGTTTGGTTCGGTTTGAGCAAATTTGGAGACCAAACCACTAGTCATCGGTTTGAAGAAATCTCAAACCGAACCAAACCATTAAAATTTCCAAACCGAACCAAACTGAACCGTCGTAGTCTGGTTCAGTTCGGTCTAAACCGAGGTTTAATATGTCAAGTTTAAACTGTGTTTTTAACCACGGTCCAAACCATTAATCTAACCTCAGTCTGATTCATAAACCAAGCCCTGTTCTAACCAATTCAAATGAGCACCTAGTCTATGGATACTTAGCTCAAATGGCCAAGTCACATGACTCTTTTGTAAATCCCCACCTGCACCACCTCATTTTATATCTACTTCCTTCTTTAGCCCCTTTCTCTCTTTTTCCATGTGGGAAACATATCTTCCTCAAAACCCAAACACTCAAATCCTTCCCTTCTTCCTACCCTTCTTCCTACCCACACACACGATAATTCTTTTATTCACCCAAACCGCATCAATTCTTTTTAGCAAAAAACCACAAAAAAAATCAACCAAGAGATGGGTTAATGTGTTGGAAATCTCAATTACTAAATTGGGTTTTTTCTTTATGTTTGTGAAACGACTGGAAGTGGCAAATGGAGGATTATTCTCAAACAAAACCAAAAGGAGGTGAGAGGAGAGGGGTGGGCCAGTTTCTTATCACAATTGTAAGAATGAGAGTGAAGTAGAAGAAGAAGTGAAATGGGGATTTTTGCAATTTCATTTACACATCCCTCCCCATCAGATCCTCTTCTCCGAAATGGCAGCTGCAAGTTTGCAGGTTGTGCACCATCATAAACACCCTTCCACTTCCTCTTTCCTTCCCCGTTCTTCCACCTCAGCATTCACTTTCATCAATTTGAATTCTTCCCAGCAGGTCTCTCTCTCCCACACACTCAAAGGGGAGATGGATTTTATAATTAGAACATAAAAGGGAGAGTGAAATTTCATTCATAAAATGGGTCTTGTGCTGTAGATTTAATTTAGAAGCAATTGTTGTTCTTTTGATTTTGTTAGCCAACAAAAATGGTGGGGTAGATTTCATTTAGAAGCAATTGTTGTTCTTTTGATTTTGTCAGCCAAAACAAAAATGGTGGGGGGAGATGTATCTTTCTCTCTCTAGAAATTAAAGGTGAGAAGATGAGTTAGCACATTTCTCCCACATTGAGAAGGAAAGAAATGGGGAGAGGGAGAAGCTGGAAATAAATAGTCAGATCATGGTCCGGTTTATCGGTTTAGACCGCGGTTTGGTCTCGCGGTCTAGTCCTTAGTTCGGTCTCGCGGTTTGGTTTACAATGGTTTGGCTCGGTTTGGTTCGGTTTGGTTTGGAGGGGTCAGACCGCAGACCAAACCGAACCAGGTGGTTTGTCAAATTTACAAACCGAACTGAACCATTAATGTTCAAAAACCAAACCAAACTGCATGGTTTGGTTCGGTTCGGTTTCGAACCGCGGTTCAGACCGAACTGCTGACACCCCTAGTGATAATGGTACTAGTAGCAGTATGAGGCCGGTGATGGGAGGAGAGAAATGGGGTGGTGGTGGGATGGGCTTGTTTTGGAGGGTCTGGGCCGCTGGAATGAGGGAAGAAGGTGGATGGTTTGAAGGTTGATATGATATCAAAACAATTTTTAATTCCTATTTTACCCTTCAGAATTCAGCCATGTATATTGCACATGATAATTTAACGAAAAAATTGGATGTCATTAGCTCTAGTGATTGTTGTTGCACTAAATAATTAGTTTAAGCTACTCAATGCAAGAAATATAATTTGAGTGATCAAATCCACTCATCACGGATAGTTGGGTGACTTTGGATGCAATTTTTCCTTGTTTGAAAATATTGACTTATTAACGGTGACATTTATTCTGTAACAGAGGGTATGGTTTTACATTATTTTTTCAACTTCGCATCTAATCACCCGTCATTATCCAAGCAGCGACAACAATCGAACAAGAGATTCAGGTGTATTTGAAAGTACAATTTAGAAAACAACATTTCCTATTTTAAGAACAACCCTAATTTTTTTTTCTCTGGATTTTGTGAAAAAAATCAACAG
Organism: Campanula takesimana; assembly: GCA_026119855.1. Lineage (NCBI taxonomy): Eukaryota > Viridiplantae > Streptophyta > Magnoliopsida > Asterales > Campanulaceae > Campanula > Campanula takesimana. Next base: position 308,037 of record JAOWBW010000933.1, on the reverse strand, counting down.
GTCCACCCCAAAAAAAGAAAACCGGGCGGTCAATTTTCCAGACCCGATCCTTTCTTCCCACTATATGCAGAGCGTCCAACACGTACCCAAATCTCGGTCTTCTCTAAAGCCCCTCCCAAGCTCCCCCCTTTGTTAATAGTCAAAGTCGGAGCAGGGGATTTTTCACATTTCTTTGTGTGATCCATTATTTAATGTTCTTGAATCGTGAACTAAAATTCTCGGTTCCTTGCTGCTGTTGAGCATTTCAATTTTGTTAGAGTGGTATTAAATTTGTTATTGGAGCTTTACGATGACCGCCGGCGACCGTCGGAGCGGCCGAGATATCTTCTACGACGCTGTCTCCGGTGCCTCTGCTGGTATTTTTTTTTTTTTTTTCGTTAACCCCCTTTTTGCTGCTTGTTCTTGATTCAACTAGGGTTTTTTCTTTAGCTTAATTTACTTGCATTTTGTTGGTGTCATTGTTGTTATGCTTAGAGTACATTAATTGGTACCTTTGGCTCAGTCGATAAGTTTCATGTATGATCCTTTATTACTGAGGTAGGCTGCTAAGTTTTCATATAGAAAATTTCGAAAAATACTACAAAAGGTTATACATACTCTGTGTGTATGTGTGTGTGACTGTGTTAATGTTACTTTGATCTTACAATTAACTACTCACTGCGTCCCGAAATGAAATTAACTACTCCAATCGTCCGGAAATGAATGACATTTTACAAAAAATGTCTTTAAATGAACCGTCATGTGCTAATTCACGCTCTCAATTATAATCTCATAGGGTGATATCATTAAGGATATTTTCTACAGTTTTAAGTAAACTTTTTCAAATTTCGCTCGAAGTCTAGAACAGGCTTTCATTTAGGATATAGAGGGTTATGGATGACCAAACGAGTACCAGCCTACATGGAACATCATGCTTTAAGGTTTCAAAAACAATGTAATATCAATGATTCAGCAGAGGTTGGTCCAATTGACTTGTAAAATGTAAATCACAAAAACTTTTTTGTTTACGTTTAGTTTTTTTCTTTTGCTTAGTTCTTCCTGCATTTTGTTGGTATCGTCGTGTTTAAGCTTAGAGTACCTTAATTTGTACACATAGCTCAGTTCAACAAGTATTATACCTGATCTTTAGTTTCTGAGGTAGGCTGCAAGCTTTTTATATGCTTAAGTAGACAACTTAGGAAGAAATTTCAACAGTTCATCCATAATTAGTCCCGTTATTGTATAATATCACTATACTTGCCTACTGGGAACATCATTCCTCGAAATTTTGAAAAAACTAAATATTTATCAATTATTTAATAAAAGAAAGGTCAAAGTTGGCTTATGAAAATCAAACACAACCTCTTTTTCTCGGAAGGACTTTATAGTATAGCTGAGTAGGAGAATGTCATGTGTTCATTTAAAGATATAGCATTTGAAGTCTGAGTAATGATCATATTTAGTTATGATTAATCTATAAACTGCTGGTGTAGGTGCTATAGCTGCCACTTTTGTGTGTCCATTGGATGTGATCAAAACAAGACTACAAGTACATGGCCTTCCCGAAGTGCCTTGTGGGCATAAAGGTAATTCCAAGTTTTCAATGATAGAATCCAGAGTAAGTACTCCCTCCGTCCCAAACTAATGGCTACTTTTGGTCAAAATTTTTTGATCTTTGACTAACATTTTATGCTAAGCAATTAATCTCCATAAAAAATTAAAAATGGTTATTAAATCACCAATAGAAATATTATCAATAACCATTTTTAAATTTTTATAGAGATTAATAGTTTAGAATAAAATGTTTGTCAAAGTTCAAATATGTTTGACCAAAAGTAGCCATTAGCTTGGGACGGGGGGAGTAGGTGATTTGGGAGTGGAGCTCTGTTTGAAAGCATTTGCAGTAATTAGTATGCCAGGAGGTTTGTAGTTATTATTTGGATGGTCTCTAGCAAATCTCCTGTTGAGTAATGGATGAACTTGGTCTTTATTTGTTACTGCAGTAAGAGGATTGTGATAACTTAATCCTAAAACTTGTTTATATTGTTAAGGGCAAATATAAAGTCACAAAATTTGGTCTACAAAATGATTTGTCAAGATTTTAGTGGTGTTTTTAATTAGTGTAACACCCCAACTTTCCACAACTATTAAATAATCATTAACTTGAATAAATCCTTGAATCAGAATGCCCAACGGCTACAATAACCACAATTCAAACTTTAACTAACAATCAAACCCATAACGGCTAGTACAAGTCACTAGCTCAGAATGGTAACCAACGGAAATGTAACGTTCCACTTAACTTAACTTAACGGAAACATATAACTACTAATTAACTAATCACAAGTAGCTTCTACGCCAACGGTTCCTTGTGACCTTTAGTATCCTTACTTATAACCTGGAAAAAAAATGAGGATGAAAGGAATGAGCGAACAATGCCCAGCAAGTTCATACGGAATCTCCTCGGGTACTAAGAGGAGATAACCGAAAGGAACGGTAACAAGAATTCACAACGAAAGGATAACTCAACGATCAAACAACTCTCAGTTTGAAAACATTTAACTTGATGAAAACAATTCATTTCTTGAAAACACGTGGCTTCAGAGACAGTTTCCAAAACACAACATTTTTCACAAAAATTTACTTTTCTTACTTTACTTTACTTCATTTAGGGATTAAGCACGCGCTGTACCCAGGGCTCGGGTTTCTACTGACCGCACCCAAAATCGGTATATCATGATAACCTACGTTACTTCATCAAGCAACGCAAAAGGGGTCCACATGTTCAACTTAGAACTATGGATAACTGTAAGGGTCCACTTATCCGTTTCGGGATTATGGATAACTGTAGGGGTCCACTTATCCGTTTCGGGATTATGGATAACTGTAATCACTTTACTTATTACAAAACTTCACTTTAAAGAGCTTTTACAAAACAAAGCTTAACTTTACAAACTTTACTTGATCACTTTTTAAAAGATACACATCTCACTTGGACACCAAGGTTACAAAATCAATCATACACATGATACCCCTATTGAACAATAACAATATCAATAGAGTGGATAACAAAAGACGGAACAATTCGCAGAACGGAATAGTTATTAAAAGACTATCTAGCCACACAGATAGTTTACTTTATAAAAACAAAGATTGGGAATCCTAACAAAGGATTAAGAATCAATACACAACTAAGAGCGTAATCCCTTACCTTAGCCTTGCGTTTAACTAGCTCGCTTTACTCCGCTTGGACAATCTACAAACATGAAATAGTCTAGCCTTAGACATGCGAAAAATACTATTTTACTTCCGTCCCAATTTACTTCTTTTTACTCGATTAACCCCATAGTTTAGTCATCTATAACCTCTTTCCTAGTTAGCCAATAACTTTAAGAATGACTACAACACCCCTAGGGTTTTTATTAGTCAATCCCCAACTCTCAATTTCACTATACGAATTACACACACTGATTTCACATTTTCTGCACACACTTACTGAGTACACCTACTGACAGACACACCCACCACTCTGATACACACACACTCTGGTACACCCACCACTCAGATGCACCCACACACACTAAAACACCTTCAACACACACACGCACATATCATACACACACACACTAACACGCAGAACACACACACACACAGTAACACGCAAAACACACACACACACACACTACATCACACGCACACGCACACATATATACACACAAGGACACCTTCATTATTCAACAACCTTATTTTACAACCCTAATTTCATAGTTTTGTATACCCTAGTTCAACATTAGGGTTAGGGTTTACCACCACCATAATCATCATAATTAGGTTAGTTTAAACGGGGAGAACAAGGTTTAGGGAGTAGGATCGTTACCTTACACGTTTCCCTCTTATCTCCTCTTTCTTCTTCTTCTTTTCCCTTGGCCGTTCTCCCTCTCTGCGATCTCTTCTCTGTCGCCGCCCCTCTCCCTATTCCCGTTCTCTGTGTTTTTTTTTTTTTTTTTTTCTTTTGTGATAGAGTAAGAATAATACTAGGGTCTCTAATAATATATACTCTAGGGTTTTAGTTTCCTTAATTAAAAAGGATAACAATAACCTATTGGGTTTTTAATTGCTAAAGCCCAAAATGAGCCCAAGACTTACTCTTAAATAATGAGTCCAAGATAATTAAAAAAAGTTTTACAATTAAATAAAATTTTGGCCTAGGGCCGGGTATTACATTTAGAGTGTGCCGGGTCCACTATCGATGTAATCAATAAAATATCGTTTTAAACATTTTCACTGTAGCTTCCCGACTGTTCCCCATTAATTCTGCTTATGCAGAATTTACCCTTCCATATTGGAACAGAAGTAACTTTATTTTGCATTAAAATTTCACACATTGAAATTTTGTTGTAAACCATTTGTATTTCTCATTTAGTTTCATTTAGCTTCATATACCTCATATGTTGTTAATTGTTGTTATTAAATTGCTAAACCTTTCTGATCACCACCTTTTTTTTTCTTGATATCAATCAGGTAGTGTGATTGTCACAAGTCTTCAAACTATTATAAGAAACGAAGGCGTGAGAGCATTATACCGTGGCCTTTCACCAACATTAGCTGCACTTCTTCCAAACTGGGCTGTGAGTGTTTTTTATCTTCAAATTAGTTAGTGTCATTTCCGCTAGTTTCTGTTCTTGATTCATCCATCTTTAAATTTAATCCTTCAAATTTTGAGCAGATGACTTGGTTGAAGTGAGAACAATTTTCTTCTTTTCTCTCAAGAAACTTTCCGAATGTCATTTTCCTGATTACCTCATTTTTATAATGAAACATATATCTCCTTATTTTTATTATCTTCTTGACTTACAGCAATTATTGTATTATATGTAGGTATACTTCACAGTTTATGGAAACCTCAAAGATCTGCTCCATTCTCATGGTTGGTGATTCTATGACTGTTTACTTGTTAGTACTGGTGTCTCTTTAGAATTTTACAAGCAATTTTCCTATAACACTGGTTCTTATATATGTTGGTTATGTATCCTTTGGTTCTTTTTTTATTTTTTTCATCATATTATACTGTAATTATGCAGCGGATAGCAGTGGTCATCTTAGCTTTGGTGCAAATATGGTTGCTGCTTCAGGTGCTGGCGCAGCCACAGCAATCACCACAAATCCATTGTGGGTTGTGAAGACTAGACTCCAAGTAGGTTTTCTTGTGGTTGCTATATCCCCTAAATTGGTCTACGTCATGTATCAGCCTAGGCCTTTGATGAATAATGCAGTTTTAACTATTTGCTATGAACTGCCACATATGTAATATGTTTATTAGCTTCAATTCCCTTAATCTTTTCATTTGGTGAGAAGAAGAAGTAAATGTTTTGTACACAGCTCTGTGCGCGTTCGGCCCCTACCTAGTTCCATTTGTAGCTAATTGTTAAGATGTTGCTTTTTGGGAAAATTCATAAAATTCCCCTGAACTTAGGAATCCGATGCAGATATGTCCTTAATGTCGATAAACACCCTAGTCCTTTGAGAGTATATTTGACTACCGTTAACTTTCTGTTCAGAAGTTAAACGAAAATGCTGACAAGGCGGCTTATTTGGGTAATTTGATGAATTACATGGAGAAAAAATTGCCAAGTGCATTTGCTGTCATAGGAAGGAAATGAAAGTACAGCGTTTTGATGGTTAAAATATGAGACTACATTTGGACTAAAATGACGTCGTTTAGGGTGTTTGAATAGAGTTCAAAGATTATCTTATACTCCCTCCGTCCCACCTCACTTGAAACTTATTTTCATTTTGGTCCGTCCCACTTCACTTGAGACTCCAAAAAATGGAATGTTTTTACACTCACAACACCAATCAAATCACTATTCTTCCCACTCATTCTCTCTCATACTTTATCTGATATACTCACAACATTTCCTCCCACTAATTCTCTTTCATACTTTTTCTTAGTTCTTGTGCCCACCACTTAAGTCTCAAGTGAGGTGGGACAGAGGGAGTATTTCCAAAACCACCAATAAACCTCCATCACCAACACCAGTCCTTCACCACCACCACGGCCATCTTTTCCCCATCATCACAGTCACCCTCTGTCACAAATTCCCTCCAACACCACAATCTTGTGCATGACATCATTATAAATTATCCCACATAATTGGATATACAACAAAAATGCTATACATATGAGAGAACTTTCTTATACATCAAAGAAAGAGATACTGGGATTCACATGTGTGAAAATGGTGCCTTAAGGAGAAAGATCTATTGTTATTTGTCCTCATCTTAGCACAAACTTATATATATATATATTAAATATATATATATATATATATATATATATATATATATATATATATATATATATATATATATATATAGGGTCGTGCTCCTGTGAGAACCTAAATATCGTGAGAACCGTGAGAACTTGGATACATTAGGTTTTTACCTAATGTATCCAATGGTTCACTTGGATACATTACTTGGATACATTAGGTAAAAACTAATGTTAGTAAATCAGACCCAAGAGATAGCAAATAATAATGAACGCAAATCAACACAGAATATACGTGGTTCACCAATCTCTATTGGCTACCTCCACGGGCAAAGGGAAACAGATATTATTATGGCGGAGAAACAATTACAAGAAGATAATCACACTAATCTATGTTTGCATGAACTTTGATCACAAAGTTCCTAGCTATGCAAATCCCTAGAACTAGAATTACTGATCTTTCTCTCCATGTCAATTGAATTCAAGCACACAAAAATACTAGTTTATGGCTAGTATTTATAGGCTAGAGACCTAAACCAGAAGACTGAAGGAGTCCTTAATTAAATCCCAAAAAGGATTTAATTACTTTCCTTTTTCTTCTTAAATTTGACTTATTCAAAGTCATTTACTCTAACAATCTCCACCTTTACTTTGAATCTCCCCTAATAATTCAGATGCACGAGCTTCCGACATAGACTCTACCTTGAGCCACATCCCTCGTACCAGATTTTTCAACCTTTGCCTCAGTCTGTCTTTCGTCAAAGACACTAGATTTGTCCTCCGGACAACCAGATTTTCCGCGCGCGCCATGTATCTTCAAGACACTCAGAATTTGCCTCACCAGGCAAACAACCTTGTCCTCTGGACAATCAGATTTTCTGCATGCAATGTATCCTACGGACACCCAGAATCACCCCAATGGGCAATTAACAGTCATTCAGACGTGGCCCATCCAGTCGACATTGGATCTTGCCAACAATGACTGACAACATTGGTATGTGTTGATCTTCTAGCAATGGCTTGCCCAGTTCACTCCGGCCTAGAGTAAAACGATGCTCCACCTGCTCGTCAACACCCTCACCAATCTCAGAACCTTGGAGGATGCACAAGGAATCTTTTCTTCCGCCCTTCAGAATCACATCCGAACCTTTGTAGACATCCAGAACTCCACCTTCACCTTTGAAACTGTATCCCTTCTTGTCCAACCGACTAAGTGATACCAGATTCTTTGCTACTTGTGGAACGTGTCTCACCTTGTTCAATGTGAGATATTTATCACCAGAAGTTCTCACCCTTACAGAGCCCATGCCAACTACTTCGCAGATAGATCCATTAGCCATATAAATACGGTCTTTATCCTTCTGCTCGTACGTTGTAAACTGCTCCTTGCGCGAACACATGCGATAAAAAACTCCCGAATCTAGAACCCATGCAACTTCCTTGCACGCTTCTTCTTCGGTCACCAGGGCAAAATCACCATCCTCATTCAGATTGTCACTGCTCACCATCGCTGCAGCCTCAGATGCGGAGTCAGATGTACAACTCTGAAATCTAACCAGATTATTGCCTCGGGCAACACAGATTTTGTATCTACTTCTAGATCACTAGAATAGACTACAACAGATGTTAGATCTTCAGATTATACCAGATAGCTAACTTCTGATCACAGAACCCTAGCTTCAAATCTCCGTCTTCAGATGTAGATACTAGACACCGAAATGTTCTAGATGCGTTCTTGGATCACCACCGAATACCAGACGAACTTTCAGATGCTGATCTACCAAATTTGCTATTTCTAGCACAGATTTCTGCACGGACACTGCACGCGGACTGCACGGAAAAAACTGCACGCGAACTGCACCAAAACTGCACGCGACCCGCACCAAGACTGCACGCGAACTGCACCAAGACTGCACGCGACCCGCACCAAGACTGCACGCGAACTGCACATTTTCTGCACGCGATCTGCACTTTTTCTGTCCGCGACCAGCACGCCCAATGCATAATCTTCCATCAGATAATAAACCTGTTCTTTGCGTCAGACTTGTTGATTTTCTTGTCCATCCCGGAATCAATCTCTTTCTACCGCAGCGGAATGCCCTGATCTTTCTTTACTAACCAGACTCTGGTGCAACCAGGCTCTGATACCACTTGTTAGTAAATCAGACCCAAGAGATAGCAAATAATAATGAACGCAAATCAACACAGAATATACGTGGTTCACCAATCTCTATTGGCTACCTCCACGGTAGCAAAGAGAGGACCACTCTTTAGTAAGATAGCAGCCAGTGAAAGAGTAGAACTAATTCTCTCCATTCAGAGAGAGCAGAGCCTCGGCTCACGCTTTCACTAAAAGAATCAAGCCATTGCGAGCCTTTTCCTCATGGAAGGACCAGACCAACCAAGAGATCGGATCAGATAAAGGGGGGAGAGAACTACTATTGAAAGAAGGCGAATCGCTACTCCTCAGGAATAGAATCTTCTACTGAAACAGAATCCACAGCAATCGATGAACTGAGCCTGAGCCCACCTGCTGCTACTGCCTCCTCCTAAACTGGATAAAATGTCCTAAGACCTCCTCTTTCCCGGCTTTGATATTGCATGCCTTATCGGGGAAGAACCTTAGGGCCTTCCCTTTGCTATGAGCTAGGATTGAGGAATGGGATAGGCATCTTGACTGGTTAACCTACGCCCGCGACTCCGGTGAAATAAGAGCTATATTCCTATAGCTTCCTTAGTGCATGATGCTTGTTAAATAGTCTTTGACGGTCTGGGTACCTCTTAACTAATATGGTAGTGCCCTTTCTCACTCTTCCAATCCTACGCTTGCTCTCTTTTCTTATTGCCCCCTGTCGGTATCATATGAAGATAGGTCTTCAGGTCTCCGCCTCTTCTGCCTAACTACCTCGATGGGTACTGATACGACATCTCAGTCATTTGTCGACTCTATCTCCCAGTCATCCCGTACATCGGTGGACATGCGTTATTGGTATCACATAAGGGCCTTTTTCCAGGTTTCTTAGAGATCGGGTCTTAATCGTCTGCTAATTCACCAAAAGGAAAGTCACTCATTTCAGGTTACCAACTCGCACCCCACCGGAAACTCTCATCTCATCGAATACGACGGGAAGCAGTTCATGCTTTTGGTAAGACAGCAGAAGAGAGCCTGTGCAAAGGGAAACATATATTATTATGGCGGAGAAACAATTACAAGAAGATAATCACACTAATCTATGTTTGCATGAACTTTGATCACAAAGTTCCTAGCTATGCAAATCCCTAGAACTAGAATTACTGATCTTTCTCTCCATGTCAATTGAATTCAAGCACACAAAAATACTAGTTTATGGCTAGTATTTATAGGCTAGAGACCTAAACCAGAAGACTGAAGGAGTCCTTAATTAAATCCCAAAAAGGATTTAATTACTTTCCTTTTTCTTCTTAAATTTGACTTATTCAAAGTCATTTACTCTAACAACTAATGTATCCAATGGTTCACTTGGATACATTACTTGGATACATTAGGTTCTTACCTAATGTATACAAGTTCTCACGGTTCTCACGATATTTAGGTTCTCATTTGAGCACCTACCTATATATATATATATATACTCCGTCCTATCCGAATTAGGATTTTCTCTCCGGACACGGGGATTAAGGAATATTAGTATTCTATTGAGAAAAGTGGTAATGAGTTATAATTAAGACATTTTAACCTGTATAGTTAATCACTAATCATTTTTAACAAAGACAACCCATTAAATTACAAATTACAATAAAATGTACAGTTCATCCACATTCAAAAGTTTCAACACCATTTAATACCATCAGTCAACCACCACCATAAAATGCCACCACCGCCACAACCACCACCGCCACCGCCACCACCGCTGCCGCCACTACCGCCACCACCATCCCGCCACCACAGAACATCATTGCATCTGTCATTAGCACAACCACTTTACACCACTAGCATCCCTGTCACCATCAAAAAACAACAAAATTTCAAAAAATCAAAAGAAACCAAAATACACAAAGAACACAAAGAGTCAAAGAGTATCTCTGCAATCAAAAAGCAAAGATTTGGATCTACACACCAACACTCCCAAATTAACAACCAAAAATGAACACACATAAAAATACATCAGAACTTGACAAATGACTGGATCTACACACACATAAACACATCAGATCTGCATCGATATGTAATTAAAAGATCACAGTTCAAAAATTCGACCTGTCACAAAGAGAGAGAGAGAGAGAAAGCGAGAGAGAGAACAAAAGCGAGAAAGAGACTTATCTGAAGTTGAAGGCGACGGCAGCGACAATGGCGTTTTCCCTGGGCGGCGACAATGGCATTTGGAAAGAAAAAGAGGTAAGGTGAAGGGGAAGGGGTGCGGCAAAGGAGATGGGTAGTGGTGAGAGGGTGGGAAGGTCGGAGGGGGACGGCGGGAAGGGTGGAGGGGGACGGCGGGAGGGGTGGCGGCATGGAGAACAGAGATGAAAGAGCAATAGAAAGAGAAATCGGCAAGAGGGAATTGGGAATCGTTGGTATGAATGAATGAGGGGGAGGGAGATATTTTCTAGGGTTAATGGTTGCTGGGTTTGGATAAGTGGGGTGGGCTAGCCCATGGTAGTTAATTAGTTTAAATGGGTTGAGATTGGTTTAATTTAAGATGATTAAAGTAAATTGAGTGGGGTAGATCCAATATTATAGTAATATAAAGTTTCCATTTTGGGATGTCCTAATTCGGATGGGACACCCAAAATGGAAATTTGTCCTAATTCGGACGGGACGGAGGGAGTATATATATATATATATATATATATATATATATATATATATATATATATATATATATAGGTAGGTAGGTGTTCAAATGAGAACCTAAATATCGTGAGAACCGTGAGAACTTAATGTATCCAAGTGCACATTGGATATATTAGTTTTTACCTAATGTATCCTAGTAATGTATCCAATGATGTATCCAAGTGAACCATTGGATACCTTAGTTTTTTACCTAATGTATCCAAGTTCTCACGGTTCTCACGATATTTAGGTTCTCACAGGAGCACGACCCTATATATATATATATATATATATATATATATATATATATATATATATATATTTAAATCAATCGCTCTAGCTGTGTATATGAGAGAAGAGAAATTGTGAATCAAAATTGAGTATGAAGTTAATCAGAAATGAGTATGGATCTGGAATTAAATAAAAAATGAGTATGAATCTGACCTTAAAATTTAAAATAAAAAGGGAGGGGGGGCCGAGAAGACAGAGGCATCGATTGTGGTGGTCTGGAACTAAAGAGGGGGGTGGCCAAGTAGGTAGGCGACGTGGATCTGAAGAGAGGGATGGCCGACTAAGCAGAAGGGGAGGGGGAAGGAGGGGGAGGGCACTGAAAAGAAGGGCAGGTGGCGGCGGACACGCTATGGGTAGGCAGCATGAGGGAAGACGATAGAGAGAAGAGAGGAGTAGGGAGAGAGAGGGGTAATGGTGGCCGGGTGGGTGTGGTGGGGAAGAAGAAGGTAGAATCGTAGAAAAGTTGATCTAGGTTAGATGCTGTTCATAAGGGGATGCTCCATACTTGTATGACTTTTTTGAGATGTCCGAGTTGGTTTGGTTTCATGATTTTCTTTGAATTTGATATGTTTGCTGGCGAAAACTGGTGCTTATAATTATATTTGGATCTTCAGATACTTAAATGCTCGTTTTTCTTATGAACTAACACGTTTGGGCCACAAAAGTGCACGAATAAATTAACATTAGCTGATACATTGAAAGCTAGGATTGATCTCATTATCATGATCTTATCCCCTAAAACATCCATGATAGATGGTGAAACTCTCCATTGCAGTTCCTTGAAAATCTCAGTGCCCACTTTTTATAACTATGTTAGAGGTCCTTTGCATAGTCAGTATGCTGAACTGCCTGCAGTCTTTTACCATAGGTGGTTATCATTTTGTACACTAGATTGATTCATTTTTGTTTGTAGACGCAGGGAATGAGACCTGATGTTATTCCTTACAATGGTATATTATCTGCCTTGAGACGTATCGTCCATGAGGAAGGGTATCGCGGATTGTACAGGTATGCTTATTGTGTAGTACTTTCAGATTCTTTCTGTTTCGAGTATTCTTTTTGGTTCACATCCTTGTTGATTGATTCATTGCTTGTTCTTCATTTTCCCAACCAATGTAAGTTTGTTTTCAAATGCTCAATCGTCCCAAAATAAGAGTCTAGTATTATTTTGGGGTGTCCAAAAAGTGTCCTTTGACAAAACCTCCCATTTTAGGCATAGTAAGTGAATGTTTTTACTACCATTTCTCCCATTTGGATACTGCATCCTCACTCAGTTTTGTGTGGGTTACAGTGGCCTTTTGCCCTCTCTAGCAGGAATTAGTCATGTTGCTATTCAATTTCCCGCATATGAGAAGATCAAGTGCTACTTGGCACAAAGGGGTAATACATCATCTCTCCATCGTCCTTTAGTTGGTTAGACCAGCTTGCATAAAATAATTTTTCTAATTATTTTATTAATGAATTTTGATCATGTTCGTTCTAAGCTGTCAGAATGTACAATATAACAACATTAAATAGTTCCTTAAATAATGCTGATCATGTTCTTTTGAAGCTGTCAGATAATAAAACCACCAGTGACCTAAGCCCTGGAGAAGTTGCAATTGCCTCTTCAATATCTAAAGTTGTGGCCTCTGTAATGACTTATCCACATGAGGTATGATTATTTGTTCTTCTGCTTGACCAGTATAGGTCAAATTTGTCACTGAACATTTTTTTTTTTTTTTTTTTTTTTTTTTTTTTTTTTTGTATTTTCACAAGTGGTAACTCAAAGCACATTTTTTTCTCTTGCAAAATCTCATAATGAAATTGAAAGCACATTTTGTATTTTCACAAGGTACGTGTTTGAGATTTATAAAGTTGTATTAGTTGTATAAAAGTTACTGAGTCTACCTTGCTATTTTTGATACCCATAAGCGTACTTGCAACACTCTAGTGTAGACACTAAGGGCATTCACGTCTATGCACTACTAAATGGCCTAAAAATTGACTACTTTAGTTTTATAAAAAATCTGAAAAGCAACACTTTTGATGGAAGGTGTAAAAAATCTGAAAGCAACACTTACTTTTGATGGATGGTGTAGTATTTTTTTTCCTTGTACTAATGTTCCACTTCACATGCACCTCATTTTCCCATTAAGAGACCTGGATGCCCATTATAAAGGTGCGCATGTTGAGTTATTTTGCAATGCTGACACATTTGCAATAATTTGGATTTCAATGGCTCAATTACAAAGCTATATAAATTTGGTGAACATTTGGTGTTCTGCATTGTAATTTTGAAGCACATGGAATCATAGGGAATGGGCCTATGAATAAGCAAGCGTCACTTTTTATGTTCCCACTTCCATTTTTCCTATTCCCTTCAAATCATTTTTTGTCTCTTTTTGCGTGTGTTTGTCTTGAACTTGCTTGTGATAATCAAGTAATCTCTGTCACCTAGGTTATTCGTTCCAGGCTTCAAGAACAAGGGCAAGTCAAGAACTCTGCTTCCCACTATGACGGCGTTGTTGATTGCATAAAGAAAGTTTTTCGAAAGGAAGGTCTGCCTGGTTTTTACCGTGGTTGTGCAACTAATCTGCTAAGAACCACCCCATCTGCTGTCATTACATTTACAAGTTACGAGATGATAAATAGATACTTGAGGCGGGTTTTACCTCCTGATGAGAACCATTCTAAATCTCATCTTAAATCTGATGGTCATATTAAGCCTCAATAGGGAATGGAAGGGAATGCAGATGACAACAATTTACGAGGATCTGAAACCCCATCGAATTCAAGAACTATAATTCCTTTGGGTCACCCAGATCGACCAAAGGCCAGGTACTGAATAGGCTATTTTTGCGAAGAAATTTTCCATAAAAGAAAACTCTTGACGTAGGAAGATGAATAAAAGAAGATGCAATTCTTCACTTTTTTTGCTGATTTATTCAATGCGGTTCATTTATGGGCTAGCCCACTCATGTCTATGTTTGTTCAATATATGTTCTTTCTTTTTGGCTGGAAATTTTGTAGGTTCCTTGACAAAAACCGTTTGTGTTCCAAATTTACGACAATGCTTTTCTTTCTTTGTCATTGTTAAGCATACCGTTAAATGATCATGCACCTGATACATTGTGTGTGTATATGTATACATACATACACGTGTGTAACCTCCTATTGTTGGAGGCGACTATGTGTGTGCGCGCGCGTTTGTATTGTCATAGAGCATTTAAATTTCCAGGAAGTTAAAAGCATAAACTAGTACAGTAGTATATGAACTCGCTGCTTCATTTTGTATTTACATAATCCCTCAACCTTCTGTAACTCCAAAAATCAGCAAAAACCCTGATTTTGGCTGATATAGATCATATTGACCTGCTTGTTTGTGCAGTTTATGATATGGGTATTAATACAACATGATGATCAACATCTACCTAGTAGTCTGACACCAATTGACATCAAAAAATCTTAAGAACTAGTGTATGGTGTAGTACTGCTTCCGCTATGCCAGTTACCCGTGACTGAAATAGGTGAAGGCACAAACTTTGGGTTCTTCAATAATCTTGCTTCTTCTGTTTCTGGTGAAGGATGTGGCTTTACTCCTTTAACCTGTCCAAGACTATCCGTCCCCTCTTTTGTTTCATAGCCATGAATTTCCTTCAAAACTACCATAACCTCGCCCATCGTAGGCCTCATTTCCTTGTCAAATTGCAGACATCGAAATGATAACTCAGCCACTGAAGTAGTCATCCTGTTGACTCTCTCATCTGATCCAAACCCAATACTCGGGTCGATCAGCTCATTAAATTCGCACTTCTGTATCCTGTTTAGTGCATAGTTTGACAAGTTTATTTCATGTCTATGCCTACTTATATCAACAGCAGGCATGGATGATATAAGCTCTATTAGGACAACCCCAAAGCTGTATACATCACTCTTATCTGTCAGTTGGTAACACTGATGATACTCTGGATCGACATACCCTGGAGTACCCTGGGGAGCAGTCGACACATGAGTAACATCAGTAGGAAAAAGCCTAGATAACCCAAAATCCGCAACTTTGACACAAAAATTCTCATCTAGGAGAATGTTGTTAGTCTTCACGTCTCGATGTATGATATCAGATTTGTGTAGGTATGCTAATGCACTTGCTGTTTCTATAGCTATGTTCATACGTATAGGCCACGTAAGCAAACCAGGCTTGGCTCGATCACCATGTAGATGATCTGCAACGGTGCCATTACAAATGTACTCATAAACTAGTAGTAGTTCACGGCTCCGGTGAGATGTGCAGCCATAGAGTAAGACCAAGTTCGGGTGGCGTAAACGGGTGAGTATTTCGACTTCGTTCATGAATTGCTCCACTCGCTTATAGTTGTGTTCGTAAAGTCGCTTCACTGCTACTTCCCTTCCGTCTTTAAGTTTGCCTAGTTTGAAAAATGATGCATGTATTAAGATAAAAGGGTATATAAATGATGGTTGAAGTTGCTAAACATAGACATGCGTTTAGGGTTGTTTAGGGACGCCTTACCGTAATAGACGGTACCAAAACCTCCGTCCCCAAGTTCTTTATTAGCATCGAAACTGTGAGTAGCTTCTTCGAGTTCTTTGTAGGAGAAGATGGGGACCCCGAAACGGACGCTAGCAGCTTCTAGATCTTTTGTGGATTTCTTTGATGAGAAGTAGGATGAAATCTTACTCTTTTTGTAGAATCGCCGAATCATAAATGCCAAGCAAATGACAAGGATGGATGCTGATACAACAACTGCAACTGTACAGAGAAAAGGGATTTACTTGTTTAGATTAAGGTTTGTTATAAGTGCTCATGATCCTGATTAGTAAACATGTGTTAGAAGATAGTATGTCTTACCTTTTGTGATAACTTTCCTGTTCCTTGTTTCTGCAAATTAGAGGAGAACAATGTCAGTATAGACAGGAAAAAAGATTGAGGTAATGCTTAACATTCTCAGAACTGGTCAAGATTAATGCAAAGCATGGAATTAGTGTTCTGAAAATTCAGAGCTAGGAAATACTCCCTCCGACCCAAAATGATCTTCACATTTGACTATTCAAACTTTTTAAAGATATGAACACTTGATTCAGTAGCCATGTTGTGCTTATGCACATTTAAGCCTAAATTGTAGAAATGGAAAGAACTTTTCGGGACAATGAAAAATGGCAAATGAGAAGATCATTTTGGGACGGAGGGAGTATCTGTCAGAGTTCTTAATTGTTGTCAGATATCAGTTGTCTATGTTACTTATGCTGATACCTTTTGCAGCATATATACAAAGGAAATGTATGCCTCCATTTTGACATTGGCCTCCATTGTAATGACATCTAAGACAATCCTCAGATACACTCAAAAGAAGAGTGAAGTTGGCAGTCAAAATTTGGAACAATTCTGATTGATTTGCTCCAGGAGGAAGCATGCCTTGTGTTAGATGTGGTAGCTGAATGATTAAGCACTCTTGAGGAATATCAACGCGATCTGAAAAATCTATAATATTCGCTGGATATTTGTAGTACAGATTGAAGTCTCTGCAATCTCTGTAACGATGATATGTCGAGATATTAAAGTGTTTATCAGTTATAGGAGTGACCTCAGGACTGTTGTTACATCTGAATAGGGTGAGAGCAGGGACGATGTAATATGAAATGGAAGAGGTGTTGGGAAAAGTTAAATTGTGGAAAGTATCACAACTTTTGGTACGGATACGGTCTGAAAACACCTTGTCCTGAATAACTATAGAACTATTCAACTTCGACAACGATGTTAAGTTGTACCATTTTTGATCTGTTTTGCTCAGTTGGATTCTTGGAACTGTTTGATTGCAATCTAATTTGCACAAACCGCATCGTGAGTCTGAATTGTAGAAAGGGAACCCGAAGGAGCCGAAGTTTCGGCACTGAAAATCTGGACAGGATGGGTTGGAGTTGCTATTTTTGTTCTCTTGAGCAGAACAGAGAAAAAGAGATGGGAAGTAGAGAAAACAGAAAGAAAAAAAGAAGGCAAGAGGAGCCATAGATCTGTTAACTGTTGGGATTCTGTAATCTAAAGACTGGGCAGCTTGCTTTCTCAAGTCACTAGGGGATATATATATTTTTTTGGGCACTATATTGAGAACTTATCTGGTGTTCACGGCAGTTGACTTTTGGAATTTTGTGTGTGAGGTAAGTCTTTGAAGATGTTGACTATTACGCCATCATTCTCCTTAAACAAACCTTCTTTATTGACCACCCATTGGCAAGACTTTGACTTGTGGACCATTCAAAAATATTTATGAAATTTCATCATTCTTTTCCAAAAGTTAGTTGTTAACCCAACCTTTATCAAAGGCAAATAGTATGAGATAGAGAAAAAGAAAGTTTAGGGGAAATGTGTACCGACTCACGGCAGTAATCATGGTGGTGGTGGTGGTCCTGGTAGTGGACACCATATGGGCGGATTCATGCGGGCATGGTTTTGTTCTAATGTGAAAATGGAGCTGCAAAGCAGCATGACAGTGACCAATTTTGTCTAAAGGTTTTTATGGCTACTGACTTGGTCTTCTAAGGACATAGTTTATGGTGATATAGTATATATGTGTGTTTGTGAACTGGAGGGAGCCTCCAATGTACTTATAGTTATTTACCAATGCACAATTTCAAATGTCATCTTTCCATCATTATTTTCGTTAAAAACTTCACAAGTTTGTTACAAAAGTAACTAAAGTTAGTCACATTACCTCACATTTAACCTGTCACTAATAGAGTTAACTCCGGCTGGCCATATTCCCCTTATGTGGTCGCTCAGGCAGCCCCATCCCTGTCTTCTACTTCCCCGTATATCCGCAAAATTTCACCAAAACCCCCAAATCCTAAGAAATGGACCTCCCTCAATATCGACTCATGTCAAAATGCTCCAAGGCAAGCGGTATCATTACAGACGAGTTTTGAAGAATTGTAAATAATCACACAACGTTTACTGCTAAAACGTAAAAAGAAAAATAACGTTTTGTACAACGTGAAGCTAAAACGGGAGCTAACACATTTTTTTAGGTAGTGAATGTTTTACAATGTGTAGAAAATGTTTTACAAACATTGTGTGGTTTTCACATCGTTAGATGGGTGGACCTAATTCCATTATATTATAGCGGTTCCGGACCCTTAATTTCTCAATATTTGATCTCGGATGTTGATTGCAACCAATCAAATCCAAGTAGAGATGCATGTGGTTGGAGGGCTATGTTGAATTAGTCTATCTACCCCACGGTTGTGAATGTGTGTGGTCCTGTAGTCGATGATATTCGTGAATTCCCTTCCCTTTCCCACTTGCTTTATATTATACCCAAATAAATAACTGTCTTCATATTTGACAGGTATGAAACCTTCATAACATCTCTTAATTCAAATTAATATCTACTCAGTTGTAAGTGTACATATACACCCTGTGTTACATTTATGTTTCTATCTGTTGTATTCAATTCAATATATACAGCCACAAATTCTTATACTCCCTCCGTCCCGTCCCAGAAAGATAGTCCACCTTTTTTTCGTTGTTACTACGAGAGAACTTTGAGCAGTTATAAATGCTATTTATATTTATGTTAATGTGAATCTAAAAATTGATATTAATAGTATTTATAATGGTGTATCAAGAACAATTTCAAAAATTTCATTAGAATAATTAAAAGTAGCCTTAATTATTACTCAAAGTTCTTTCGTAAAACCCATAAAAATAGGGGGACTATCATTCGGGACAGAAGGAGTATTTTTTATTTGACATATTATACCTTTTAATATTAATTTTATAATACGAGTAGTTCATTAAAATCAAATGAAAGTTTGCTTTAGTGATTGAGAAACTAACCTCATACCACCAAGTGCATACATTCCAAAATATACCCCTTCCTCCCGCAAACGGAATGTCCATTTTTTCAAACCCTTTTTTGGCCCTCAATACTTTTTAACCAATTCTTTTTTTCCTTCATTACATATTTTTGAACTAGTAAATGTAGGAAAGTTTTTCATGCATCTTTACCTTTAAGTTTTATAAGAAAAATATAAGCATTTTCAAAATGCAGCTTAAATGAAAAAGCCATTCATTTGATAATAGAGAGGGTATTTAGTTTAATCAGATGTTTCTAGTTTGAGCACTAATGCAGTTGCGTTAAAACCTAATATGAAGACAAATATACCCCATATTCCAATCTGAACCTGGAACTGTTGTTGAAGATATTAGCTCCAGCATTGTTACGCGTAAAATTTATTACTACTTCTGTCCCTAGATGAGTGTCCAAATTTCATTTTAAGAGACACTGAAAATCTCAACTATTTGAACAATTTGGTAACAACGATTTATATATAATCTTGTAATCTCCTTTCCAAACCGTTAGTTTTGCACATATAAAGAAACCGGTGAATTTTTTTTCGAAAAAAAAACATTTAGGGAGAAAGTTATGTTAATAAAAGACACTCATTTAGGGACAAAGATTTCTTGAAAATTGACACTCATTTAGGGACAGAGGGAGTAGTATTTTAAAAAATCGTAACTAGATTCTAACCAAGTACGGAGTATTTTTAAAAGGTTTCCAAAATCTTAAATTAGTCAATTGCTGCAAAATTGACCACCCACATAAGTCATTATATTGGGCTACAACTACTACTAGGCTCAATCCTTCATCTAATAAATTCAATTCAATTGCTAGCCTAACTTTACTGCTTTTTGAATAATTCATTGCCTTCATTTTCAAAAACAAATCTAACAGAGGGTTACAAGAAGTCAATAATACGACTTTGTAATATATTGCCACGCAATGCTAGGGGCACAAAAAAAGTTCACAAAATGATGGATATAAAATGAGATGTCGATATTTTATTGGTTACATTGAAAGTGGACCCGGCACACTCTAATTAAAAAACACCAATAAGATCTTCGCACATCAATTTGTAGACCAAATATTGTGGCATTCTTTTTTAACTTTATATTTATCCAAACATGTGAACGGTTAGATTAGAAGTGGTACATAGAGTGGCACACAAAAGTGGTACAGGAGATCTGAACTCTATTTACACCCTCTCAAGATAAGGTTATTATCCTGTTTCTAAAAATAATGGCATCTATCCTCATTAATTCTTAAACTTGTTATTTTGTCAAAAAAAAAAAAAAAATAATAAATAAATAAATCTTAAACTTGTTATTAGTTCAATTAAAATTTTTATCAATAATAATTTTCAAATTTTTGTAAAGATAATTTCTCAAAATTTACTCAAACTTTTCATAAAAATTAAAATATGACATTTATTAATTTTGGGATTGAAGAAGTATATGCCTTTTTAATATATTAATCTGTCTCATCCGTTTTTAACACATGTTCTTTATTTTCTTATTACAAGTTCAAAACTTGTAGACACCTTGCAACATTCTATTATAGAGAATCTTGACCTTTTCTTGAGCAGTTTTTTTTTTTTTTTTTTTTAAATATTTGAGCAAACAAATTGACCATTTTATAAAGTATCTTTCCATTAGTATATACTATCTCCGTTTCCTGATGTGTCAAAAAGAATTCATCTATCTTAAAATAAATATATTGTGTTTTTAAAAGAATAATAGTCTCAATAAAATTAATTATAGTATAAATAACACAAACAAGTAAAACACCATTTACATATTTTGTTGATAATTCAACTATAATATTTATCATTATTTTTATAAACCATAAATGTATTAAGGAAATTAAATAATAATGGAAGAGACCATTCACTTTCTATTCCAAAAATTTCTTCATAATCGTCTGTTCCAGATTAGAAATAGTATCAAACAAATCTATTAAAAAAATTGAAACCGGCACTAAAATATTCAACTTTAAAAAGGCAACCTAGCACAAAGTATTATCTAAATGAATCTACATAGTATACAGGAGTAATTTAATTTGATTGATAAAATATTTTATTATAAAAAATATTTAAGGATTAGGTAGTCGACCTTTCTGCGACTTATTTCCCCCGAGTAACACCCGCCTGGTTGCTATTTAAAAAAAATGTAAAGACTTTTGGTGGCTTAAAACAAAACACACAACACGCCAAGGATGACCACTTGTTAATAAATTTTACTAACCTCATTCTTAAATGAATAAATGATTACTCCCCCGTCCCACTCAAATTAGGACAAATTTTCATTTTGGGTGTTTCATTCGAATTAGGACAACCAAAAAACGGAAGTGTTTTATTTAATGGGACCCACATTCACACTCACAACAACTTTTCACTCATTATTCTCTACCCCACTTTCTCTCTCCTACTTCACTTTTCATACTCACAACACCTACTCCACTAACACTTTTTCCTTAATCCCCTGCCCAACTCAAAAATGCTAATTCGGGTGGGATGGAGGGAGTATTTTTTTTCGGAAAAATTCTACTCTAGAAATAATGAATGTTCACTTTATTCTTAAATAAAAGTATATTTTAGCTTTTGAGACGGACGTAGTTTTTTATATTAATTTTTTTTTGTAAACTCCAAATTTGTTTTGACATAATATTAAATGAGTCAGTCTTATAAAAAACTTATTTTACACTAAGAGATGTGTAAAATCTGTTTTACGTTAAGAGATTCTGTTTTACATTAAAGCGAGTATAAAACAAATTTTACATTAAAGCAAAGCGAGTGTAAAACAAATTTTTTCTCCAGATTTTCACATATTAAATATAATACCCGGGTGAAATCAAGAGTTGGTCAATAAGCATAGTTTATCACTACTACAAGGTTGGTGTCCTATAAACATATTTGAGAACAAATAAGTGCAATCCTAGTGCTAACCTTTTCTAAATAATTGCAATGAGTCACAACTACTCCTTCCGTTCCAGATTAAGTTCATAGTGTCCGTCCCAGACTATGGTTTTATTTTTCCTCTAGCTACCATCATATGGAAAGTACACTAAATTTTAGTTTTATAAAAATAAATATTCATGTTGTTCAAAAAAAAAAAAAAAAAAAAAAGTTCATTTTGGGACGCTCATTGTAAAAAGAGAAGGGTGAAGAGAACTTACTGGTTCTTCTGCAACGCCAAACATGAGGTCTATCTGGGCAGAAACATCTAAAATGGAAGGTGCTCGCATTAAATCCACACCGTCCGCCACTCTTCTCACAAATGCTGCAATCTCCAGCCGTCCATTTCATCAAGAACCCCTTCCTCAACAACTCCTCGTAATAACTCCACGACCTAATTCCAATCCCATCGCCGCTGCCGCCGTCATTCAGTTCCACCGGCGCCACCACACTCTGTCCACACTCCTCCATCCCCAACCCCAAATTCACATCACTCTCAAGCATAACCAGCCCCTCATTACAACCCACCCCATAACTCATCAACCTCGAATCCAATACCTCCACACAATCCGATAACAATACCAAATTCCTCGAATAATTCTCCATTTTGAAAACAGAGTTTCGCTCCATCGTGAAATTCCGAATCAACGGGAAATCGGAACACCCATCAGCAGAAATTTCCGGCACGGCGGCGTTGTGCACGCGAATTGATTGGTTGGTGTAGTAAATTTGTTGAATTACGTAGTCGTTATCGGGTATATGAAGAAGTGGGAAGCCCTTAGAGGTACAATTGAGCTCGAATCCAGGGTACCCACAATATGATTCTTGTTTGCCATGGATGTAAAATGGGTAGCTAATATTATGCCCATTTCCACAGTCTTTGGGTACACAGGCTTCATAATAAGGATCAATTCTGCAAAAACATTTTATTGGTAAAAGGAATAGATTGAATATACAGATGATGGATATGGTGGGTTGGACCATTTGAGAATTTTGGGGGATAAAAGATTGAAGATATTTTCAAGATAATGGAGATGATATAGTTTATTTTTGAGAGTTGGCTGAAGATGACTATGAACACATGGTGCTTTGACTTTGAATTAAAGTGTGGGAGTTTGGGTATGGTTGTCTACACATGCATGCCTCATATTTCATATTTTGAATTATGATTTTGAAGGGAATTTCAATACCCCTTGTGGTTTCTACTAATTTCACTTCACCCCATATACTATTTTAATTCAACCTTACCTCTCATAATAATAGTTTTGTTAAAGAGCTGTGCCATAGGGCTGTGTATAATAAAGTCATAAAATTTTGCTCAAAAAATCAGATATAACAACCATTTATTGGTGTTCAAATTGAATAATGTTTGAGTCCGTGGATTAAACATCCTATTAATTCTATTAACTATTAGGATTTTGTGATTTTCTTGTGTGTGAATCATTAGTATTTGTTAGAATAAGGAACGGATCCACACGTAGTAATATGGGTAAAGGTGCACTCAATGATTTCTCATATTTAATAGAAAAAGCATACTCCTTCCGTTCTAGGTAAGTTGCAACAATTTGTCATTTTGAGCATTCCACTTAAGTTGCAACAATGCCAAATAAGAAAACTCTTTATTACTTTTATAATCCTCCACTCATTCTCTCTCTTCCTCTCAATCACTCATTATTCTCCACTCATTCTCTTCCTCCCAACCACTCATTATTCTCCACTCATTCTCTCTCTTCCTCCCAACCACTCATTATTCTCCTTTCTTAATTTTTGTGCTCCCTCTTTCATGTTGCAACTTACCCAGAACGGAGGGAGTATTCTTTACTAGTATATGTTTGAAATTTTGAGATATACTCCATCTGTCCCGCCCGAATTAGGATTCTTGGTCAAGCAATTTATATTTTGACCAACAATTTGAACAAAAATAATTATCTTAATAAAAATCTAAAAATAGTTATTTAGTTTATTATTAATCGTGATACAATAACAAGTTTTAAATTTTTATTAACATCATTATACTTCTTCAAATATTTGGTCAAAGTGTAAATTGTTTGACCAAGAATCCTAAGTCGAGTGAGATGGAGGGAGTAGTATATTGAAAGCGCACAAATTGACCAACAAACCAGCGTAACACTGAGTAAATCTAAGGTTTGAGATCTTATATTCAATTTAAAGATCCTCCTGTTGAGCGTTTGAGTTTTCATTTGCCAAATGAGTAGAGTGTCGTTTTCTCTGATGTTGATCGAATTGAATCTGTGTTGCAAAGGGAAACCGTTTCTCAAAGTATGTTTTTGGGATGGATGGAAGCGAACAAAAAATATATTGATGCTAGGGATTTAACGTACTCTCAGTTCCCAACAAAATTCGTTTGGAAATCTGATATACGTGAGTGGGTTCCAAGGAAAAGGAAGTTTTCAATTGGAAGAATATTTTTTGTCCCTCATGGGTGTGGCGAAAGTTATTATTTGCGATGCCTATTAAATAAAGTTTGTGGTCCAAAGTCATACGAAGAAATACGCTTTGTCAATGGATGTCAATGTGAGAACTTTCGTGAAGCTTGCTATGAATTAGGCTTGCTGAATGATGATAAAGAGTATATTGATGGGATTATTGAAGCAAGTGAATGGTCAACTGCTCATTCAATGAGAACTCTTTTTGCAACTTTACTCACGTCTTCATGTATGAGTAGGCCGGAACATGTGTGGGATAAATGTTGGAATTTGCTATGTGAAGATGTTCTTTACCAACAACGTGCTATCTTAAATCATCCAGGTTAGCTTCATTTGTGCAAATTCGTAATATATATACTTCCTCTGTCCAAAACCATGGTTAGTTACGATTAACCTAAATTCAACTGTCACTAACATTTGGTTTATACTTTCATTTATATAAAATTCCAATTACCATTAAATTTTATAAAATGTTTCCGCACATTTTTTTGAATGTGGCCAATGTTTTGGGACGGCGGTAGTATATAGTTGTTATTATTTTCTTTGTAAATTTATTTTTTGTTTTATGATGTTGTCATACTTAGGTTTGCAATTGAGTGAACACCAAATACGTGGTTATGGGCTTGCTGCTATAGAAAAATTATTACGAAACCAAGGTCAAAGCTTATTGGAATTCCCAATGCTACCGTATCCAAATGCTGAATATTTTGAGACGAGAATGAACAGATTAATTCATGATGAAACAAGTTACGATAGAGCGAAGTTAACCGATGAATCAGAAGAACTTGTACTGAATTTAAATGAAGAGCAACATCGAGTTTATACTACTATACTAGCTTCATGTTTTGAAGAGATTGGGAAGATGTTTTTTGTTTATGGATATGGTGGTAGTGGGAAAACTTATATTTGGAGAACTTTGTTAGCTCGGTTACGTTCTGAAGGTTTGATTGTTTTGAACGTTGCATCGAGTGGTATTGCATCGTTATTGTTACCTGGTGGGAGAACTGCTCATTCAAGATTTGCTATTCCATTCAATTTGAATGAAGATTCTTTTTGTAATATTAGTCAAGGCAGCGCTTTAGCAGAATTAATCGTGAAGGCTCAGTTGATCATTTGGGATGAAGCACCAATGATGCACAAGTTCTGTTTTGAGGCTTTGGATCGAAGCATGAGGGACATAATGAGAGTTGTTGATCAAAAGAGAAATGATTATGTTTTCGGTGGAAAGACCATAGTTTTTTGTGGGGATTTTAGGCAAATTCTTCCAGTAATTCCAAAGGGTAGTCGACAAGATATTGTTCATGCTACTATTAATTCATCTTATCTTTGGAATGATTGTGTCATTTTGAGATTGACCAAAAATATGAGATTGCAAGGATTGGATTCAAGTTCCGAATCTGAGAATTTGATTCAATTTGCCGATTGGATTGCTAATATTGGAGATGGTAAAGTAAATGAGCCAAATGATGGTATTACGCCTATTGAAATCCCTCGCCAGTTTTTGATTGAGGAGTACATTGATCCAATCAGCTCAATGGTTGATAGTATTTATCCGGGTTTTCGAAATAACTTTCATGCATCCTCATATTACGTTGAGAGAGCAATCTTGGCACCAACTTTGGATGTTGTGAATGATGTTAATGAGTATATGGTTGGACTGAATGAAGCGGATGCAAAGACCTATTTAAGTTCTGACGTTGCATGCCATATTGACGAAAATCTTGAGTCTTTGATTGATTTGCACACCCCAGAGTTCATAAATAGTATTTGTATATCTGGACTTCCTAATCACTCATTAACTTTGAAAGTCGGAACGCCAGTTATGTTGTTGAGAAATATAGATTCTTCTATCGGCCTTTGCAATGGTACGCGTTTGCTTATCACTAGACTTGGACATCATGTCATAGAAGGCGAAGTCATTTATTCTGGTGAAGTTGGGCAAAAAGTGTTGATTCCTAGAATGTCTTTAACACCATCAGACTCCAGAATTCCATTTCATTTTGAAAGGAGACAATTCCCTAATATGATATCTTATGCAATGACTATTAACAAAAGCCAAGGTCAGTTATTAGCTTATGTTGGCCTTATTCTTAAAAAACTTGTGTTCTGCCATGGCCAATTGTATGTCGCTTTGTCACGAGTCAAAAATCCACTAGGCCTTAGAATAATGATTTGTAATGATAGTAATGACGAGTCGAGTCGTTCTACTAATAATGTTGTCTTTAAGGAAGTATTCCATAACATTTAAATGTTATCTTGATAATTACTGTATGTGTACTTTCTTATATATAAGTTTATAATATTGTGTTTTAATGTTACTAGAGTGCGTTTATTATTAATGTCAGTTTGTTTCTGCTAATCTCTCACATTTCAGTGTTTTTCATTTGACGATTTTTTCTTCTAAGTTCGAACAACGGAAAAAAAAAATAAACTTCCTCATGTAAGACTTACGTAACATTGCAAAGTCTTTGGGACAATGGAATGATATAGAAAGTAAACATTACCCCAAACTCTGTCATTGTTAAAAAAATATGTAAACAAAATATGAACAAGATAATGAACCAAAGGTGTGCTTCATAATGTACGGAGAACCAGAGACATAGAGTGGAATGTACTTTTACATTTCATTCATTACGTAATACTCCCTCCATCCCATTTTAAGAGAAAAAAATTATAATTAGGAAAAAAATATGTTAAATGAAGAGCATTTTAATATACAAAGTTAAAGAATTGTTTTGACGTACATAGACACAAAATTTTGTCTACAAATATTTACTTGATTTTTCTATATTACATTTTCTGATTTTGAATTGTATTGTAAATTTTTATGTTCGTACAAAGATTCTTTCATATAGATATAATAACATTTTACGAAATATTTTTTCTAAGGGTATTTCTTTCAATTTAAAAACAAACAAACTTAACGTCAAATAAAGACTCCAACTTTTCCCGAAAATATATGCCCGTGCATCGCACGGGGGTTACACTAGTTTGTAAGAATAAGGAACGGATCCACACATAGTAATATGGGTAAAGGTGCACTCAATG
Organism: Campanula takesimana; assembly: GCA_026119855.1. Lineage (NCBI taxonomy): Eukaryota > Viridiplantae > Streptophyta > Magnoliopsida > Asterales > Campanulaceae > Campanula > Campanula takesimana. The sequence continues at coordinate 280,403 of JAOWBW010000933.1, read as the reverse complement.
ATTTCTTATATTTAATAGAAAAAGCATACTCCTTCCGTTCCAGGTAAGTTGCAACAATTTGCCATTTTGGACATTCCACTTAAGTTGCAACAATGCCAAATAAGGAAACTCTTTATTACTGAAAAAGCAGGGTCAAGGCTTAAGTCAGAAAGGAAGTGATATCACAAGTGTTGTCACTGCAACGATATCACTTCTGGCAACACTTAACACACACGAATAGAAGACAGTTTCTGAAAAGAGTTTGCAGTGGAAAATCAACACAAGAATTATTTTTCTCAAGATATATAAATTATATATCTTGAGGGATGCCTTAAAAGGCGAGACCTTCACTAAATAATATGAGATGAAGTACAAGGTTGAGAGTTCCCTAATGCTATTACAATGAAAGCTTTGTGGAACTACTAAGTCTAATACACAGAATCCTAACCTAGCCAACACACTTATAACACTCGATACAAGAATATAAATGTGTTTGGGAATTTATAAGGAACTAAGGAATGTGTAAGACTTTCTTGTGAGGAGTGTGTGTTCTTGCTTCAAGTGTTGTGTTTGCCGTGCTTTCATCTTCACCTCCTCTTGCTATTTATAGTGCTTCTTGGACTTGGGGAATACTCCAATAATGGCTTGGAGAGGATGCACAAACGTGGGGAGAGAGTGGGAGTAGTGGCCGAGCCTTGGGGGGCATTATCTCCACATTTCCTATTTTGTAGGAACAAACTTTCTTTGTGCCCAAGTTAATGCTTTGCCGTGTTGTACCTCCTTGCTCATGTGCCTTGTACATTTCTCCTTCAAATAATCAGCCTTTGAATGGGTCAAATACCCATGTGTTAGTTGTGTAGAAAATATCCAAAGCTTGTGGATAAAATCACATTTTATCCATAACTTCTTTTTAAACTTCTTTGCATTATTCTAGCATAGGTTATACCTGAAAATGGACCAACATAAACAATAAACCTTGCAATAATATTAGTCACTAGTCCAACAATTATTTATGAAGCAAATATACAAATATATGCAGACTGTCCGACGGTATCACTTGGACAGTGTGGTCAGCACTTGTGGTATCACCACATTCTGCACTTACAATCTCCCCCTTAATTGTATATTTCTTCACAAACTAAATAATGCTGCGACCTGCAAGACAAAGTTAGTCACACAACTAGAATATACATGCAATCTTCTCAAAAAATAACTCCCCCTCAACGAGGCGAGTCAACCAAAATTAACAATGACATTTTAAAAAGTTTTTAAACAAAAACAAAATACCAAATGACCGAAACAGTTCACGGTCACAAACACACATCCAAATGTCATGAAGTGTAACCCACACTTCAAACAACCAACCAAAATATGTTTAAAAAACCAACAACCAAATAAAATTGTTTAAGTGCCACCACCACAAATTTTAAAAACAACTAATAAAAAGATTGTTTTAATCACCACCCACTACCAAAATAAAATTGTTAAAGAACCACACCCCGCTTTACTCATCATCCTCGTCCTCGTCCTCTTCATTTCCTAGTTGAGTATCATTACCTCCAGCACTTGTTCCAGCACCTGCGGTAGCACACAAGGCAGCATTTCCTCCCCCTGTTTGTGATGAAATATGATCAAGAAATACAGACAAATCATCATGAATCTTCATCCAGGAGTTGACCTGATCCTTTACGTTTTCCATAACCCTGTTTAAAACCTGAACAACAGCAACTGTGGAAATCACAGAAGAGGTGCTGTCAGAAGTATTGACCTCACTTTGGGTAGCACTTTTTGCTGTACCTGTAGGGATAGGAAACGAAAAGTCTGGAACAGAAGGTCTAGCTTTTGCCTGGGAACGCTGAGCAGGAATAGGTTTAGAGACCAAAGGTGGGGACGGTTTGGACCACGGTAGATCAACATGTCGGTTACCTCTCTTCAATTGATTATCAATAACATAGTAGCTAGGGCCGGAAGTGAAGATATCAGAGCCTAGTACTTGAAATTTTTGAAAGGTTAAGACACGAAAGATCAAAGATGGATATGAAAGGTAGGATGGGTCTTTTCTTTTAGGCCAATTCGAAAGATGTTTGAACACTAGATTCCCAAAGTTGATCGATTTGTTTTTCCCTAGCCTATACAAAACTCTCGCTTGCTCCATGGTAAGGTTTTGATCACTCTTTGAAGGAAGCCAATTAAGCAAGCAAAGCTTGTGTAAAACCGAGTAAAGAGAGGTAAGTTTAGAGGCGGGGAATTTGACTTTGGGATCAGTTGGCCAATGTTGGACTTAATTATGGGTTAGGAATTTAGCCATTGCATCTTTGTTACAATTAAAACTTTCCTCAATGATATTGGGCAATCCTAAGGCTTTGTTTATGATGTTGGGGTTGAAAAGAAACACTGTACCCCTAACAAACACCTTCCCGAATTCTGGAGCAGTTTCATTGTCTATGTTTGGACTAAGATTAGCATAAAAATTCCTTACCACCTTATCAACATAAGCCATTTCTTGGGTGTTAGGGATCAAAAAATTCCGGTCCTCAAGGAATTGATACACACCACTTTTCTTTAAATCATCCTCATCAATGTTTTTCTCTTCCCAAAAAGGGGTATTGCTATGCTTTAGCCAAAAAGATATACCCGACTCTTTATAGAACTCAAGAGAATAAGGATCTAAAGGAAAAGCTACATTATCTTCAACTCTAACATGCTCATTTTCAGAATCATCAGAAGAATCATAGACATGAGGAGAAAAATGATGTACCTCCTGAGATTTGGACCTGGTCTGAGCTTGCAGAGGTGTTTCCGAAGGTGCTGGCCTTCTGCGGGTAACACCTTTGTCATCACCCTGAATACCCTTCCCTTTTTCAAGTCTTTGTTGTGCTGCAGCAAGGGTTTCACTATCTTGTTCCTGTTCATCCACCCACTGATCGAAGTCATCCTCTGTAGGTTCTTGCTCTACGGTATAATTTTCATCCGAGGCATGAGCGGAAGACAAACTCTGAGAGTCTTCATCTGATACTTCAACAGGATCAGCTGGAGTGTTGGAATTTGCTTTGTTGAAGATAGCCCTTAATCTGCTTGAAGTCCTCTTTTTAGGTGCTTGGACAGATGGTGGTTGTGGCGGAGCTTTCCGCTTCTTCTTGGTGGCTTTGGTGGTTGTTGCAGCTGGTTGGGAAGGAGCCATGGCGGGAGGAGCTTGGGCAACTGGAATTGGAGATGGACCGGACACCACAATCGCCAAGGAAGGCGGTGATGTCACCGGTGTTGTCGCCGGTGATGTCTCCATAGGAGAGAAAAATCTAGCCTCACCCACACTTGGAGAGACTTCCATTGGCTCGGTGGTTGCTTTGGATGATGAAGCCATTGATGATTTGAGAAGAAGAAAGAAGAATTTTATGAGAGGGATTTTCTAGGGTTTGACAGATTGAGAGCGATAGACTGATGAGGGAGAGATAGTGCGATCGGTGAGGAGGGTGAGAGAGGAGGGAGGAAGGGTTTAGGATATTTTTTAGGAAGTATTCAATTTGAAGTTAAATACTCAACATTAATTTTGAGATAACCTTTCTTAATCCTAAAAACACTCAACTCCCCCTAATTTTTAGCTCTCCCTATTTTCTAGCTAGATAGGTAAACTCAAACTCAACTCCCAAATTTTTGAAAATCAACCGGCCATTATCCCCAAAAAGCCTTTTTTTTTTTTTAAAGAAAATAAAAATTAAGAAGATAAAAAATCGAGAATAAATCGGCATAGGTAACAGAGATTAAAAAATTTTGAAATTGAAATTCAATTATGACTCCAAAATTTTAGGAATGTATTTACCTAATTTGATTTACCAAAAATAAAATATAAAAGGATTTAATAAAAACCTTTTTGAAATCAAAAACTCCACAAATTTAAGGGACTTTCGGATTTCCCAAATTTAATTATTAATTCCGAAAATAATAAATAAAAAAAATAATGTGGCACATACTAATGTGTTATTGGTAATGATGGTAACACTTTAGAAAACACATAAGTCAAATATCCCCTTGATAAAACTTTACTTTAAGAAACTTAAGGCAAAACAATCTTCATTAACACTTGAGGCAAATTGTTAGGCTTCTTTTTAAATAAGCAATTTGAGGCAAAAACAAGCTTCCCAAATTCAAACACTTGAGACATAGCAAGCCTTAATTATGAGTGTTTGAGGTAAAATAAATCTAACAAGTTAGATAAGCTTGTTCTTCATCTTCAAGCACTTTTAAAATAAGTATAATTTACACTTTAATATCTACAAGATAGCATCGTAGTAACGAGCTCCGTGCTCCGAGTCCTTATAAAGTGTAAAAAAAATACTTTAGTGATTTGCACCTTTCAAGTAGGATACACTGTAATAGCGAACTCCATGTTCCTAATACTTAGTACGAAATCACTAGATAGTATCTCTCTTTGGCAAGAGTGCATCGTCGCAGCGAACGCCGTGCCCCGAGTTACTTAGGAAATACTATAAGTGCTTTTTGCCTTTTGCCTTTTAATTTTATCACAAAAATTAGTGACTTTGTCACTTTTGAGTACAAAGGGGATTTGACAAACATGTTAACCAAGTATAAACCTACCAAAACAAAAAGGTCAGCATGTGCCGCCGCGAGGGCTTAAAACGAAAAACTGAAAAACATTTTTTTTTTTTTTATACAGTGTTACCAGAAGTGATGACAACACTCAGGGTAACACTCGAAAAACAGTAACCTAAAAAATACAAAGACCAAGAGATCTTTTCAAACTTGAAAATCTCTCATGGTCAAGGGCCTTGGTAAAAATGTCAGCAAGTTGATACTTTGTATCAATATGCTCTATGTTTATCAAATCTTTTTCAACCAAGTATCTTAGAAAATGGTGACGAATATCAATGTGTTTAGTACGGGAATGTTGAACCGGGTTTTTTGAAATATTTATTGCACTCAGGTTATCACAATACATGGTCAAAATATTACTCTCAAGACCATAGTCGTCTAACATGTGTTTTAACCAAATGAGTTGGGAACAACAACTCCCGGCTGCTACATATTCTGATTCAGCAGTCGAGAGGGAGACACAGTTTTGTTTACGACTATACCATGACACTAAGTTATTACCCAAAAAGAAACACCCCCCACTAGTACTTTTCCTATCATCCATGTCACCCGCCCAGTCAGAATCACTAAAACCAACAAGGTTGGTATTGGTATCCTTAGAAAACCATATTCCTAAATCACTCGTACCCGACACATATTTGATAATCTTTTTGACAGCATTTAGGTGGGAAAGTTTAGGACTGGCTTGATAACGTGCGCATACACACACACTGAACATTAAATCAGGGCGACTTGCGGTAAGATAGAGGAGACTACCTATCATAGAGCGATATAAGGTTGGATCCACATCCTCCCCAACTTGGTCCTTTCCCAACTTCAGTGTCGAACCCATTAGTACTTTAGACTCCTTGTCATGCTCCAACCCGAACTTTGTTACTAAACTTTTCGCATACTTGCTTTGAGAAATGAAGATCCCTTCATTCGACTATTTCACCTGCAATCCAAGGAAAAAGTTTAGTTCCCCTATCATACTCATTTCGAAAGTTGATGACATGGCATCCACAAATTTTTTCAAATAGGTTTCAGATGTGGAGCCAAAAACAATGTCATCAACATATATTTGAGCTATGACAAGGGTTTTACCATTTCTTAAGATAAACAAAGTCCTATCGGCTTCTCCTCTAACAAAGCCATATTCTAACAGAAATTGAGTTAATCTACCATACCATGATCGAGGAGCTTGTTTCAAGCCATATAAGGTTTTTATAAGTTTATAAACATGGTGTGGTTTGAATGGATCTTCAAAACCTTTTGGTTGTTCAACATATATTTCTTTATCAATATATCCATTCAAAAACGCTCATTTCACATCCATTTGGTGCAATGTGATTTTAAGGTAGCTAGCTATAGCCAAGAGGAGTCTTATGGACTCAATTCTAGCCACAGGTGCGAAGGTCTCATCATAATCGATACCTTCGACTTGTGTATATCCTTGAGCCACAAGACGAGCTTTATTACGAACAATGTTACCCGTTTCATCACTTTTGTTTTTGAAAATCCATTTAGTCCCAATGATATTAGTATTTTCGGGACGGGGAACTAAAGTCCAAACATCGTTTCGGGTAAATTGTTCAAGCTCCTCTTGCATAGCTTGAATCCAAAAATTATCTTTTAAGGCCTCAATCACATTCTTAGGCTCAACGAAGGAAATAAAACAAGAGTGTTTTACCTGAGCATATGTGGTAGACATACACATATACCTTACCATATCTCGATAATTGACAGGTTCTTTGTTCCTCGTTTGAATTCCTTTATTTACTTCCCCTATTACTTGTGTAGAAGGATGATTCCTTCTTATTCTAGCTGGGGGATCCCTCCTTATAACTTCATGAACCTCTGCACCTTCTGGATTTTCTTGTTCTGTTTCAGCAGCGGTACTGGAATCAGGTGATACCAGAAGTGTTGTCTCAACAGTGTTATCACTTCGGTCAGCACCTGCTTCATTAACAGAATCAGGATTCCCTCTGTTTTCAGTCAGCTCGTCTGACAGAATCAAGGGAGATTCTTGTGGTCCTTCACCTGTATTGCTCAACAAGTCATCAAAAACAATGTTAACCGACTCTTGGATAGTTTTTAACCTTAGGTTATATACCCTATATGCTCGACTATCTTGAGTGTATCCAAGAAAAATTGCATTATCACTTTTAGAGTCAAACTTAGTCAATTGATCCCGGTCATTTAAAATGTAACACATGCACCCAAAAACATGAAAATAGTGAACTTTAGGCTTCTTGCCTTTCAAAATCTCGTAAGGTGTCATAGTGGTACCAGGTCTTAAGAAAACTCTATTAGCGGTGTGACAAGCGGTATTTAGTGCTTCGGCCCAAAATCTTTTAGAAATTTGTTTAGAGAACAACATTACACGGGCCATTTCAAGTAAAGTCCGATTTTTCCTTTCGGCAATCCCATTTTGTTGAGGCGTTTTGGGTGCCGAGAATTCATGGTGTATTCCCATTTTCTCACAGAAGGAAGAAAAAGAAGCATTTTCAAATTCTTTACCATGATCGGATCTTATACGAGAAACAGTAGCATAAAACATGTTTTTGATTTTTGAGTGTAAGATTCTGAACTTTTCAAATGCCTCAGATTTTTCTTTTAAGAAAAAGATCCAAGAGAATCTAGAAAAATCATCAACAACTATTAAAGAATATTTCTTACCACCCAAACTATCGACTTCAACAGGACCCATTAAATCCATATGTAAAAGTTGAAAACAATGTGTTGTTCCAGAGTACTGCTCATGGTATTGGGTAGCATTGTGGCCAACACGAGTTTGTTTGCCTTTAAGACAACTTTCACAAATGATTTTATTTTTGAAATCCAAATTAGGAACACCTTGAATAGCACCAAGTTTAATAATCTTTTCAATGTTTCGAAAATTGGCATGTCCTAACTTTTGGTGCCATAAGGTTGTGACATCAACTCTCACGGAGTTGCATACCTGTTTGTCTTCCACACAATAACAATGTCGGTTGATCTAGTACCTGACATCACACACTTGTTAGTACGATCAAAGACCTCACAAGTATTTTTGTTGAATTTTACCTCTAAATTGTCATCACAAAGTTGGCTTATACTAATTAGATTAGCTACAAGACCATCTACATGTAAGACATTTTTTAAAGCGGGGAAACCGGACACATTTAAAGTTCCTTTCCCGATTATCTTACTCTTACTACCACCACCATAAGTAACATTACCTCCAAGAACAGATTCATAGTCTTTCAAAAACAATTTTGTTCCCGTCATGTGACGTGAAAACCCACTATCAAAATACCACGAACCTTCAACATTAGTTCTTAAAGCAGTAAAAACAACATCACATCTTTGATTGTTTTTAGGTCTCCATTCTTTCTTACTTTGATTTTTGTTTCTCTGATAAGCAGTGATATCGGAAGTGATGGGTAACACTTCAGGTAACACTGAGGAACTGGACTGATTTCTTTTCATAAAGGTATGACTTTTGCTTTTAAAATGTCCAGTAGTGTGACAACAGGTACACACCTTCCTCTTATCCGAGATTTTGAAAGAAAAATCATTATCATTTCCACGTTCATTTACACAACATGTTTGATTATCTTCCAAAGACAAAGAAGAAATAATATTATCTAAAGAATCTTGAAAACCAATACCTGCCCTGAGAGGTTTACTTAACATGAGGATCTCATCCAGTTTGGTAGACCCCGTGTTGAGTTTCTTAAGTGTGGTTTCGGCGAGGGACAATTTGGCCGTGACTTTTGCAAGCTCAGCATCCTTCTATGTGAGCTCAATTTCTAGAGTAGCCACGCCAAGTCTTAGTTGCTGAGTTTCTTTGGTCAAGAATTGCACCATACTATGCTCCTTCTTGTATTCTTCAAGGATGTCCTCATAAAGGTTCCTCAATCCTCTTATGATTTCATCCTTACTCATCTCAGCATCCTCTTGAGAACTTCCCGCATCCATGTTAATAGACCCCACAAAACAAACAACATTATCAGAATTGAAATCATTATACCTGCTGGGTGTTATCACAGGTGTTATCCCACTTGGGTTATCACTTGGGATAACACTTTCTGTGTTCGAGTCACACACAGTGACAAGCATGGTTGTCTCGTCTGGTTCTTGAGCATGGTCCACTCCTTCTTCTTCATTATCACTGAGAGACACCTACAAGCTCTTACCCTTCTTCCTCAGATTATTTGCGCATTCATTGGCATAGTGACCCCATCCTGAACAAGTATGACATTGAATGGAGTCGAGGTAATTGGGATTGGAGCTCGACTGATCCGAGGACGCCCTTCGAATTGGATTCGCCTTCTGAGTGGTTGGGAGTGTCCTCCTTGGCATCGAATCATACACCTTGGTTTGTTGTTCCTTTGCTTTTACCTGCACATTTTCTTTGCTGAATTTTCTTAACATAGAGTTATATTTCCTAGCAAGTAAAGCAATACTAGTATTTTCATCCATTTCATCAAAAACCTCATCTTCCTCATCTTTTACACAAGACGAAGGAAGAGTTTTTAAAGCAACATTTTTGCCTTTAATAGCATCACTTTGATCAGCGAGATTTAGTTCAAAATTTTGCAAAATGCTCATCAAAGTATTAATATCCATGGTTGCAAGATTGTGAGCCTCTTCAATAGATGACACTTTAATATTGAAGCGCTCAGGAAGAGTTCTAATTGCTTTTGAAACAAGTTGTTTATTTGTAAAAGGTTCACCCAAAACTTGACATTCATTAGCAATATCAAAAAGTTTTTCAAAATATGAAGAGATATCTTCATTTTCACTCATCCTCAATCTTTCAAATTGACTAGTGAGCCTCCTAAGCTTAGTTTCACGCACACTATCATCCCCTTCACAAAATCTTTGTAAAGTATCCCATGCCTCCTTAGCAGTGGGAGTATTTTGAATGAGTTTAAAAATATGCATATCAACCCACTCATAAATGGCATTAAGTGCCTTTTCATTAAAACCAGCTAGGGCGTTTTCCTCATTTGTCCACTCGGATTCAGGCTTGACTTGAACGTCACCATCCTCATCCGGCGGCAACAATGGAATAGAATAACCATTCACAATAGATCGCCATGCCCGGATATCAATTGATTTGATATACGAACGAAGGCGGATCTTCCAATAGGCGTAATTCGAACCATCAAGAACAGGGAGTATTTTTTGATTAGGATTTGCAGGATCATAAGCCATGACACACTGGACCGAGGTACTTAGTATATCAAGTAACCGGCTCTGGTGCCAATTGAAAAAGCGGGGTCAAGGCTTAAGTCAGAAAGGAAGTGATATCACAAGTGTTGTCACTGCAACGATATCACTTCTGGCAACACTTAACACACACGAACAGAAAACAGTTTCTGAAAAGAGTTTGCAGCGGAAAATCAACACAAGAATTATTTTTCTCAAGATATATAAATTATATATCTTGAGGGATGCCTTAAAAGGCGAGACCTTCACTAAATAATATGAGATGAAGTACAAGGTCGAGAGTTCCCTAATGCTATTACAATGAAAGCTTTGTGGAACTACTAAGTCTAATACACAGAATCCTAACCTAGCCAAGACACTTATAACACTCGATACAAGAATATAAATGTGTTTGGGAATTTATAAGGAACTAAGGAATGTGTAAGACTTTCTTGTGAGGAGTGTGTGTTCTTGCTTCAAGTGTTGTGTTTGCCGTGCTTTCATCTTCACCTCCTCTTGCTATTTATAGTGCTTCTTGGACTTGGGGAATACTCCAATAATGGCTTGGAGAGGATGCACAAACGTGGGGAGAGAGTGGGAGTAGTGGCCGAGCCTTGGGGGGGATTATCTCCACATTTCCTATTTTGTAGGAACAAACTTTCTTTGTGCCCAAGTTAATGCTTTTCCGTGTTGTACCTCCTTGCTCATGTGCCTTGTACATTTCTCCTTCAAATAATCAGCCTTTGAATGGGTCAAATACCAATGTGTTAGTTGTGTAGAAAATCTCCAAAGCTTGTGGATAAAATCACATTTTATCCATAACTTATTTTTAAACTTCTTTGCATTATTCTAGCATAGGTTATACCTGAAAATGGACCAACATAAACAATAAACCTTGCAATAATATTAGTCATTAGTCCAGCAATTATTTATGAAGCAAATATACAAATATATGCAGACTGTCCGACGGTATCACTTGGACAGTGTGGTCAGCACTTGTGGTATCACCACATTCTGCACTTACAATCTCCCCCTTAATTGTATATTTCTTCACAAACTAAATAATGCTGCGACCTGCAAGACAAAGTTAGTCACACAACTAGAATATACATGTAATCTTCTCAAATAATAACTCCCCCTCAACGAGGCGAGTCAACCAAAATTAACAATGACATTTTAAAAAGTTTTTAAACAAAAACAAAATACCAAATGACCGAAACAGTTCACGGTCACAAACACACATCCAAATGTCATGAAGTGTAACCCACACTTCAAACAACCAACCAAAATATGTTTAACAAACCAACAACCAAATAAAATTGTTTAAGTTCCACCACCACAAATTTTAAAAACAACTAATAAAAAGATTGTTTTAATCACCACCCACTACCAAAATAAAATTGTTAAAGAACCACACCCCGCTTTACTCATCATCCTCGGCCTCGTCCTCTTCATTTCCTGGTTGAGTATCATTGCTTCCAGCACTTGTTCCAGCACCCGAGGCAGCATTTCCTCCCCCTGTTTGTGATGAAATATGATCAAGAAATACAGACAAATCATCATGAATCTTCATCCAGGAGTTGACCTGATCCTTTACGTTTTCCATAACCCTATTTAAAACCTGAACAACAGCAACTGTGGAAATCACAGAAGAGGTGCTGTTAGAAGTATTGACCTCACTTTGTGTAGCACTTTTTGCTGTACCTGTAGGGATAGGAAACGAAAAGTCTGGAACAGAAGGTCTAGCTTTTGCCTGGGAACGCTGAGCAGGAATAGGTTTAGAGACCAAAGGTGGGGACGGTTTGGACCACGGTAGATCAACATGTCGGTTACCTCTCTTCAATTGATTATCAATAACATAGTAGCTAGGGCCGGAAGTGAAGATATCAGAGCCTAGTACTTGAAATTTTTGAAAGGTTAAGACACGAAAGATCAAGGATGGATATGGAAGGTAGGATGGGTCTTTTCTTTTAGGCCAATTCGAAATATGTTTGAACACTAGATTCCCAAAGTTGATCGATTTGTTTTTCCCTAGCCTATACAAAACTCTCGCTTGCTCCATGGTAAGGTTTTGATCACTCTTTGAAGGAAGCCAATTAAGCAAGCAAAGCTTGTGTAAAACCGAGTAAAGAGAGGTAAGTTTAGAGGCGGGGAATTTGACTTTGGGATCAGTTGGCCAATGTTGGACTTCATTATGGGTTAGGAATTTAGCCATTGCATCTTTGTTACAATTAAAACTTTCCTCAATGATATTGGGCAATCCTAAGGCTTTGTTAATGATGTTGGGGTTGAAAAGAAACACTTTACCCCTAACAAACACTTTCCCGAATTCTGGAGCAGTTTCATTGTCTATGTTTGGACTAAGATTAGCATAAAAATTCCTTACCACCTTATCAACATAAGCCATTGCTTAGGTGTTAGGGATCAAAAAATTCCGGTCCTCAAGGAATTGATACACACCAATTTTCTTTAAATCATCCTCATCAATGTTTTTCTCTTCCCAAAAAGGGGTATTGCTATGCTTTAGCCAAAAAGACATACCCGGCTCTTTATAGAACTCAAGAGAATAAGGATCTAAAGGAAAAGCTACATTATCTTCAACTCTAACTTGCTCATTTTCAGAATCATCAGAAGAATCAGAGACATGAGGAGAAGAATGATGTACCTCCTGAGATTTGGACCTGGTTTGAGCTTGCAGAGGTGTTTCCGAAGGTGCTGGCCTTCTGCGGGTAACACCTTTGTCAGCACCCTGAATACCCTTCCCTTTTTCAAGTCTTTGTTGTGCTGCAACAATGGAACAGAATAACCATTCACAATAGATCGCCATGCCCGGATATCAATTGATTTGATATATGAACGAAGGCGGATCTTCCAATAGGTTTAATTCGAACCATCAAGAACAGGGAGTCTTTTTTTATTAGGATTTGCAGGATCATAAGCCATGACACACTGGACCGAGGTACTTAGTATATCAAGTAACCAGCTCTGGTGCCAATTGAAAAAGCATGGTCAAGTCTTAAGTCAGAAAGGAAGTGATATCACAAGTGTTGTCACTGCAACGATATCACTTCTGGCAACACTTAACACACACGAACAGAAAACAGTTTCTGAAAAGAGTTTGCAGCGGAAAATCAACACAAGAATTATTTTTCTCAAGATATATAAATTATATATCTTGAGGGATGCCTTAAAAGGCTAGACCTTCACTAAATAATATGAGATGAAGTACAAGGTCGAGAGTTCCCTAATGCTATTACAATGAAAGCTTTGTGGAACTACTAAGTCTAATACACAGAATCCTAACCTAGCCAAGACACTTATAACACTCGATACAAGATATAAATGTGTTTGGGAATTTATAAGGAACTAAAGAATGTGTAAGACTTTCTTGTGAGGAGTGTGTGTTCTTGCTTCAAGTGTTGTGTTTGCCGTGCTTTCATCTTCACCTCTTCTTGCTATTTATAGTGCTTCTTGGACTTGGGGAATACTCCAATAATGGCTTGGAGAGGATGCACAAACATGGGGAGAGAGTGGGAGTAGTGGCCGAGCCTTGGGGGGCATTATCTCCACATTTCCTATTTTGTAGGAACAAACTTTCTTTGTGCCCAAGTTAATGCTTTGCCGTGTTGTACCTCCTTGCTCATGTGCCTTGTACATTTCTCCTTCAAATAATCAGCCTTTGAATGGGTCAAATACCCATGTTTTAGTTGTATAGAAAATCTCCAAAGCTTGTGGATAAAATCACATTTTATCCATAACTTATTTTTAAACTTCTTTGCATTATTCTAGCATAGGTTATACCTGAAAATGGACCAACATAAACAATAAACCTTGCAATAATATTAGTCATTAGTCCAGCAATTATTTATGAAGCAAATATACAAATATATGCAGACTGTCCGACGGTATCACTTGGACAGTGTGGTCAGCACTTGTGGTATCACCACATTCTGCACTTACAATTACTTTTATAATCCTCCACTCATTCTCTCTCTTCCTCTCAACCACTCATTATTCTCCACTCATTCTCTTACTCCCAACCACTCATTATTCTCCACCCATTCTCTATTCCTCCCAACCACTCATTATTCTCCTTTCTTAATTTTTGTGCTCACTCTTTCATGTTGCAACTTACTCGGAACGGAGGGAGTATTCTTTACTAGTATATGTTTGAAATTTTGAGATATACTCCATCTGTCACGCCCGAATTAGGATTTTTGGTCAAGCAATTTATATTTTGACCAACAATTTGAACAAAAATAATTATCTTAATGAAAATCTAAAAATAGTTATTTAGTTTATTATTAATCGTGATACAATAACAAGTTTTAAATTTTTATTAACATCATTATACTTCTTCAAATATTTGGTCAAAGTATAAATTGTTTGATCAAAAATCCTAAGTCGGGTGGGATGGAGGGAGTAGTATATTGAAAGCGCACAAATTGACCAACAAACCAGCTTAACACTGAGTAAATCTAAGGTTTGAGATCTTATATTCAACTTTTATTGTCAACATTTATTGTTTGTGCACCTACTCTATTTAATTCTTAGATCCACTGGTTAAAATGTAAATAGACCAATAAAGTAATTAAGTTATTTCCACTGCAATCATAGCCATCAATGCACATACATTCATCTCAATGGTAAATTTGTGGTGTGGTCTTAATTTAGAGAGGTTGAAATAAGATGTAAAGTGATTGAATATAAATCTATATGGCCAAAAGAGCTATGGTATTGACATGTGGACAAACAATGGAGAACACATCAACAACATACTACTACCTCTGTCCCTAAATGAGTGTCCAAATTTCATTTTAAGGGACATCTGAAATTCTCAATTTTTTGTACAATTTGGTGGCAAATATTCATATTTAATTTTGTAATCTCATTTCCAAACATTTAGTTTTGCACGTATAAAGAGACCGGTGAAAAAAAATTCGAAAAAAAACATTTAGGGACAAAGTTATGTTCAAAAAAGACACTCATTTTGGGACAAAGATTTCTTGAAAATGGACACTCATTTAGGAACAGAGGGAGTAATAAATAAGTGACTTTTCATTTTCTTTTCATTAGCTAATACTATTAGCTAATAATAATAGTTACTAAAAAGGGTAACTATAATAGTTAACTATTATAGTTACTATTACTATTATTAGTAATAGTTAACTATAATAGTTAACCATTATAGTTAACTATTACTCTTATTAGTAATAGTTACTATTATAGTTAACTATATTAGTTAACTATTACTATTAATAGTATTAGTTAACAATATTAGTTACAATACAAGTTAAATATTACTATTAATAGTATTAGTTAACTATAATAGTTACTATTATAGTTAACTATATTAGTTAAATATTACTACTAATAGTATTAGTTACTACTATATTAGTTAACTATTACTATTAATAGTATTAGTTAACTATAATAGTTACTATATAGCTAATTATTATTATTAATAGTATTATTTAACCATAATAGTTACTTTATAAGTTATTTTTTACTATTAATAGTATTGGTTAACTATAATAGGCTACATACATTAACTATTATTATTATTATTAGTATTAGTTGATTATAATAGTTATTATATAAGTTAGATTATTAATTTTTAATATTAATTAATCATAATAGTTACTATATCAATTAACTATTACTATTAATAATATTATTTTATTATAATAATTATATTAATAATTCTTATTATATAGACTAATCATTGCTATTAATATATATATATTAACTATTACTATCAATGGTATTAATTAATTATAATAGTTATTATAATAATAGTAATCATATAGATTAATTTTTATTATTAATAGTATTAGTTAAAATGATGATTACTACATCAGTTAACTATAGTTAAAAGACATAGTATTGGTTTCCGTGCAGAGCACGGGTTACCCGCTAGTATACCAGATGAAGAGAGGGAGTATTACACAGTAGGATTCACATTGATATACTCCGTATAAGATGAAGGGAAGGAGTATACAAGATGACGTGTTGTAATAGTTTTAATTGATAATCATCCCATTTTTTTTATTTTTTTTTTAAGCAAACAACACATAATTGCATTAACAAAGTTTAAGAAGACGGCGTTCCACAAATAACGGAGACTCGTCTATAATGTAATAGTTGCAATTAAGATTTACACAAAAATTGCCAACACATAATTGCATTAACAAAGTTTAAGAAGACGGCGTTCCACAAATAACGGAGACTCGTCTATAATGTAATAGTTGCAATTAAGATTTACACAAAAATTGCCTAAGAAATCTCGAATAATGATAGCCAACCCCAAACCAAAACTCCAATGACCGTCCTTCGGAACCAGAACCTGTGATGCCCAAATGCTTCTCCAAGTAAAACTTGGAAACGGCTCCACATTGGCTTTTAGTAAACCCCCAAACGGTAAGAATTTGACTTTGAAGACACGAAAAAGTGACGCATTTGAGTCGGCAGTAAATGCACAACCAAACATCTCAAGCATTGTACCAAGAACAAATATCAAAAGGCTCTCACAGAGGAGATAAGGCAGAGGCTTCCAACAACGGGGAAAAGGCAAAGGCTCTCGACATAGGAGAGATAACATATTAACGAGAAGTAAGACAACAATTTATTCAACAACAAAAAACACCAATTCTAAAAATTAAAAATTAAAAAGTAGGAAATTTATTATTTAAACATTATTCACTGATATCATCAGTGATTAATGTTTAAATTATAAGATTTGTTAAAATAAAGGGAAAAAACTTGTTTTTTATAAGTTCAATCTCACCCTATTTTTGTGGTTCTGGTAAAAACCTGCAAAAGCAATGTTAGCACAAAAAACTCAAAACTCAATCTTCACCCATTGAACTCCAACTCATCGTCATTCATGGCATTAGGAACTCGAGCTTGCTCCCCCTTAATTTGTCACCACAATCTCTCCCCTGCATTAGAAACTCCCCCTAAATGGATTATATCTCTCTTGTTGATCATCTCTTGCATCTCCTTTGATGATCATCTCCTCTATTAAATAACAGATCCACTTGGTGAAGAATATTAATTACTCTCTACATCCTAAAATAAGTGTCAATATTTTAAAAAATGAAATATTGTTTACAAAACTTATTCCTAAATGATTTTTTACCAACAAAAAAAATAACTACTCATCACATTCTTGGAAAACTAAAAGATTAGAAAGTGGATAACAAAAATTTAAGCATCTTTGCAATTAAATTTTAAAAGAAGTACTCACTTTGTCTCATAATAATATGCACACTTTTGAGCACTGGAATTAAAGAGATAGTATATACTATTTTTTAGAAAAGTGAAACTTATTAATGAGAGGCCTAAAAAAAATTGTGCATATTGTCATGAGGCAGAGGGAGTATATATTTTCAAAATATCCATTAAATAAAAATTAGACATTCATTCTATTTTTTTTTTTTCGACAGATTGAGTTTAATTAGTACAAGTAATGTAGTCAAGGGCATGAATTTGCAAAACAAATACCATAGGGATGTTGTTAGAATAAGCAAACACGTCATGATTTCTTTTGGACTTTTCCCTAAATAACAAAGGTCAAATGAGCTGACCAACCAGTTCCGTCCACATACTATACAACTACTAGTCCAAATGTCTCGTGATTAAGGATTCATTATAAAAGTAAAATTTTCTTACAAATGTGTCTGCGCCTTATCTAAGTAATGTTAATTATGTGTTCACATAATTTTTTTATGAAATGAAAAAGGAGTCATTTAACAATAGTGACATATACTACTCTGTTCCATAATTTTTTTTTTATGAAATGAAAAAGGAGTCATTTTCTTACAAATGTGACATATACTACTCTGTTCCATATAACAATAGTATCGCAGTCTTATTAAACAAATTTTAAAGAAATTTATTTTATTAATTTGTAGGAAGTTTTTTTTTTTTTTTTTTTTAAATTTAGAAGATAGATATTTGGAGATGGGTTAAAAAAAAGGAGAAAAAATAGGGGAGCTTTTGTGACATTAACATTTTTGAGGTATCAACCTCCCAATTTTTAGTTTATTTGATGACGCGCTGATTTTTGGGGGTTGAAGTGGTTGAATGGATATCTGGCTAGAATGATTCGTGAAATTGTGAACACACCACAATAAATAACACCATTAAGACCAGAGCTGAGTTTGATCCCAGCTTAGGCCCTCGGGTGTGAGAGTAAAGTTTCTGAGGGAACTAAGAACAAGGCGTGGAATGCCTTGAAGAGAATTAGGGTTCTCTGTGTGTTGTAGTGTGTGAAGGGTTTGGACATACCTTAGAGGAGAGAGAGAATAGTTTATATACTCTGAATTACCGTGTAAAGGCAGTCTGTTATCTTGACAAAGTCATGGTCCATCAAGCCACGTGGCAGCTCCTGGTTTGTCCGCAGTCTGGATGAGACAATATGTAACCATCGGATATCGTGATGGGACATAGACTATATGGAGGAGAGTAGGTGGTCAGGACCATTGGCCATTTAATATGATAGTACGGTTTGTACGCTTTGCACGTTTACCGAGCTCGCCGAGGTCATGAGTTGGGGAATGGTCTCTCGCCGGATGTCCTTGGGGCTTCGGGGGTTGAGTTCGTCAAGTGAGCTCGGGATGAGCCGAGATTGACTCCGGAGCTCGGGGTGGGCTAGATTCCGTATACTTGTAGATAAACCGGTTATACCCGGTTTGGACTTCTAAGCCCGTTCCGCGAGGTGCATGGTCATTATTGGGCCCTTACTTCGAGCGCTGAGTTATTTATAACAAGTGAGAGGAGTAAACTCTTAGCCAAAATTCTTTGAGAAACCTCCGTATAGTGACGAGGCAGACACGTGTGAGTCAACAGCGAATAGTTGGTGAACCAGTGCGTTGTGGGCACCAGCGACCGGCAGATGGGACGACGTGTCAGTAAGAGGAGACGTGCCCTGAATATCAAGGGACACATTTAGTGCTAACCGGCATTAAATTCAAACTTTAAACTCCCGCCGGTTGGGTATACGAGTGAATATATGCCAGATTCTCCATTAATAGTAATTTTCGTTTGCTTATAAATAGAGCTTCTTGTTCTCTTAAGGAGCTTTTTACCAGCTTTGAGAACTTTGAGCACCTTGAGATAGAGTAACTTTTGAGTTCCTGATTTCTCTGAATTTCAAAACTCTACGAAGTCCCCTTTCGTCTTTGTAATTCAGGTAGTGACTAATTTATGTCTTCTCCTCTCGCTTTTCAACTTTGCATGATCATTTTTTCTAAAATTAATACCTTTGGCTATATGAAGAACTTCAGTTCTGCTACTTATGTTGTGGATGTTTGATATTATGCCCTAGGCCCTTGAGAAAGGCCTATGCGTTATATCATAGCTTCGTTGTTATAGAGATAACAAACCCGATTATTATATCTTTTGCATGTTTATTACAATAATCATTGTCCCTAGTACGTATGAAGGGCTAGCATGAGTTTAATGGATAATCATGTGATGATTATGGTGCATAGGATGCGGATTAAACTTGTGGGTACTTGTTGGAGAACAATGTACTGGATAGACCCGTTATGAGATTTATGTCATGGTCAAATGTCATAATTAAATCTCATGATAGTCATACCATTTGAATCCTTAGACCTGAGATTATCATGGTCTTCCACATGATGAACATTATGTTTGACATAGTCAAACGCTACCTTTAACCGGGTAGTTATAAAGGCTACGATTGGCATGATCAGATTCTTGTAGGGAAGAATGATAAGTCAAGATGTGATTTGTCCCTCTCTCAAGAGAGATATCTGCTTGGCCACTCGATGAGTGAGATTGATGATAGTTCATGGCCATGCCCAAATGAATTGATGTGTTCAATGTCATTTATGTTGGTGTGTATGTGTAACGACCCCAAAAACCCGTCCCTATTTATTTTATATTTTTGGGAATTTTAATTTGACATTATGTGTGCATTTTATGTGTTGCATCATATTTTATGATTTGCACATCTTACTTGATTAAATGTGCTATTTACTTAGTTAGTAGTAATAATGGTTAAAGGAGTTAAATGATTAAGTTGAAACTTTAGGGTCTTTATTAAAAATATAAGTTCAGGGGTCTAATTGTTCAACTTGGAACTTGAGTGACCAAAATATAGTTTTGGGGTAAAAAGATCTTTATAACTTAGGCATATCTCTTTCTCTGTGTTAACTTTTCCAGAGAACTTTCTCTCGTACTTTCCTAGGGTTGGAGAAAAAGGTATGTTCAACCTATTTCGATTTATATCTTTTTATTTAGTTATCCGTTTTAAAATATAATTATATAAAAATGATTAGGGCGTTGAGTAGGTCATTTCTACCCGAACAAAACATATTTTTGCGATACTTTTTCCGAAAATAGGTAAGTTACTAATTCTCCTAAAATAGTAAAATGGTCATATATTTGCTATATGTGTGATATGTGGTGAAATTATTGTGAAAATAATTTATTTGTGATACTTGTTTATTTGGGACAAAGGGAGTATAATTATACTGGGTAAGTGACTTGGTTTGTATGCAAAGATGTATATGGAGTATGTTTATATACCTGAGAATGTTAGTATAAGTGTTTGAAAGTATACTCCTACTCGTGGGACGGTAAAATATTAACTTGAGTTAAATGTTAAATAAGTATATTATAAAATTTATACTATTATTCATGGGACGGGGAAATGAATGAAAGTATCCCTAAATGAGTATACTAGTATATTAGAAAAATTATACTTATAATTTTGGGACGGTAAAATATTTAAATGGAATAAAAGAAAATTATTCTATTATTTGTGGGACAGTAAAAAGAATGAAATAAAATTGAAAGTAATGTGTTGGGGTGGTTGTTGCACTCATGGTAATAGTATAAGTATTAGTAAGTTATACTCCTACGCGTGGGACGGATGAATTTGGCTTGCAGGAGAAATTTGGGAATTTTGAGTCTGGCTCATGGGCGACCGCCCAGAATGGGTTTGGGTGACCGCCCATAACTACTGAAAGGTTTGGTCTTGGGCAAAGTGTTTTGGGCGACCCCCCATAATTGCTGAAAATGTGAGTTGTTCCAATTCAAGCGATTTAGAGTTCAGTCTTGATCTAGGTCTTAGATGATATCCTAGTGTACCTAGAGGGTTGTTGTGGAACACCCTAGTGTTTGAAATTGGTTCCTTTGTGAACATATGTGTTGTGGAATTTGACTAAATGGTAATTGGATATTGTTGAACATCTTTTGATGTGGTTTGGATTGGTTCATCTTTGTGATGTGTTTGGCTTGGTTCCCTACTTTGGAATCATTGCCCCCGGTTGTTGTTTAAGCAAGTATTTATTACAGTGCTTTGTTTAAAAGTCCAGCTGGTTTTGTGTTATCGAGTGGAGGTGGAAAGGATTATAGTGGCACACAGTCAAGTTCACTATAAGGTTTTTCCACTGGACCTTTTTTGTAATCGAGTGGAGGTGGAAGGATTATAGTGGCACACAGCCAAGTTCACTATAAGGCTTTTCCACTGGACCTATTTTCCCCAGTCCAGATTGGCCTTGGATGGGATGAGTTAGCTCCCTCGAGTGAGCATTTGGGTTATGACTTTGTGTCATATTTCCCCGTTGTTACTTTGGTTCTTATGGTTATGGTTTGGTTTTCGGGATCCCGGCTTCAGCTCTTTGATGCTGCTCAGTTGATACCTCTCAGATGGTTATATGTTTGATTCGAGAACCTTGGCTAATGTTCTTTCGGTAAACCTTGACTAAGTATCCACTTATGAGTTTTTATTTCCGCTTTATGTGTGGTATGATGAGTTGGTCGTTATTTCCAACCGGTATGGGACGGTTGGCGATAGGGAGCCTCTCATGTTATGTGCTTACTTGCTACATGATTGTTTATTGGTATTGATCTTTATGATTATCATATCAGCATGTAATGTAGTTGCATTTTAGTAGCTTACTAAGATTCATTCTCACCCCTTATTTGTTTACTGTTTTAGATAAAGGCGAGTCCAGGGGATAGGACACTTTGGCACGGGAGGACGTTACAGTGGTAAGAGTTGAGATTTGTTTTGTAACGGTTACATTACATAGATGTAATACCTTTTGGGTAGAGTTTCCGTGACTTCATCATTTTGTAACACCATTATTTTGGATAATGTTGGTGTATGTACATTTGTATAAAAGTTTGTAAGCATTCGGGCTAAGTACTTTCGTTTGTGAAAGAGTTGTTTGAAAGTTAAATGAAGTCTTTGAACTTCGAGTGTGGATTTTGTTAAACTTTATGAAAGTATATTCCGAAAAATTTTCTAAAAGTGTTTTATAACGTCTTCCACTCGTGTCCCGAGCGTGGGGCCAAGTAGGACCACGGGTCTGGGGCGCGACAGTTGGTATCAGAGCTAGGTTGTAGATGGTCTAGAATGACTATGTGACCTAGGAGGGTAGTTGTGTAGAGAATGAGTAACGTTGAGGGTTTTATGCAGGTACTTATTGAAATGGTTGGGACAGAAGGAGATCAGTCTGGGCCTTCAGGGCATGGAAATGTTAGAGAAGAGGTTCGAATGTTGTTCCAAGGTATGTTTGAAACTGCAATGAAAGCAATTAACGACGTAGTTGAGCGTAAAAGCAAGGTTGAAGCTTCAGATGTGACAAGACAAGGAGGACAGCCAAAACCACAACATCAGTATGGCGATAATAGAGGATCTCAGGGTACATCTTCGCAACTTAGAGGATCTTCTCAAGGACCACAGAAAATCAGAAGTCAAGTAAACGAGTATGTAGTTATTGTTGGAGGGAAGGACACTTAGAGGAGAAATGTTGGAAGAAGCAAGGTAAATGTATGAGATGTGGTCAGTTGGGTTATTTTCAGAAGGATTGTCCAAGAATGAAGAATAAGGCATTGGGAAGTGTTGACAAGTCTTCTCAGGGCCAGAAGAGGGATTCTTCAGGGAAGCTTAAGGTGCAGGATCGTGATATTGCCATCAATCAACAACATATCTCCGATTCTGCTAATGTGATTGGAGGTATGATTTCTATGTCTAGTTTGAGAGCACGAGCACTTATAGACCCTGGTTCTTCGCATTCTTATGTGTCTGTGCATTTTGCTTCTCGGTTGCATTTATCTTCTGAGTCTCTACCTTATTTGTTAGAGGTGTCTATACTAAGGGGGAGTGTTTGGTGATTGATAGAGTGTTGCGCACTTGGGATGTGCAAATTTATGAGCATGTTTTACTTGCTGGTTTAGTTATTTTGCCATACCAAGATTTTGATATTTTGTGGTGGAGTTTTATATGTTAGTGTGCTTTAATTAAGCATGGTAGATATATGTGTTGGGAATTCATGTTATTTATGCATTAAAGTCTAAAAATTGTTATCAGAAGGTTGTGCTGGGTATTTAGTTTACGTGGTTGGTAGTAGAACATCTACATCTAAATTGGAGGATTGACCCTTTCTTTGTGAGATCTCAGATATATTCTTTATTGAGTAGTACATGTTACTTGAGGAGAAAATTGGGTTATATTGAGTTGTTACAGTACAATGCTACAGTGCTAATATCTAGTTTAATATACCTATAACATCGGTTGAGTTAAAGGAGTAGAAGATTCAGCTTGAGATATTTCTTGATAAGGGATTCATTACGTTTAGTATATCTTCGTGGGATGCATCAGTATTGTTTATTATGAAAAGGTATGATACTTTGCGATTGTATATTGAACACTAAGAGCTCAACCAGATGACTATAGCGAATCATTACTTGTTATCTTATATGGGTGATATATTTTATCAACTTCAGAGATCAGTGGTTTATTCAGTGTTTGACTTGAAGTGATTATTATCAGTTGAAAATTTGAGATGGGTATATTTCAAAGACGGCTTTTCATACTAGGTATGGGCATCATAAATTTGTGGTTATATTGTTTGAATTAACAATTGCTCCAGTGGTATTGTTGGATATTCTGAATTATATCTGTAATCATAATTGGATTGCTTGAGAGAAGCAACAGTTGTGAAATCAAGGCATTATGTTTTCTTGTTAGAGGATATATTATTTTGAGGAAGTTTCAATTCAGGCATGGCTATTGATTCTTTAAATATGGAAGCAACAGTAATTGGAAAAATCCTACTTCAGTAGCAGAGGTGTGTAACTTGTTGATATTGGCATATGGTTAGAGATTCATTGATGGATTTCTAAGGTAGCTACACTGTTAACTAATCGACACAGAAAGATATACTTCCTCGATGGATTGATAAGTGTGTAATGAGTTTTGATTATTGAAACAAGGGTTAATAACAACTTCAGCATTTATATTGCTTAGTGGATTTGATTAGTATTACAGTTATCTAGAGGATATGACCGTGTTACTATTTTCTAATGGATATGTCGAGTTTTACCATTATAGTGGATCTAATCAACTCATTGTTCATGGTGATGCCTCGAAGAGTGATTGAGATGTTTATCCATTCAGAATTGTATGGCAGTTATGTATGCTTCGAGAAGATTGATTCCTTATGAACAAAGTTATCCTCACCATAACTTGAGGTTGATTGCGATTATACATTCATTGCATTAGTAAATGACTTTTGTAGAGCCATATTTGAAGTGTCTACCGACCATGAGAGTTGAAGTAATCGTTTTCTTCAGAAGAGCTACACTCGAGACAATGCAAGTAGAGTATTATGTTATATCATTCAGGAAAGACAAATATATTAGAGGATTCCTTGACTTATAGTTCATGTTTGATAACACTAAATGGGGGAAGGTTAGAGGAATTGACATCTTGGAGTCCTTATGAGTCGAGACATGTGATGATTTTGCGATTTTGAAAGCTTTAAGTTTCTACTCTATTGAATGATTTCAACTATAAAAAATTACTAATGGAATGAACGATGATAGACAACACGATTTTGTTCGTTGCTAGTGATGGAACTTTAACTTTTGTAGCAGAGTATGTAGTCGACACTTAGTGGAACCAACATGCATAACGGAATTCAACTACAGGTACTTGAAGAGATACACAAGACCAATTTAATTATGAATCCGAGTAAATGTAGAGTATTGAGATAAATTTGAAGAGTTACATTTGATTTGTTTGACACGAGAAATTCTAAGCATTCAACTAAGTCCTTGAACTGCGAATATTTAGAAGTAAAGTATCAGTGATCAGTTGGTTTGTGACAAGCCTTTGGGATTTCGTACGGGTTTTCATCCTCAGACAGATGGTCAGTCAGAAAGAACCATTCAGATTCTCGAGGATATGTTGAGAACTTTTTCAGTTGATTCTTAGAATTCGTGGGATATACCTTTACTTCTCGTGGAGTTTGCTTAATATATCAGTTCTTTTGAGATTTTGGGAAGAGTTGGAGATTGGGCTTATCATCTTGTGTTACATCCTTCTCTTGACAAGGTTTATAATGTGTTCCATGTGTCGATGCTACGCAAATCTGTTTATGATTCTTCTCGTGTATGTCTAAAGTTTTAGAGGATATTGAACCCAGTATGTCCTATGAAGAGCATCCAGTTCAGGTGATTGATTCTAAAGTTGAAGAATTGAGAACTAAAAGTATTCCTCTTGTTAGAATCGTGTGGAAAAATCATAATGTGGAAGAATCAACTTGGGAGCTTCGGGAGGAAATAGAAAGAAAGTATCCTTGGTTGTTTGATTCGTTTGGTAAGTTACCCTAAAATTCGAGACGATTTTTTTTTAAGGGGGAGTGATTGTAACGACCCCAAAAACCCGTCCCTATTTATTTTATATTTTTGGGAATTTTAATTTGACATTATGTGTGCATTTTATGTGTTGCATCATATTTTATGATTTGCACATCTTACTTAATTAAATGTGCTATTTACTTAGTTAGTAGTAATAATGGTTAAAAGAGTTAAATGATTAGGTTGAAACTTTAGGGTCCTTAGTGAAAATATAAGTTCAGGGGTCTAATTGTTCAACTTGGAACTTAAGTGACCAAAGTATAGTTTTAGGGTAAAAAGATCTTTATAACTTAGGCATATCTCTTTCTCTGTGTTAACTTTCGCAGAGAACTTTCTCTCGTACTTTCCTAGGGTAGGAGAAAAAGGTAAGTTCAACCTATTTCGATTTATATCTTTTTAGTTACTTATCCGTTTTAAAATCTAATTATATAAAAATGATCAGGGTGTTGAGTAGGTCATTTCTACCCGAACAAAACATATTTCTGCGATACTTTTTCTGGAAATAGGTAAGTTACTAATTCCCCTTAAATAGTAAAATGGTCATATATTTTCTATATGTGTGATATGTGGTGAAATTATTGTGAAAATAATTTATTTGTGATACTTGTTTATTTGAGACAAAGGGAGTATAATTATACTGGGTAAGTGACTTGGTTTGTACGCAAGGATGTATATGGAGTATGTTTATATACCTGAGAATGTTAGTATAAGTGTTTGAAAGTATACGCCTACTCGTGGGACGGTGAAATATTAACTTGAGTTAAATGTTAAATAAATATATTATAAAATTTATACTATTATTCATGGGACGGGGAAATGAATGAAAGTATCCCTAAATGAGTATACTAGTATATTAGAAAAATTATACTTATACTTTTGGGACAGTAAAATATTTAAATAGAATAAAAGAAAATTATTCTATTATTTGTGGGACGGTAAAAAGAATGAAATAAAATTGAAAGTAATGTTTTGGGGTGGTTGTTGCACTCTTGGTAATAGTATAAGTGTTAGTAAGTTATACTCCTACGCGTGGGACGGATGTGTAGACACCCCGCCTTGGACCGCTCACCCCGATTGCACACTTGATTTTGTGTTTCTCCCTCTTTTAAGTGTTTCCTGTTAGTTTCTGTTACTTTGGTTAAGTTCCACACGGACTCCGTTAAATCCCGGGACTAAACTGAATAACAGTTCTAACTTTCTAGTCCATTCTATTAAAATTTGCTTCTCAGAGTCGCGCGCCTCCGCCCCTTGAGGCCAGAAGCGCGCGCCTTCCGCCGCCAAGGTGGGATGCGCGCGCTTCTGGGGCGTGTCAGTTACAGATTCTGCCCAAGAATCTCTCCCTTGCTCATTATACATGATTTTGCCCGGGAAAGATTTCTTGGAGATTCCGTTTGGCTCCAAAAACAGTCACTTTTCAACTATAAAAACCCTTCCAATCCATCATTGGAGGAGGACTTGGAAAATCATTACTTTCAAACCTTTTTACTCACTCCTTTCATAGATTTTTCTTGGGACTTCTTCAACAAAGTATTCAATCTCTTCTTCAAGGCTTCACAAGAGATTCTTTTTGAAGGATACTATAGGTAAAGGTCTTAAACATTTCCCCTCTCCTTCTTCTTCTTCTTCTTCTTCTTCTTCTTCAAATCAAATGTGCAATCACCCAAAACCATTTGGGACATGACACCAACGGTCCTTTCATTACATTGAATTGGCTTAGGAGTCATCTCCCTACATTTCAAACTCTAAAACCCCTTTTTATCATCATTTTAATAGGAACAACACATTTATCTTAAAAAGTGAATTATGAACAAACAAGACCGACTTTGCTCGGGCGAAATGGGTGTTGAAGTACATCCCATTTCGTAACCTAACCCCCGAACCCCTCATCCCATAGAATCTCTGTTTTCGTAAATCAAACTTAGGCTCATAAACATTAGGTTTTCTTAGGTTCCTAAAAAACGTGGGTGGCGACTCTAAAAACATAAATTAGACATCCTAGGGTGATTCACGCGCTCGGGCCTAAAGCCGTGGTCCCACCCCCGGGGTATCTACAGTGGCGACTCCGCTGGGGACATAAGAGGGTTAAACTTGTGTTTCTGTTCATAATTCACTTTTCTGGGCATTCTGGAAATTGACATGGGAAGCGCGCGCCTCGGACCTTCATGGTCCAAAGCGCGCGCGTCCCGAGTCAAATTCCAGAATCGCCCGCCTTCCATGTGTTCTTCCTACTATTTCGTGCTAACAAACATTGCAGGGGTTCCATCACACAATCAGGACCAGGGCAATCCCCTGAGCCCATAAGTTTCTGATAATCTGACAGGTGAGCCCAGAAGCGGGCGCCTCCCAGTTTCTATGCGCCAGGCGCGCGCTTCCCACAACACTAGCCCGAGGCGCGCGCTTCTGGGCCAATTTCCAGGGCAAGAACAGGTTTCAGTGAATAGGCAGAACAGTGGGGTGTAGGCACAGTTGCCTGCATCAGAACAGAATTGAACCCTTGGACTGTTTAATTTTATGTTTTATTTACCGGTCACAAGGGTGATTCGGGAGTTGTAATTTATGTGTTCTTATCTTTTCTTTTCAAAAAAATTAAAAAAAATAAAATTTTGTCACGTGATAGACCTCACACTACGTGCACGGTACTCCTATAAACTGCTCACTATCGAATCGCACAAGTCCAACCCCAAACCCGTCGAGGCCCATCCTAGAAAGTTTCAAGCTCCACTCGACCTTGGCTCTTTCGAAGCGGTAAACCTCAGCCCGTGGCGTAGTTCATGACTACATGCCAGGGGTGACCTTTAAGCCTCATATTCAAGCCGAGCACAAACCACACAATTCTAGTTAGGGCCTAACACTCCGTGACTCAAGTTGGTTTCTATGTACCGAGATTTCCCTAAACTAATGTCTTCAAATCATACATGCCAACTTGTTGAAACAGACGCAATAAAAATCCGTCCTCAAAAGTGGTTATTTTTGGACGAAAATAAAAATCCGTTCCCGCATGTATGCTTTACTACATTAATTTAGTTTAATCCCGACACATGTAGGATTCACAAACGTGATGGAATCCGATGAGTATATGGGACCGCGAGATGGTCTATATACTAGTGTGACGATTCCATTATCTTCTTAGAAACCCCAAAAGGGATCCATTCCCTCCGACTTATAAATAATAAAAAAAAGGAGTCTTTTTCTTATGTGGTTTGAGTCGTGTGCCCAACTGTGTGTTCTCAACCTCCTCATGGACCGAAAGTGTGAACCGTGACTGACAAGGGCTACTTCTCCAATTATAGGTCCGATTGGTACTCTCCGCATCTACAGAGATTCATCCAACAGGCTTGTCCGTGAACCGATCACTCCAACAGCTTCTACATCATCAATGGCCGGCGACTCCAACACCAACAACGCCATGACTCTCGAACAGCTTTCTGCCATGGTTCAAACACTCCAACAACAAATCACCACTCTCAACAACGAGGCTCAAACCAAAGAAGCCTTGTGGCAAGCTCATGTCGACAGTCAAAGGGAGGCCCACGAGGCCGAGGTTGACCAACTGAAAGCCAAGCTCCTCAAGCTCTCCAAGAACAAGGGGGTTAATGACAACGAGGAATCCGAGTGGACCACGGGTTTGTTTGAAAGCCCGTATGTCAGTGCCCGTACCAAAAAAGTGGGGGGACTAAGCACCGACAACAACGACCCCAAAATGGTCGATTCCATCATGGCCTACATTGATCAGAAATTCGACGGCCTCAACATGGGAAAAGGCTCCAACACAAGCCTTTATCAGTCATCCATCCTCATGAGCACGATGGCCGCTCTTCCCGACAAATTCAAGATGCCCGACATTAGCAAGTTTAAGGGCAACTCATGCCCGATGGCCCACATCGAGACTTACATTTGGGCTATGGTTCCGAAGAAGGTCTCCCCAAAAGTTATGGCTCAATGCTTTCCTCTCACCCTCGAGGGGGCGGCAAAGGATTGGTATGCAACTCTCCTGCTCACTGTCCGTCTTGATTGGGATGCCGCTATGCTTGCCTTCAAGAATCAATATCAAGGCAACACCACTCACCGGCCCACAAGGAAAGAGCTCGAGAATACCACTCAAAGAGACAACGAGTACTTCATTGACTTCACAAGGAGATGGAATGACAAGCTCTTTGAAATTGTTGAGAGGCCGAACACAAAAGAGCAAATGGACATCTTTCTCAAATGTCTCAAGATTGATCTCCACACCCACCTAAGTGGGGCTTGCTACTCCGACTTCTCCCAAATGTATGAGGCGGGGGTACGCATGGATGACTTGCTCAAGGAGATTAAGAAGGACACTCCTACCTACCGATACAAGGCCGCCTCTAGTTCAAACAAAGAGGCTTCTGTCAATGCCGTTACTACTGACAAGGGGAATTACAAGAAGGTTCCTCCACTACAAGGCAAGTGGTTCCAAAATGACCGCGTCTACACTCCTCTCAACGGCATGACCATCACCGAGGCCTATGAAGTTCTAAAGGCCAAGGGATAAATCACCCCTCTTCAAGGGTACAAGCAACCACAGCCGCTCCGTCCCAATCATGCTCACCACAAATGGTGTGACTATCATCAATGCACCGGCCACCTCACCGAGGATTATTTCTCCATCCGCAACACCATCCAAGACCTCATAGACAAGAAGGAATTCATAATCCCTAATAAGGATGGTGTCAATGTAATAGAGATAGGAGAATTTCAAGGAACCACTCATTCGATCCCAATTGTGAATGAGGGCTCCGATGATATGAATAAACTTGATAATTCTTGTTATGTTGTGACTTATGATGAGATTATGAGGGAAGTCTTAGAGAATAGGAAGAAGAAGCTACAAGGGACTGTGAACGTGCTCACTCGCAATGGCCGAGTAACAACGAGCACAATCCCTCCCAATACTGCAGCAACCAGCACCTCTTCTCAAAAATCACAAGCACGCGACATACCCGAAGATCCTTTGTTAACACAGCTCAAGAAGACGCAAGCCAACATATCCATCTGGGACCTTATTGCATCATCAAAGAAACACCGAGACCTCGTCATCAAGAACTTGGATGACACATCAGTCTCTCCCGACACGACACCCGAGGACCTCACAGCAATGATAGGTCACATTCACTTCGGCAATGTCATCACTTTTGCCGACATGGACCTCCCGCCATTTGGGTCCGAACACAATGAAGCCATCTACCTCAAAGTAAGGGCAAGGGGGAGACCCATCTCAAGGGTTCTAGTAGACGGTGGCTCTGCACTCAACTTAATGCCTAGCCGAGTCATGGGAATACTGGGGCTCAAAAGCTCCGATTTACAACCCTCCGCACAAGTCATTAGAGGGTACGACAGCACTGCCCGTACAGTCATGGGAATGTTAGAAGTTGATATCGAATTTGGAAGCATGATCATGTCCATCCCATTCCAAGTACTTGATGTCCCCGCTTCATTCAACTTACTTCTGGGCCGACCTTGGATCCACAGTTCTAATGCGGTACCTTCCACTCTCCGTCAGTGTGTCAAGATCAGAAATGGGGACGAGATAGTCACTATCATGGCCGAGAATGTCACCATCCACAGAAATGGGGGACAACCAGTTCACCAAGTCCAACACGGGATAGAAGATGCCACTCTCTCCGGCGTCAACACCATCGACAAAGAAGGGGGAAACAGACAATGGGCCCCCGGCAATCCTAAAGTCCTCCGTATGATGAGGAACATGAATCACTTTCCCGGTTTAGGCCTAGGGAAGCGTCAACAAGGGATATTGCACCCCGTGGTAGTTCCTTTTGTCAAGAACAAATTTGGTCTGGGATACGAACCTAACAAGGATGACTTGAAGTACAAGCAAGCAGTCAAGAATCAAAGGACCCAAGCTCGCAAAGAAGGTCGACGATATGAAATCCCTGACTTGAAACCCTACCGCAACACACTAAATGGTTATTTTGTTCGCCAAGGGGAAGATGTTCCATACATGATCTTTCCTGAACCATTGGTTAACGACAAGGGCGTCAGAAAGCCCGGTCTCGAGATCTTCACTGATTGTGAATTCCCGACACAAGAAAGGGAACCTACTCTGATGTCACCCCGAGAGTGGTGGGGCAAGAAAGTGACTATAGAATCCGAGGTAGAAATTACCGTGGGGGAAGAACTATCCGATCTAGCCTCCATGTTCGAAGAATTGGCCATCATGGACGATTGTCAAGTCAACGCCATCTACGACACTGTTGTCAGAAAGGAAACCATCAGTGAGATCCCACCAAGCTCCGAGCCAATGAACAACTGGTATTCAACGAAGGGGCCCTTAGTATCTGAGGATTTCTTGATCCGAGAAATGGGTTGCATACCCCGCACAGCAACAAAGGAAGAGCGGCTCACACTTACTTTCGAGTCCGAGAGTGTTTATAATACCCTCACCCAAGAGGATATGGAGGCCATAGCCGAGCGTGTATTTCCTTTCTTTGCTAATGAAAAATTTGAAATTTCTGAGTACCCCGAGATTGCAAACATCATAAATGATGAATTAACTAATAACGAACTTAATGAACAAGTTAATAACGATTCAAATTATGATGAAATAGACCACGAAAACATAACATACCTAAATGAACTAGCTCAACAGGTTCGTTGTCGTGGTGAAAATGTTCCAGGGGCTGATGAAGAATTGCATACTGTTAATCTAGGTACCGACGAAGAGCCGAAAGAAATGAAGATTGGCAGCTTCTTAAAGGGGGAAGACAAGACAAACTGACTGCAATGCTCAGAGAATTTGTGGATGTATTCGCATGGTCATACAAAGACATTCCGGGTTTGGACAGAAAGGTCGCGGAGCACAGAATTCCGATCAGAGAGGACGCCAAGTCATTGAGTATCCAACTTGGCTAGCCAACATTGTGACAGTCAGAAAGGCAAACGGAAAGGTTCGAGTTTGTGTGGACTTCCGGGATTTGAACAAAGCTTCCCCGAAAGATGATTTTCCACTACCAAACATCGACATGCTCGTCGATTCAACTGCTAACAATGAAGTCCGCTCATTCGTGGATGGTTTTACCGGTTACAATCAGATTCTCATGTCCGAAGAGGATCAACACAAGACAGCTTTCACAACTCCGTGGGGACCTTCTGCTACACAGTCATGCCATTCGGACTAAGGAACGCTGGGGCTACCTACCAGAGGGCTGTTACGGATCTATTCCACGATATGATTCATAAAGAGATCGAGGTCTATGTAGACGACATGATCATCCATTCGAAGGGAACCAATGGTCAACATTTGATCGATCTTCGCAAATTCTTTGAAAGGCTTCGACAACACAAGATGAGACTCAATCCCGCAAAGTGCACTTTTGGGGTCATCAAAGGAAAGGTTCTTGGTTACATGGTCACTGAAAGAGGAATTGAAGCCGATCCCTCCAAGATCAAGGCAATCATTGACATGCCTCCCCCAAGGACGCAGAAAGAAATCAAAGGTTTCATGGGCAAACTTCAATACATCAGTCGGTTTGTGCACCAACTCACTTCCATGTGTGAGCCAATCTTCAAGCTACTAAAAAAGAACGTGGCTCTAGAATGGACCGATGCGTGCCAAGAAGCCTTCGACCAAGTGAAGCATTACTTGACATGCCCTCCAGTTTTGGTTCCACCACACGAAGAGAAGCCTCTCTTGCTCTATCTCACTGTCAATGATGAAGCCCTAGGGGCTATGTTAGCACAAGAACAACGAGACTCCACAAAGGAGAATGCCATCTACTTTGTCAGCCGACGGTTTCAAGGAGCTGAAAAGAACTACTCTGTCTTAGAGAAGTCTTGTGCTGCATTGGTTTGGGTTACTCAAAAGCTCAAGCATTACATGGAGTCCTTCCCAATCAAGTTGGTAGCAAAAGTGGACCCGCTCCGATACATCTTTGAGAAGCCTTTCATGTCAACAAGAATAGCCAAATGGTATTTCATGCTCGCCTGCTACGATATCACTTACGTCACACTCAAATCCACCAGGGGGAAAAAGGTGTTCAGTGATCAGCTTGCTGAATTTCCGTGTGACGAAGTGAAGGGGGAAGATGTACAGTTCCCCGACGAGCATTTAATTTGCTCTACAACAGAGGAAAATAAGTGGCAACTTTTTTTCGATGGCGCAGCCAATAAGCATGGATATGGCATAGGGATGTTACTCGTTGATCCAAAGGACATGTATACTCCAATCGCCATCCGCCTCGAATTTGAAGCCACTAACAACACAGCTGAGTACGAAGCTTGCATAGCGGGGCTCGAAGCAGCCCTCGAGAGAAATGTCACAAGTTTAGAAGTATTCGGTGATTCCTTGCTCATCATCAACCAGACATCCGGAAAATGGAAGATTCAAGACTCGACCCTGCAACGGTATGGTCAACATCTCGAGGAGTTGGTTGAACAATTTCAAGAAATCACCTTCAATTACCTGCCAAGGGACAAGAACCGTTTTGCTGATGCACTAGCCACCATCGCTTCACTGGTCGAAATGCCTGAGGGTAAAATGGTGAAGCCCTTCAAAATTTCCCGACAAAATAGTCCGGCATACTGCATGAGTATTGAGATCAACGAGGTCCAAACAAACTCCCCGTGGTACGCAGATATCATGAATTTCCTCAAGGATGGTACTTATCCCGAGAACAGCAATAAGAAGTCTCAAATGGCATTGCAAAGATT
The DNA here is from genome assembly GCA_026119855.1 of Campanula takesimana. Classification (NCBI taxonomy): domain Eukaryota; kingdom Viridiplantae; phylum Streptophyta; class Magnoliopsida; order Asterales; family Campanulaceae; genus Campanula; species Campanula takesimana. The sequence goes on along the minus strand of JAOWBW010000933.1, from coordinate 246,257 downwards.
AGCCTCCCGATATGTACTGATTGGGGACAGAGTCTACAAAAGGCACCACGAAGGGATCAATATCCTATGTGCAAATGAGACCGAAGCTCAAGAAATAATGCATGAGATCCACGAAGGTGAATGTGGGCCCCACATGAACGGGTTTATGTTGACCAAGAAGATACTCCGCATGGGTTATTATTGGAGTACCATAGAAAAGGACTACATCGAGAAAGTCAAGAGGTGCGCCAAATGCCAATTCCATGCCAATCTACAGCACGTTCCACCCTCACAACTTTACAATATGACTACGCCTTGGCCTTTCTCTTGTTGGGGCATAGACATCGTCGGCAAAGTTCACCCTACTGGTAGCAATGGACAATCTTTCGTCCTAGTAGCCGTGGATTATTTTACAAAATGGGTCGAAGCACAAGCTTACCGAGTTCTTAACGCCAAGAAAGTGGCCGAATTCGTGAAAACCCACATCATGTACCGATACGGCGTTCCTCATGAGATCATCTCAGACAATGGCTCTCACTTCGAGAAAGAGATGGATACACTCCTGGTAGAATACAAGATTACTAAGCACAAGTCATCTCCATACCGCCCTCAAGCAAACGGCGCGGTCGAGGCAGCTAATAAGACAATCGAGACCATTGTGAAGAAAATGGCCTCCACTGGAAGGGATTGGCCCGAAAAGTTACCTCTAGCATTATGGGGCTACCGCACGTCAATACGGACAGCGACAGGAGAAACTCCTTATGTACTGGTATATGGTTCCGAAGCTGTACTACTAATAGAGCTTGAAGTTCCATCCCTGCGGGTCCTCCTCGAGAACCAAGTCAATGAAGTCGATTGGATGCAAAGTCGATATGAACAGCTAGCCTTACTCGACGAGAGAAGGCTAAGAGCGATCGAACGTACGAGGGCCTATCAACAAAGAATGTCTAGGGCTTTAAACAAAAAGTTGAAGCCCCGAAACATCAGTGTGGGAGATTTGGTCCTAAGACAACACCCTCCTAATTCCATGTATAGATACCCCGGGGGAACCACGGCTTGGCTAGAGCGGTGAATTATCCTAGGATGTCTAACTTGTTTTAGAGTCGCCACCTATGTTTTGAGGAACATAAGAAAAACCTATTGATTGTAGCCTAAGTTTGATTACGAAAACAGAGATTCTTTGTTTTGAGGTTCGGGGGTTAGATTACGAGATGGGAAGTACCGAAACACCCATCTCGCCCAACTAAAGTTTGTCTTGCTTGATCAAAATCTACATGAATAATAACGTTCTTCTTCTTCTTCTTTAAGTCATGAAAAGGGGGTTTAAAATAGAGTTTGGAATGTAGGAGATAACTCCTTAATCAACCTCAATGAGATGAGGTGATCATTAGAGTCATGTCCCAAAATGATTTGGGTGATTGCACATTTGATTAGAGTAAAAGAGAGAGAGGAGATGAAGTAGAAAAGAAAGGAAAAGATAGACTTTTACCTACAATTTGAAAAACTTCAAATATTGCTTGAAGAAATCCTTGGAGAACCTTTAGAAAGTGATTTTGGTATATTTTTTGTAAGTTCAATCTTTTGATCCTTGAAAATGGAGGTAAAGGGAGGTTTTTATAGGTGAAAGAGGGGTGTTTTTGGTGCCAAAACTCAGTCACCAAGAAATCCTCCCCGGGCAAAATCCTGTAAATTGAGCTAGGGAGGGAATCCTGGCCAGAAATCTGTAACTGACGCCCAGAGGCGTGCGCTTCCTGCTTTGGGGGCGGGAGGCGCGCGCGCCTGACTCCTCCTGTCGGAGGCGCGCGACTCAGAGAAGGCAATTTTGACAGAATGGACTAGAAACTCAGCCCTGTCATTCAGTTTAGTCCCTAGACTTAACGAAGTCAGTCACAAACTTAACAGAAGTGACAGAAACTAACGAGAAACACTTAAAATGGGGAGAAACACAAAATCAAATGTGCAATCGGGGTGCGCGGTCCAAGGCGGGGTGTCTACAGAGCCCCTCGGCGACGTGGACTGCAAAGCAAAACGCGTCGACGAAAGTTAAAAACACCCGCCGAGGACATCACCAAGAAAAAGCAAAGACTCGATGAAAGCAGTAATTTGAAATTGCGAGAGATAGTGGTGCGCTCCCTGTGTGAGCGGCTTTTGTTGATAGAGGGGGTGGCATGATCCGTTAGGTAAACCTGCCGGCTGAATGTTTTGAATGAGGCCGTTAGTGAACCGGTTTGATGAATCCGTTAGTGAATCCCTTGAATGAGTCCGTTGGTGAACCCTTGTTGACGAATCCGTTAGTGAATCCGTTTGATGAATCCGTTAGTGAATCCCTTGAATGAGTTCGTTGGTGAATTGATGAATCCGTTAGTGAATCCCTTGGATGAGTCCGTTGGTGAACCCTTGTTGACGAATCCGTTAGTGAATCCGTTTGATGAATCCGTTAGTGAATCCCTTAGATGAGTCCGTTGGTGAACCCTTGTTGACGAATCCGTTAGTGAATCCGTTTGATGAATCCGTTAGTGAATCCCTTGGATGAGTCTGTTGGTGAACCCTTGTTGACGAATCCGTTAGTGAATCCGTTTGATGAATCCGTTAGTGAATCCCTAGGATGAGTCCGTTGGTGAACCCTTGTTGACGAATCCGTTAGTGAATCCCTTGGATGAGTCCGTTGGTGAACCCTTGTTGACGAATCCATTAGTGAATCCGTTTGATGAATCCGTTAGTGAATCCCTTGGATGAGTCCGTTGGTGAACCCTTGTTGACGAATCCGTTAGTGAATCCGTTTGATGAATCCGTTAGTGAATCCCTTGGATGAGTCCGTTGGTGAACCCTTGTTGACGAATCCGTTAGTGAATCCATTTGATGAATCCGTTAGTGAATCCCTTGGATGAGTCCGTTGGTGAACCCTTGTTGACGAATCCGTCAGTGAATCCGTTTGATGAATCCGTTAGTGAATCCCTTGGATGAGTCCGTTGGTGAACCCTTGTTGACGAATCCGTTAGTGAATCCGTTTGATGAATCCGTTAGTGAATCCCTTGGATGAGTCCGTTGGTGAACCCTTGTTGACGAATCCGTTAGTGAATTCGTTTGATGAATCCGTTAGTGAATCCCTTGGATGAGTCCGTTGGTGAACCCTTGTTGACGAATCCGTTAGTGAATCCGTTTGATGAATCCGTTAGTGAATCCCTTGGATGAGTCCGTTGGTGAACCCTTGTTGACGAATCCGTTAGTGAATCCGTTTTGATGATTCCGTTAGTGAATCCCTTGGATGAGTCCGTTGGTGAACCCTTGTTGACGAATCCGTTAGTGAAATCCGTTGATGAGGCCGTTAGTGAACCTTCGAGGCCATTAGTGAACCTTTGTTGACGAATCCGTTAGTGAAATCCGTTGATGAGGCCGTTAGTGAACCTTCGAGGCCGTTAGTGAACTTTTGACGAATTGCTGCTTTGAAGCCGTGTGCTGTTTGGCGTTGCAGTTGACTTTTGCGGGGATGCGGGCATGGTTGACTGTGGACCATTTTCTGCTGGGGATGAAGTGCCTTGAGTAGCGGATGCTGTTGACTTCGTGGTGATACCTGTTATGTGTGTGCTTGGCAGGTATATGTGTTTGTGCAAGAAGATGCATTAAGAGAGAAATTGTGCTTGTGGTGCAATGTGATTTGAGAGCAGTTTTGCGTGAGAGAGAGCTTTTGTAGGAATGGAGAAAGTGATTTTGTGTGCGGTGTGATTTGAGGAAAGCCTCGGATGCATTCATACCTTCACTTACCATTGCCTCTTGAGTGGAGATGGATTCCTGATGTCCGCGGAGGATGCTTTGATGGAGAATGTCCATTCTTTAGATGTTAATGAGAGAATGCCCTTGATGTTGGGTTGGCGAGATGGTACTCTGGATGATGGGTTGGTCGTGCCAAAAGGCTGCCTACGTATCCCTTTAAAAGAATCAGACCAGCGTAGTTCAAGGATGATGGAGAATGTTGGAGGAGAAGCTAGGAGCAAAGCAAAGTAAAGCACATACTTTTGCACATAGAAGGAGAAAAAGAAAAAGAAAAATATATATTTTTTTTTTTTTAGATTAGAAAGGAAAGAATATGCACACATGTGAGGAAAAGATTTTTTTTTTTAGTTCGTGGGTGAACCATTTTAACCATTGTGTGCTTGTGAAGCCAACCCAAGATCAAGTCATGTTCAGTCGAAGTCCGGATTGCCTCGCTTGAATTCTGTTGTCGCCGGTGTGCCCAACGAAGATTGATGTCTAGCCCCAAGAGATTTGTTGATTATGGGGCTTCAAAAGGCTTTTGATGCCGAGATGAGGGGTTGCTGATTGTAAAGCCCCTAGAATGCCTTTGATGCCAAATTTTGAGGGACTTGCGTAGCTCCAAGATAAATCAGCTCTTGGCCCATTCGAGTAAATCGCCCTTTGTTGTCGTAGTGAGCAAACCCCAAGAGGAGATCGTTGATGCCAAGATTCGAGAGATTGCAAAGCCCCAAGTGTCGTGGGCTTGTAGATGGCGGGATGTGAAGACCTTTCATTGTAAAGCCCCAAATTATCTCGTGATTGGCTCGGCATTGAGAGCGGATGTACCGTTTGGTAGAATTCTTGATAGAGATCTCCTTCTTGCTCTCACTGGGGAGATGAATGGCCTCATTGTGGTCGATACCCAAATGGCTGAGGGCTTATGTCAAAGGATACAGTAATGTCTTGCGGTGCCGTCGAGGTCGCGGAGGATAAAGTCTTGGCGTGATAAAGTCTCAAATGAGTATGCTTGCTTGACTCTTCTTGAGTTGAACTAATGACGGATCTTTGGATGCAACTAGTGTTGTGGCCCAACTTTATCTGAGCTGCACCTTGTGCTTTTGATCTTGGAGAAGGGGGTGCTGAATTGCAGAAACATTGGGATTGGCCGTGGCATTTCCCGCTATAACCCTGTTTTGATTAGAGTTTAGCATATTGAATCTTTTTCCTTTTCTCTAAGACTTCCTTCAAAATCTCGCTATGAGTTCTAACAAAAATCATCAACTTCATTCATAACATCGGAGTCTTCATTTAAAAAAAGAGGCCTTTGACTTGAAGTGTTGAGAGACCCTTGAATCTTGATTGTTCTCATGGAGCCATAAGACTACTCCACATTGCACTTGCTCGAGTATTGTTGCCCAAAAGACTGTCGGTCGCGAAGTCCTAATACTGCCCTTTGCTTGAATTACTGTAATGGCGTAGCCCAAAAGATTGTAGATTGTGAAGCCCTTGGAGACCTTCGGTGCCGAATTAAGGAAGCTTCCAATGTTGCACATGACTTGGCTGGGGATAATGCTGGGGAGTTAATTGCTCTTTGCCGAGGGAGCCTTTAAGACTTGACCGTAGCCCTTAGAGTGCCATCATTGATTGCGAGAAAGGTCCATCCTTGATTGGGGGAACGAGCACGGGCACACGCGACAAGATGGCTTTTTGACATCCCTTTTGGGAGACTTTGAGGATAGTCTCACACATCTTTCTCGAACATAGCCTCTAGGGCGTATTGATTGTCAAGTGAAGCAAAAGAAGTCCTTGTCATTGAGTCACATAGCCCCTAGGGCGTCACCATTTGTTGAGCAAAGCAAGAGTGACTCATCCTCGTGCGAGGGAACAAACATGAGAGGACATGGCAAGAGCTACTCTATTTCTCGGGAGCCTTTCGGCGTACTTTAGAAGCACATACTTGAAGAAGCCTTGAAAACTGAGACACATGTTGTTGCTATTTGCTGCCCAAGCCAATTGACTAGCTAGGGATTATTTGTGCAACCTCGTACCCTTTTATGATGGGTTTGTTCTCGGATGGATCTTGGTTACCACGGGCCTTCTTTTCATGAACCCAAAAATGCACACTGCTGGAGAATGATGCCGATAACCCAAGACAACCTTTGATGGTGCTATATCTTGTCGAGCCTTTTGCAATCCCAAAGTTGACTCGGTGGGGAATTGACTTGCTGAGGAGATTCAATATAGAACTTGTCTTCTTTAGAGGCCGGGATCTCCATTTCTCTTTCCCTTCTCTCTCTCACTCTCTCATTTTTTTTATGACGCACCCTATTTTTTGCCTAGACCGCCCTTTCGGGTTTTCAATCTAGCGGGCATCTCTTTTGCGTCTTCATTTTTGACTCGATTAATGAGGAAGTGTGCATTGACTCTAGCTGAGGATGAGAGACATGTGATTTTGCGGTGAAAACCTTTTGTCACTAAAGATGAGTGACATCGACTCGACTAGGGAAGTGTCCCTAGTATTGGCATGTATTTTTTTTTTATTGAATTGAATGACTCACGAAGGCAAGTGAGTCATTAAGAGAGAAGAGAAGGAAAGCCCCAATTTGATTGCAAGAAATTGGGAGTATGCAGAAAGAATAGAAGTCCTTAGACTCGACAAGGAACGCGAAATGATTCCAAATCTAAGAAAGTTATTCAATATTTTTGGTGATTAATTCATTGGCAAATGAATCGTACAAAGATGTCTTGACAAGTTTGAGATGAAGGCCGATCACCATAACGTGCTAGGGCTAAACATTTCTTCTTTCTTGCATGAGACCGGACCCGCAGGTTGCCTACGTTCCTCCAGTGTAGAGGCTTAGGTCACCGTAGTTCTTGTGAATTCTCCGTTCTTCGGGATGGAATTGTTGCTTCGTCGTGTAGATTCGTCCTCCTTTGATGGAATGATGTTGATCTTGATGTGAACTTCTTTGATTGAGGGGGATTTTTTTTTTTTTTTTTTTTTTTTTTATAAATCCCCCCTTTGAAACATTGCTTGATTTTTCTCCATGGTTGTTGCTTCACCTTTGATGTCTTGGCTTTGTCTTCGTCGTTGATGATGTTGCCTTCGTCACAATGTTTAGCCCCTAGGCGTTCAAGTGATGGCCTTCATTCCAAAACTTTTTTAGACATCTTTTCATCATTTTGCCAAGAATTAGATTGAACAACTTGGAAGAGTGTATGAGGACAAGAACGACTTTTATTTGATGATGAGACTTGACTCAAAATTTCACATTAATTGGACAAAGAAAACTTAATGCACACTTAAGAGGACTTTGACACTTTTTTTTTTAATTCCTATTACTAGGTAGAGAAAGAGAAACGGAGATTGTTGTCGTCATCCCCCATGTCGTTGTAGTCCTCATTGTCGTTGTAGTCTTCCATGTCACTACATTCTTCCATGTCATTGCTTGGGAACCCTTTGTCGTTGAAGCTTGTGTCATAGGAGGACTCGGCCACTTCTCGGAGCAAATTGTCAATTCTAACCCCCGCATCATACATGCTTGAGAAATCGGAGTGAAAAGCCCCACTAAGACGAGTGCGGTAGTCCATTTTCAAACATTTCAAGAAGATGTCCATTTGTTCCTTCTTGGAAGGCCTATCAACCATCTCGGCTAGCTTGTCATTCCAACGGCGATAGAAGTCCCCAAACGATTCATTACCCATTTGCACGGTGCTCTCCAATTCCTTCTTGGTGGGGCGGAATATGGAGTTGCCTTGATATTGTGACTTGAAGGCAAGCATAGCGGCATCCCAGTTGAGGCGGGTGGAAACTGGAAGACCCATATACCAATCTTTTGCGACCCCCTCGAGAGTAAGCGGGAAGCATTGTGCCATTATTTGAGGAGACACTTTCTTTGGTAGCATGGCCCAAATGTAGGAGTCAACATGAGCGTCGGGGTAAGAGTTGCCATTGAACTTGCCAATATCGGGCATCTTGAACTTTTCGGGAAGAGCCTCCATTGTGTTCATGAGGAGAGAAGCTCGATGAAGATCGGTGCTTGGGCCCTTGTGCAAATTTAGCCCACTAAGCCTTTGGTCAATGTAGGACATGAGAGTGTTGACCAAACCGGTATCAATGCTTTGGACCTTTCTTTCACTCGTGAGCCCTTTCAATTGGTTCTTGAGTTGAGCAACTTCTTTCTTGTGGGCCGTTTTCACATGCTCGTAACGGGCTCGCCATAAATCATCCTTGCGGCGGACATTCTCGGCTAGTGTATCAACTTGCCCTTTCAATGCTTCCACCATGCGGAATAACCCTTCGTTGGACACGGGAATGCCGTTGTCGTTGCCGTTTGAAGCCATTGGACCTATTGAGAGAACACGGTCGATCTTAGGATGGCCCCACAAACACCTTTTGAGTAAAATGATTTCACTCACAAACAAGAAAAGACTCAACCACATAAGAAAATGACTCCTTTTTTTTTATTTACAAAAGTCGGAAGGACGTGGTCCTTTTTGGGGTTTCTAGAAAAATAGTGGAATCGTCACACTAGTATATAGACCTTCTCGTGGTCCCATATACTCATCGGATTCCACCACGCTTGTGAATCCTACATGTGTCGGGATTAAACTAAATTAATGTAGTAAATCATACATGCGGGGACGGATTTTTATTTTCGTCCAAAATAACCACTTTTGGGGACGGAGTTTTATTTCGTCCATTTCAACGAGTTGGCATGTATGATTTGAAGACATTTGTTTAGGGAAATCTCGGTACATGGAAACCGACTTGAGTCACGGAGTGTTAGACCCTAACTAGAATTGTGTGGTTTGTGCTCGGCTTGAATATGAGGCTCAAAGGTCACCCCCGGCATGTAGTCTTGAACTACGCCACGGGCTGAGGTTTACCGCTTCGAAAGAGCCAAGGTCTGGTGGAGCTTGAAACTTTCTAGGACGGGCCTCGACGGGTTTGGGGTTGGACTTGTGCGACTCGATAGTGAGCAGTTCATAGGAATATGTGCATGTAGTGTGAGGTCTAACAAGTGACAATTTTTTTTTTTTTTTTTTTTTTTTTGAAAAGAAAGAAAACAAACACATAAGCACATAAATTACAACTCCCGAATCACCCGTGTGACCGGTAAATAAAACACAAAATTAAAACAGTCTGAGGGTTCAATTCTGTTCTGATGCAGGCAATTGTGCCCACACCCCACTGTTCTGCTCAGTCACTGAAACCTGTTTCTGTTCTGGGAATCAACCCAGAAGCGTGCGCCTCTGAGTGCTGATGTGGGACGCGCGCGCATGGCGCAATGCTTATGGGAGGCGCGCGCTTCTGGTCACACCTGTCAGAATGTCATACTTTGGACTCAGGGGATTGCCCTGGTCCTATGTTCATATTGTAACCCCTGCAGAAGTGATTAGTGCAGAATAGCAGAAGAAGAAGATGAAGAACATGAAGAAGTGGGCGATTCTGGTTCTTGATGCGGGATGCGCGCGCCTTAGGCTTAAACGGCCCGACGCGCGCGCCTCCCCCATCAGGAATCAGAATGCCCAGAAAAGATGTAGATTTCGATCAGAATGCAAGTTTAACCCTCAAATGTCCCCAGCGGAGTCGCCACTGTAGATACCCCGGGGGAACCACGGCTTGGCTAGAGCGGTGAATTATCCTAGGATGTCTAACTTGTTTTAGAGTCGCCACCTATGTTTTGAGGAACATAATAAAAACCTATTGATTGTAGCCTAAGTTTGATTACGAAAACAGAGATTCTTTGTTTTAGGTTCGGGGGTTAGATTACGAGATGGGAAGTACCGAAACACCCATCTCGCCCAACTAAAGTTGGTCTTGCTTGATCAAAATCTACATGAATAATAACGTTCTTCTTCTTCTTCTTTAAGTCATGAAAAGGGGGTTTAAAATAGAGTTTGGAATGTAGGAGATAACTCCTTAACCAACCTCAATGAGATGAGGTGATCATTAGAGTCATGTCCCAAAATGATTTGGGTGATTGCACATTTGATTAGAGTAAAAGAGAGAGAGGAGATGAAGTAGAAAAGAAAGGAAAAGATAGACTTTTACCTACAATTTGAAGAACTTCAAATATTGATTGAAGAAATCCTTGGAGAACCTTTAGAAAGTGATTTTGGTATAGTTTTTGTAAGTTCAATCTTTTGGTCCTTGAAAATGGAGGTAAAGGGAGGTTTTTATAGGTGAAAGAGGGGTGTTTTGGTGCCAAAACTCAGTCACCAAGAAATCCTTCCCGGGCAAAATCCTGTAAATTGAGCAAGGGAGGGAATCCTGGCCAGAAATCTGTAACTGACGCCCAGAGGCGCGCGCTTCCTGCTTTGGGGGCGAGAGGCGCGCGCGCCTGACTCCTCCTGTCGGAGGCGCGCGACTCAGAGAAGGCAATTTTGACAGAATGGACTAGAAAGTCAGCCCTGTCATTCAGTTTAGTCCCTGGACTTAACGAAGTCAGTCAGAAACTTAACGGAAGTGACAGAAACTAACGAGAAACACTTAAAATGGGGAGAAACACAAAATCAAATGTGCAATCGGGGTGAGCGGTCCAAGGCGGGGTGTCTACACCATGAACCCCCTTGGAAAATGGCGACCCCGATGGATTGGTCCGTACGTAGTCATGAAGATACTAAGCGGCGGTGCAGTCCGACTCGTGGACTTAGACGGAGATCAACTGCCAAAGGAAGTCAACCTCAACAAATTGAAGAGGTTTTACGTCTAATAAACGAAGACCATAAAAAAAAAAAAAAGCTCGCTAGGTTGAAAACCCGCAAGGGCGGCCTAGGCAAAAATTAGAGCACGTGCAAAAAAGAAGCCCGCTAGATTGAAAACCCGCAAGGGCGGTCTAGGAAAAAAACAGGGTGCACACAAAAAAAAAAAAAAAAAAAAAAGGTCTTCGTTTGTTTGAACTACGGAGACCTGAGCCTCTACACTAGAGGAACGTAGGCAACCTTCGGGTGCGGTATGAAACATAAACAAATACCCAAATCATTTCAAATTAACGAGATGCAATTTTTATTCATTCACTAAATCATCTTCATCATTACAATGGAAAGGTTGAGCTACTAAAAGACTTAAAACATTAAAATCCTAACAAGTGGTCTATTCTAAATGCAATCTCTCGGGGGTACTAGGAAAAATCTAATTTTCTCTTGGCCTTTGAAGGACCACCCGAACAGCCATCAATCCTACTCTTCTCGGGAGGCCTAGGGACACTGATGCGGACCGATATCTTCTGCGCAACCGAGCGCCTCCGAGCATAAAAATCATCCAAAGGGGTACCGAAAGAGTCGGTCAGAATGTTGTTCACGTCAGCAGCAGCTTCCTTGTACCTCAAAGCACTGCTGGGCTCAAAGTCCCTTCCTAACAACTCAGCCCGAAGAGCATCTACCCAAGTAATACCACGGTAGACGGTACCAAGCAAATGATCCAAGTAACTCTCAGGAAGAAAAATAATGCCCCGGTGCAATGGAGCGGAAGCCCAACAGGCACGATCATCTCCCCAAGCCGTCTAGAGCTCATTCGAGAAGTCCGGACCCATATAAGAAACTGGACGAAGTACCCCATTCCTCGGAAAAGGAATTATTTGCTGACGATCAACCTGTCTCAAAACCCGTTCTGGCTGATAAAACGAAGAGTCCCTCAATCCGGGTAAAACCACATGCTGAAAACCGAAGGTCCATTCCACAAAAGGGCGAAGACCCCAAGGACACCATTCAATGTCAGCTGTAAGGCGAGAAGCAAAAAATCTCCTCCAACCCTCTTCGGTCAAATCTCTAATCAGCAACCGACGCCTATGAACAGCAAAAGGAGAAAGGTCGCCATCCAACGCATAAAGCCTGAAATGCTCCCGAAGCCATATGGTCAAAAGCAAGGGGCTTCCCCGTCGCATCTCGCCCGTACGGTGCAATTCGTCCAAACCATGCAAGGTCTCTCCTACAATGAGCGGGATTATGCTAAATCGCTGTCCTTTCGCCTGCAACACAATTTCAGCCAACTGCGCATCCGCAGTACCCAGAGGAGTGACAAACAAAACCTCGCTGAAAAGGCAGACAACCATGGCATTTCTCTTAAAGGACTGGACCGCGACGTCTTCCGAATGCAAACTGAAAAACATCGGAAGCTCAGTTATGTCAACAACGGTCCCGTGCATCATCTTCTTCACTTCTCCGACAGAGAGATTCAGAATGTCAACCCAAGAATCAACAACACCGCGGTAATACTTGGGGACGGCAATCCGACCGGCCAAAGGCATACCCAAAATGGCCCCAAAATCATCAACGGTCGGCACCATTTCATTAGCCGAAAAGTTGAATGTATGGCTATCACAATCCCAGAAGGATTCAGCAGCCTTCAACAGATCCCAATCCGGCTTCAATGTTCGCAAAGTAAAAAGAATTCGAAATCCGAAATCTTTGATGAAAGCATTCTTGGGATGGGTCTTGAAAGAATAAACAAATGTCGACAAATCCTTCTCGTAACTCTTGACGACCTCGGCACCAAGGCTAAAAAGGTTGGAAGCCATGGGAAAGAAGATCACAAGCAAAATTGAGCAATAAAATGGTGTTCAAAATGGCAGAAAAGGGCTGTTGGAGTCGAATCATCGACCAGGAGATGATATTATAGCTGTTGGGGGATCTTTTGGTCAGCAAATATCAGGCCCTGAATTTCGCCTCCCAGAGGCGCGCGCCTCCCGACACCAGTTTACAAGGCGCGCGCGTCCCGTATCCAAAAGAGGAAGCGCCCGCGTCCCAGGCATAAGAAGGCTCCAAAAATAGCCCTTATCAGTTCAAGAAGGAAGCCCAGGCACGTTCAAACACCTTCTATCTACAGGAAAGATCAATCCCACCAACAAGAGAAGCTCAAAACGACGACAGCAAACACCCAGCTGGGCACACATTAATTTGGTCCGCCCTTAAGGCATGTCTAAAAAACTGAAATAAGATAGAAACTCCCATTCAAAGTAGGGCGTCTTTTATTTTCTCAAAGATCAGTTTTTTACAATTCATCCCCAGCACAAAGCACTCCGTAGTCAACTGTGCCCACACCCCGTCAAAGTCAAACAGTCAAAGTACGACTCACGACAACAACTTGGTCTCGGATGATCCCCGGAATCACTGCTTCATCATCAAACAAGATCTACATCCATTCAAAGCAAACGGTCCTCCGGGTCCCGCACTTCAGCAAACGGTCCCCCGGGTCCCGCACTTCAGCAAACGGTCCCCCGGGTCCCGCACTTCAGCAAACGGTCCCCCAGGTCCCGCACTTCAGCAAACGGTCCCTAGGTCCCGCACTTCAACAAACGGTCCTCCGGGTCCCGGAGGACCGTTTGCGCGGTCCTCCGGGTCCCGCACTTCAGCAAACGGTCCTCCGGGTCCCGCACTTCGGCAAACGGTCCTCCGGGTCCCGCACTTCAGCAAACGGTCCTCCGGACCCCGCACTTCAGCAAACGGTCCTCCGGGCCCCGCACTCCAGCAGACGGTCCTCCAGGCCCCGCACTCCAGCAGACGGTCCTCCGGGTCCCGCATTCCAGCAAACGGATCTCGCTATCTGCAAACAGATCTCGCTTCCAGCAAACAGATCCCACTTCCAGCAAACGGATCCCGCTATTGGCAAAGCCGCTCACACAGGGAGAGCACCCTTATCTCTCAAAGCCGCTCACACAGGGAGCGCACCCCTATCCTCCGCAATTTCAAATTCCTGCTTTTATCGAGTCTTTTCCTTTTCTTGGTGATGTCCTAGGTGGATGTCTGTCTTTCGTCGGCGCGTTTGCTTCGCAACCCATGCCGTCGAGGGGCTCTGTAGACACCCCGCCTTGGACCGCTCACCCCGATTGCACACTTGATTTTGTGTTTCTCCCTCTTTTAAGTGTTTCCTGTTAGTTTCTGTTACTTTGGTTAAGTTCCAGACGGACTCCGTTAAGTCTCAGGACTAAACTGAATAACAGTTCTAACTTTCTAGTCTATTCTGTCAAAATTTGCTTCTCAGAGTCGCGCGCCTCCGCCCCTTGAGGCCAGACGCGCGCGCCTTCCGCCGCCTAGGTGGGATGCGCGCGCTTCTGGGGCGTGTCAGTTATAGATTCTGCCCAAGAATCTCTCCCTTGCTCATTATACATGATTTTGCCCGGGAAAGATTTCTTGGAGACTCCCTATGGCTCCAAAAACAGTCACTTTTCAACTATAAAAACCCCTCCAATCCATCATTGGAGGAGGACTTGGAAAATCATTACTTTCAAACCTTTTTACTCACTCCTTTTATAGACTTTTCTTGGGACTTCTTCAACAAAGTATTCAATCTCTTCTTCAAGGCTTCACAAGAGATTCTTTTTGAAGGATACTATAGGTAAAGGTCTTTAACATTTCCCCTCTCCTTCTTCTTCTTCTTCATCTTCAAATCAAATGTGCAATCACCCAAAACCATTTGGGACATGACACCAACGGTCCTTTCATTACATTGAATTGGCCTAGGAGTCATCTCCCTACATTTCAAACTCTAAAACCCCTTTTTATCATCATTTTAATAGTAAGAACACATTTATCTTAAAAAGTGAATTATGAACAAACAAGACCGACTTTGCTCGGGCGAAATGGGTGTTTAAGTACTTCCCATTTCGTAACCTAACCCCCGAACCCCTCATCCCATAGAATCTCCGTTTTCGTAAATCAAACTTAGGCTCATAAACATTAGGTTTTCTTACGTTCCTAAAAAACGTGGGTGGTGACTCTAAAAACATCAATTAGACATCCTAGGGTGATTCACGCGCTCGGGCTTAAAGCCGTGGTCCCGCCCCCGGGGTATCTACAGGATGAATTTGGCTTGCAGGAGAAATTTGGGAATTTTGAGTCTAGCTCATGGGCGACCGCCCAGAATGGGTTTGGGCGACCGCCCATAACTACTGAAAGGTTTGGTCTGGGGCAGAGTGTTTTGGGTGACCGCCCATAATTGCTGAAAAAGTGAGTTGTTCCAATTCAAGTGATTTAGAGTTCAGTCTTGGTCTAGGTCTTAGGTGATATCCTAGTGTACCTAGAGGGTTGTTGTGGAACACCCTAGTGTTTGAAATTGGTTCCTTTGTGAGTAAATGGTAATTGGATATTGTTGAACATCTTTTGATGTGGTTTGGATTGGTTCATCTTTGTGATGTGTTTGGATTGGTTCCCTTGTTGGGTATGCTTATCACTTAACCCTCCTACTTATGTTAGAATTGATTGATACCATCACCTGTGTTTATTTTAAGGACTTTAGGACCCTATGTAAGAAGTTTTGTAACTTCAATTTTTAGCTAAGTCCTCTTTATAGACTAGGCTTAGTATCTAGGGCTGAAGCTATAATTTCATGGTAAATAGAGCAAAGGCAAAGCATGGTTCGTACACCTTCCATGCGCAGCGCATCCCTTCATGCGCAGCGCATCACCTTCTGCGCACTCCATGCGCATGAATCTCATGCGCACTCAGACTTGCCTTAATTCTCACTTTCTGACCTTACCTTATGAAGCTTGGAAAGCGTCATAACAAGCTACGCTTTTGAATGAGCCAAATTTGCTGATGTGGACAAACGACAAAACAAGAACACTCAGCACACACGAAGATGGAGACTCTCCCCTTGTTTGAAATTCAAATCTGAAGACAGCTGTCACTCTTGAAGATTTTTGAAAGCTGTCAACTTGATGTCTCCAACGGCTATAAAGGACAGCTGCGCGCCAATCACAAAGCGACAGCACATAGTCCTTGCTCTGCTCCCCAACGGCTAGTTTTTGGAGCTCAGCTATAAATAGCATGCTCATCCTCATTTTCCAAGCTGCTGGTGTGTTGCTTGAGAATTGCTTAAGATTTGCTTCCAAAGAGAAACTTTGAAGATTTGAAGATTGCCTACAAGATTTCCAGATTTCTAAGATCAACCTTCATACCTTCATACTTCACCAAGCCCAGATCCTATAAAGCCTTTGTAACACCAGAATCTTGTGATCTCCATCTCATAGATTCAAAGAGCCCAGATTTCTGATACACACACACACACCTCTTGAAGTTTCGATCTCATCGATCTTACTTCTAGAGATACACCGGTTATTGTCTAGGATTTTGTTCTTTCATAGATTATAGATCTTTGAGTTAGTTTTGTTCTACCTCGCTGTAACTTGTAAACTCTCTCATATAATAAGATCTCCATTAGAAATCCAAGACTAACCATCTTGGTAGAGGACGTAGATCTTTTCCCGATCGAACCTCTCCAAATAGCTTATCTATTGTTTGTGATTTTCATTCTAATTTTAAGCTTTACTCATATATTGTTTTGTTTGATCCTTGTAGATTGTCTTGCATCGTTCGAATTGTGTTTGTGTGCTTTTTGCCTTAGTTCCATCTTGCTCCTATCTTTAAGCTAAAACTTAGTGCGTGCGTATTTACACTTCTGCGCATACTCCCTGCGCATAAGTGATTGCTTTAAGACTTCCGCTGTGCATTTCACACTCTTGCTGCGCGCTATACTTAGCCAAATTAAGAGTCGTGCGCATTTGCCATTGCTTTGCAAAAGGGTTTGAAAAGAATTTTAAAAACGCTATTCACCCCCCCTCTAGCATTTTTCATACCCTTGTTGCCCTTCTGGGACCAACAAGTGGTATCAGAGCAAACACCTTTATAAAACATTTCTGTTTTTCGAGCTTAACAGCTTGGGTGCCGATTCGATATGGAAAACTCAAAACCTATGGGAACTGCAAACTACACTCACGTTCCAGTCTTTGATGAAGATCATTTTGACGTGTGGAAATTCAGCATCCTGACTCATCTCAACTCAATCGATGAAAGACTTCATGACACCGTGGTTTATGGACCTTACATTCCTATGAAAGCGAATCCAAATCCGCGCACAAATGCTGTTCAACCAACCGTCAAGAAACCAAAGGAAGAATGGACTGAGGAAGAAAAAAGAAGAGTTGCAAATGATGGCAAAGCAAGAAACATTCTCCTAAGCACTCTAAGCACGGCTATGAAACAACAAGTCATGCATTGTGCTACCGCCAATGAGTTATGGGATGCTATTGAAGAACATATAGAAGGAGACACCGTGTGCAAGGAAAACAAGAAATATGAAGTACAAAAGAGATTCAACAATTTCTCTCAACTCCCCGGTGAAACCTTATGACAAACTTATGAACGCTTTTGTGAAATTATCAATCTATGTATTTCACTTGGCATGAAGTTTTCGAACAAAGATTTAAATGTCAATTTTCTTCAAGCTTTTGGATCAAGATACCTACATAAATCTAGCGCCCTAGAAGACGCTGGAACTTTGGATGTGTGGACACTTAGAAATCTTTACGCAAATCTCAAAGTCTATGAACTCAAGCTTCAGCGTATAAGTGAAACTGAAGGAAAATCCAAGTCCATTGCAATGGTGGCGTAAAGAGAAGAAGCACCTGCGCAAGCTCAAGTTCAAGTTGAGAAAAGCGCAGATCCCAAAATTTCTACTTCTGAGCTATTGGACATGGATGATGAAGACTTCGCTTTATTTGTGAAGAAATTTCAAAAGTTCAGAAAATTCTCAAGACCCAGCTCAAACAACAAATTTCAAGGATCTACCAACAGAGCTCCTCCAAAGTTCACGAGGAGTAGTGATTCTAAAAGAAAAGAAGATCTTGTTTGTTTTAATTGCAGGAAACCAGGACACTTTGCTTCAAGCTGCCCAATTCCAAAATTTGAATATATGCAGAAGAAGAGCAGCCATACTCCCAAGTTAACTCCCAAATTCACTCGTCACAAGGGAATGGTTGCTGAAAAAGAATCACCAGCAAATGAGCAGAACACTTGGATCGAAACAGACTCAGATGAGAGCGATGAAGATTCTGATGATGGACTCGTTTGTTTGATGGCAAATGATGATGAAGTTGATACTTATGATTCTGATGATGACTACTCCAAAGATGTTCCTGATATGAATGTCTTGAATAAGCCTATCAAGAAATCTGCAGGTTTTCAAGAAGTGAAAAGGAAGAAAGGACCAACCATCAGCGAGCTAGTTGAACAAGGATTTCTCACTCCAGCTCAAAGCGATGGTGGATTGTTATTCTCACGATGTGATCTAAGTGCAAGGAACAAGTTGACAAAATGAGCTTACATCAGACCTCAAGTTGAACCAACTGCTCCAATCTCCAAAATCAATGATGATGAAGTGATTGCTGAACAAGAAAAATTGTTCAAAAAGGCTGAAAAGGTAATCACTAGATTTGATAGTATGAAGGAAGCTTTAGCACTATCATGTGATGAAATTTCCCAGCTTAAGACCGAGAAATCTCTACTTAAATCTGAACTCACCCTCCTTAAGGAGCAGATAAAGAGCATGACTCCTCTTACTGTTAAAAACACTTTTCTAACAGAACAAAACTCACTTCTTAAAGTTCAAAACGATGAATTGGTTGCTCAAATTACTGATCTTAAAAAGATTACAAATGAGTGGTCCAATTCTCGTGTCACTATGGAGAATATATTTGAGTCCCAAAAAGTCAGTGGTGATAAAAGTGGCTTGGGATTCTCATCAACTAGTGACAACTTTAAATGTGATGTCTGTGCTGAAAGAGATAGTGAATTTACAAACCAGCAAACTTTTGAAATTCCCAAGGAAAAACATTCTAATTCAATGGGTAAAGGACAGGAAAAAGTCAAGAGACAAACATTCCATTATGTCTACCCAACGAAGCAATTTAGGAAAGCTAATGGGAAAGATATAGCTACAGATGAATCATCCTCTAGCAAAATCCCTCTTGAAACAAAGCGCGCTCCTTCTCCGAGTGGTCATTATGCGCCTAGAAGCCATGCGCCTCACCGCCATGCGCATCCTAGCCCTATGCGCACTCCTAGAAAAAGCGCTCTAAAATTTCAAAAGAAAGATTTTGTTAAGGCCGGCTCATCTGACCCAAGGAAGAATGCTATCCCTAAGAAAAGTAAAGAGTTTATGAAAACTCATGTGATTAGTGGCTTTCATCATTGTTCCATTTGTGATTGTTCTGGACACAAGGCCGTGGAATGCCTTTTGCGATTCACTCCCAATGCCAAAGGACGTAAAAACCCTAAGGTCAAGCAAGAGTGGGTTGTCAAAAGTTGCTAACCCGAGGACCCAAAAGGAATAAGGGGGACCTGCTTAAATGTCTATATTTCAGGTTCTTTGTTTCATGGCTGGATCTTCAAAAGCTAGAAATTATGAATGGATTCTCGATAGTGGGTGTTCAAGACACATGACTGGAGATGAATCCTTATTAGAAGATGTCCATGAAGAAAGAGGTCCCTCAGTAACGTTTGGTGATAATAACAAAGGTCAAGTTGTAGCATATGGAAAGCTCAAGAAAGACAAAGTGTGCATTGAAAGAGTCTCTCTCGTCGAAGGACTCAAGCACAACTTATTATCCATATCTCAATTCTGCGACAAAGGATTAGAATGCCATTTCTCTTCAACGCAATGTCTTATCAAGAATGGCAAAACTGGAGCTATCTTACTCACGGGTTATCGTAAGACAAATATTTACATTATTAATTTTCATAGTATGAACTCTAGTACTAATCTTTATTTTGTAGCTAAAAGTGTAAGCGAGAACAGTTGGCTATGGCACAAGCGCATGAGTCACTTGAACTTCAAATGTCTATCAAAACTCAGAAGGGACAATCTTGTCAAAGGACTACCCAAAGTTGTTGATCATCATGACAACAAATGCGCAGCTTGTCAACTAGGAAAACAAACAAAGCAGTCTTTCTCCAGCAAGACAAATCCCTCAACTTCAAAATGTTTGGAACTGCTGCACATTGATCTATTTGGACCAGTTACCACTGCAAGCATCAAAAGAAATAAGCATACTTTAGTTGTGGTGGATGATTTCTCAAGATATACATGGGTGGAAATGATGATCTCAAAAGGTGATTGTTATAACATTCTCACCACTCTATCCAGACTGCTCCAAACCCAAAAAGAAGATGACATCGTTAGTGTTCGATCCGACAATGGAACAAAATTTAAAAACAACGGTGTTGCTCGATATTGCGACGATCATGGGATAGATCACAACTTCTCAACCGCTGGAGTTCCACAATAAAATGGTGTAGTGGAAAGAAAGAATAGGACGTTGATTGAAGCAGGAAAGACGATGATAGCCGAAGCGAAATTGCCTAAGTATTTTTGGGAAGAAGCTATCAACACTGCATGTTTTACTCAAAATCGCTCCCTCATCAACAAACGTCACAACAAGACTCCATATGAACTATGGCGTGGAAGAACTCCCAACATTGCTTTCTTCAAAATCTTTGGTTGCAAATGTTATATCCTCTACAGCGGAAACGAACATAGAGGTAAATTCGACGCCAAAGCCGATGAAGGTATTTTTGTTTGGTATGCTAAACATTCTAAAGCTTTTCATGCTTTCAATAGATCTACATTAGTGATAGTTGAATCTATACATGTTACTTTTGATGAACATTCTCTCCTTGAGCCACATTTGGCTCCAAATGTTTTTGATGATTCTGTTGAGTCCATTGAGACAGGTGCGCACATAACAGCTGCGCATACACAAGACTAGAATGTATCAACACAAGGAAATCCATCTACATTAGTTGCGCAAAGCATTATCAATAGCGCACCAAGTAGAGCTTCAGCTGCACCTAACCATGCGCCTGGAGATTCTTCTAATGCGCATCAGTCTACTGCTGCATCTGGTGTTAATCCCACTTTGAATTCTGAACCAATTCTTCCTCCAAATTTTGACGATTTTAATACTGGTGAAGATGTGCCAATTGAAGACCTTCAAGTTACTACAACTCAACCTAACTTACCTCCTGAATTTCGTGAAGTTAGAGATCACCCAATTACTAATATCATTGGTGATCTTCATGTTGGGGTTCTTACAAGGAGAGCTACAAACTTTGATGCTTACACTGCATTTATCTCTCAAATTGAACCAAAGAAGGCTGATGAAGCGCTCCAAGATCCTAATTGGGTTGTTGCTATGCAAGAAGAACTCAATCAATTTGAACAATGTAAGGTTTAGACTCTTGTCCCAAGACCAAATAATCAAGGAGTAATTGGTACAAAATGGGTTTTTAGAAACAAGATGGATGAGAATGGAACCATCATAAGAAACAAAGCAAGATTGGTTGCACAAGGCTATAGGCAAGAAGAAGGAATTGATTACGATGAAACATTCATGCCCATAGCAAGACTTGAAGCTATCAGATTATTTCTAGATTACGCCGCTCACAAGGACTTCAAGTTATATCAAATGGATGTGAAGAGTGCGTTTCTGAATGGTGAACTCCAAGAACAAGTCTACGTTGCTCAACCACCTGGGTTTGAAGATTCACAATTTCCAAATCATGTCTACAAACTCCAAAAGCTTTGTATGGACTCAAGCAAGCACCAAGAGCATGGTATGATACACTATCCAAGTTTCTCATCGAAAAAGGCTTCACTCGCGGTAAAATCGATACCACTCTTTTCATTACCAAACATAATGGTCATAAATTACTTGTTCAAATTTATGTTGATGATATTATATTTGGTTCTACTAATGAATTGTTGTGCAAGCGCTTTGAGAAACTAATGAAGAGCAAGTTTGAAATGATCATGATGGGAGAACTCACATTCTTCCTCGGGCTTCAAATCAAGCAAATGAATGAAGGCATATTTATCAACCAAGCCAAATACACAAAGGACTTAATCAAGAAATTTGGACTTGAGAATGCTAAAGCATACGACACTCCAATGGCCACCGGAAACAAACTTGACAAAGACTTAAAAGGTAAAAAGGTTGATCAAACACTTTATCGAGGAATGATTGGCTCACTCCTTTATCTTACTACTAGTAGGCCTGATATTATGTTTAGTGTTTGTATCTGCGCACGTTATCAATCTGACCCTAGAGAAGCGCACTTAATTGCTGTGAAACGTATAATACGATATCCCTCTGGCACTGTTAACCTTGGACTTTGGTACACCAAAGATTCGGACTTTAAACTTGTAGGTTATTCAGATGCGGACTACGCAGCATGCACAATTGACAGGAAAAGCACAAGCGGCACTTGTCATTTTCTTGGATATCGACTTGTGTCTTGGGCCAGTAAAAAGCAAGCTGGAGTTTCTGTCTCTACAACTGAAGCAGAATATATCGCTGCTGGAAGCTGTTGCCGTCAAATTCTGTGGATGAAGCAGCAATTAGTGGACTATGACATCAAAGAAGAAAATTGTCCCATTTATTGCGACAACACTTCAACAATTGCTGTTTCTGAAAATCCTGTCATGCATTCGAAGACCAAACACATCGACATTAAATATCACTTCCTCAAAGACCACGTGGAAAAAGGGAATATACATCTAGAACACGTGGGAACCGACTATCAAATCGCCGACATTCTTACAAAAGCACTTGATGCTAAGAGGTTCATCTTTTTGAGAGGTGAAATGGGTATGCTTGAACTTAGCTAAATTTTGTCAATATGATCTGTCAATACTAATGATTTTGTTTGTGATAAAATTCTAAGTTAGATATACATCATGCGCCTGCGCACAAGAAGCGCCCTTAGCTATGCGCATAAGGTAAATCAGTTGTTTCTTTATAGAAACTCTGCGCAATACATTGCTGCGCATAAGTATCATGCGCATGACCCGTGGACCTAAGGTAAGTTCTCTTTTCAATAGTTTCACTTAGGTCCTTGACTTGCTGAGTCAGCATAATTCACAAGGGTACTTGTGTAATTATTATTTTCCCTCATCATTATTTTTGATTTTTTTTGGGAAATTACCTTTCTGCCCTCTGCGCACGTCCCACCTCATTTAATGCAAAGGCATTGAGTGACGTGCATTTAATGCTCATTGTGTGCTGATTATGATGGAATAGGAAAAGATTCTTTTTGACCATAAATGACTGACACACGCGCGCGGCTAGTCTTTTTCACGCGCGTTCCTTATTGGTCCACGTCACTCACGCATGCGCCTCACCTGCGCGTGCGACTCACTCGCCTGACTTTCACCAACTTGTTGTCAGCGCGCCATGACGTCATCATCCCTTTTTAATGATTATAAACCTCCTCCGCCATCTCTCTCTCCTCACTTCTCCTCTGCTCAACTTCCCTCAACCGCCTTTTCTTCTTTCTCAAATTCTTAAATTCTGACATCTTTCTCTCTCTGCACTCATCAATCTCTCTCTACTTTTTCAAAAAATATTCTTTATATATCATGGCTCCCAAGAAATCTTCTACTACATCTTCCAAGAAGCAAGAGGATCCACAAATGGTAAGGATTTCAAACTCAAACTTTCTGTTTTCCGCCATTGAAGCTCGAAGGTCTGAGATTTTCCCCTTTCTGATTTCTCTATGATTCGTTGCTCGTTTTTCAAATTATTTGATGCTACGTGTTCGATTTACTCTTAGCTTTTCATTTATGTAATTTGTTTTACGATCAATGATCATTTGATGTGTTTTCTGTGGAAGACTTACCTGATGTTGATTCAGATCCTCCATGACATTCTCCTCCGCGCACTGAAAAGTCTGCGCGTGATATAGCAAGGGAAGCAAGACTTGCTGCAGTTGCGCAAAGGAACGTTGCGCAGCAAGCCCCACCTGTCTTCATTGATGATGAAGGCTTTGCTCATGATGCACCTGATCCAACTGTGGACCCTGATGCGCCTATCATTGATGATGCTGGGGATTCCAGTTCAGAAGATTATGCTGCTCATCAATCTCCAATTCGTGAGCATACATCTCCTGTTCATACGCAAGCACCCACAACTGTTGACACTCCAATTGTCACCCCTGGTGCTATAAATGCGCACACCACTGGGGCTTCTCAAACTTCTCCAATAGTTATCCCTTTGGTGACTCCAGCAACTGCTCCCTCTGAACCCTCCAATTCAGCATTAGACATTCGTCAAATCTTGGACATGCTCCAGACTATCCAGGCTAATCAATTTGCTGCGCAAACCCAGCACTTTCAGGTGGTCACTGCGCAAACCAAGATTCAAGAGCAACTGGATGTGCAGTCTGCAAGGCTCGATGCGCAAGCCAGTTTTCTTCAGGCTATTGATTGTGCCATTAAGGGGGAGAGTTCTGCAACAAAGGCAACCAGCTCTGAAGTTATGCATCCTCCCTCAGGTTCTGCTGCTGCGCATGCATCTGGTTCTGGTGCTGCGCCCTCTCAAGATATTGATCTACTGCGCCAAGATATCCAGCACGACTTCGGCATCATCTCTTCTGCGCTCACTAAGATCCCCTCTGTGCATGGGTTGAATGAAGCATTATTTTCCTTAGCCAAAACCATCACAGAAATCATTCAGATTGAGTTTGCCAAAGTCATAAAGTCTATTGACAATTTTGCGCCTACTGCCTCCAGCTCCTCCTCCATTGATGCGCTCAAATCTCATATGACTGACTGCTTAGTTCAGTTCAGTGATACTTTCAATGGAAGAATGAACCAGGCTATGCTAGATATGCAAGCCAGTCAGAACATGGTTCAGGTAGAGCTAACCAAGACTTTGGTTGATGCGCAGAAAGAAATTCAGGACTCCATAGCTGCGTCCCTTCAATCGTTTGGAAATCAGATGGGGGCGTTTGAAAATTGCTTTAATAGGATTTCTGAAGACATCCAGAGAGATAATGCGCTGATGCGCGATGGTATGAGGACTCATGTGAATCTAGTGGTGGAATACAACGCCAAGTTTCAGCAACTGAAGATTGAGTTGATGAACAAGTTTACCAGCTTGCAGAATGAGATGCGCGAAGCACTGCAGCGAATTCAAATAGACTAGACTCTGTAATCTTTTAGGTTTTCTGCGCAATTGTAAGTCTTTGATGCGCAAGGTCTTTTGCTTTTGATTTTTCTTCCATTGTAAAACTTGTACCCTGTAACTCTTACCTTTCAAGTTTTAATGAGAAGAATGCATCATTGCGCTTTCACAAAACCTTGTTCAATTCAAACTTTTCGTTTGTGGAACATTGCATATCTTATAAACTTCATGCGCATATCCTTAACAGCTCATATTTCATTGCATGATGTTTAAACATTCAGTTTAAACGCATACTAAACTTAAACTCATATTATTTGTATGCTCTGAATGATATTTCTGTCTTTCCTATATTGTAAGTTAATTTCTTTTGGATAGACTAAAAATCTATAGCATTGGCTAGTGTGTACATTGACTTGAGACATGATTTACCATTTTTTTTCTTATGGACATGTTATTATCAAGTACAATGAATTGCCTTTCTTATAGTAGGTAATGGCATCAATCATTTAGGGGGAGATTGTTGGGTATGCTTATCACTTAACCCTCCTACTTATGTTAGAATTGATTGATACCATCACCTGTGTTTATTTTAAGGACTTTAGGACCTTATGTAAGAAGTTTTGTAACTTCAATTTTTAGCTAAGTCCTCTTTATAGACTAGGCTTAGTATCTAGGGCTGAAGCTATAATTTCATGGTAAATAGAGCAAAGGCAAAGCATGGTGCGCACACCTTCCATGCGCAGCGCATCCCTTCATGCGCAGCGCATCACCTTCTGCGCACTCCATGCGCATGAATCTCATGCGCACTCATACTTGCCTTAATTCTCACTTTCTGACCTTACCTTATGAAGCTTGGAAAGCGTCATAACAAGCTACGCTTTTGAATGAGCCAAATTTGCTGATGTGGACAAACGACAAAACAAAAACACTCAGCACACACGAAGATGGAGACTCTCCCCTTATTTGAAATTCAAATCTGAAGACAGCTGTCACTCTTGAAGATTTTTGAAAGCTGTCAACTTGATGTCTCCAACGGCTATAAAGGACAGCTGCGCGCCAATCACAAAGCGACAGCACATAGTCCTTGCTCTGCTCCCCAACGGCTAGTTTTTGGAGCTCAGCTATAAATAGCATGCTCATCCTCATTTTCCAAGCTGCTGGTGTGTTGCTTGAGAACTGCTTAAGATTTGCTTCCAAAGAGAAACTTTGAAGATTTGAAGATTGCCTACAAGATTTCCAGATTTCTAAGATCAACCTTCATACCTTCATACCTCACCAAGCCCAGATCCTATAAAGCCTTTCTAACACCAGAATCTTGTGCTCTCCATCTCATAGATTCAAAGAGCCCAGATTTCTTATACACACACACACCTCTTGAAGTTTCGATCTCATCGATCTTACTTCTAGAGATACACCGGCTATTGTCTAGGATTTTGTTCTTTCATAGATTATAGATCTTTGAGTTAGTTTTGTTCTACGTCGCTGTAACTTGTAAACGCTCTCATATAATAAGATCTCCATTAGAAATCCAAGACTAACCATCTTGGTAGAGGACGTAGATCTTTTCCCGATCGAACCTCTCCAAATAGCTTATCTATTGTTTGTGCTTTTCATTCTACTTTTAAGCTTTACTCATATATTGTTTTGTTTGATCCTTATAGATTGTCTTGCATCGTTCGAATTGTGTTTGTATGCTTTTTGCCTTAGTTCCATCTTGCGCCTATCTTTAAGCTAAAACTTAGTGCATGCGTATTTACACTTCTGCGCATACTCCCTGCGCATAAGTGATTGCTTTAAGACTTCCGCTGTGCATTTCACACTCTTGCTGCGCGCTATACTTAGCCAAATTAAGAATCGTGCGCATTTGCCATTGCTTTGCAAAAGGGTTTGAAAATAATTTTAAAAACGCTATTCACCCCCCTCTAGCATTTTTCATACCCTTGTTTCCCTTCTGGGACCAACATCCCTACTTTGGAATTATTGCCCCCGGTTGTTGTTTAAGCAAGTATTTATTACAGTACTTTGTTTGAAAGTCCAGCTGGTTTTGTGTTATCGAGTGGAGGTGGAAAGGATTATAGTGGCACACAGTCAAGTTCACTATAAGGCTTTTCCACTGGACCTTTTTGGTAATCGAGTGGAGGTGGAAGGATTATAGTGGCACACAGCCAAGTTCACTATAAGGCTTTTCCACTGGACCTATTTATGTGTGGTATGATGAGTTGGTCATTATTTCCAACCGGTATGGGACGGTTGGCGATATGGAGCCTCTCATGTTATGTGCTTACTTGCTACATGATTGTTTATTGGTATTGATCTTTATGATTATCATATCAGCATGTAATGTAGTTGCATTTTAGTAGCTTACTGAGATTCATTCTCACCCCTTATTTGTTTACTGTTTTAGATAAAGGCGAGTCCAGGGGATAGGACACTTTGGCATGGGAGGACGTTACAGTGGTAAGAGTTGGGTTTTGTTTTGTAAAGGTTACATTACATAGATGTAATACCTTTTGGGTAGAGTTTCCGTGACTTCATCATTTTGTAACACCATTATTTTGGATAATGTTGGTGTATGTACATTTGTATAAAAGTTTGTAAGCCTTCGGGCTAAGTACTTTCTTTTGTGAAAGAGTTGTTTGAAAGTTAAATGAAGTCTTTGAACTTCGAGTGTGGATTTTGTTAAACTTTATGAAAGTATATTTCGAAAATTTTTCTAAAAGTGTTTTATAACGTCTTCCACTCGTGTCCCGAGCATGGGGCCAAGTAGGACCACGGGTCTGGGGCGCGACAGTATGCCCTATGCATGTAATTTGGCACATTGTTTGACAATGTTTGTTATCACTTTTTCATATATATAAAGAGATGTTTTTGGATTATTATTTGTTGTTACATGTTTTGTTATAATAATCTCCGTCCCTAGTACTTATAAAGAACTAGTATAAGTTTAATTAGATAATCATTTGATGATTATGTGTATTGGATACAAGTTAAACTTATAGGTATATGTTGGTGAACATATACTGGACATGACCCAAAGATGAGGTTTATGTCATGGTCATAATGTCATAATTAAACTTCTAATAATTATATCATTGGAATCCTTAGACTTGAGATTATTGCGATCTTCCACATAATGGAGATCATGTTTGACATATTCAAACGTCACTCTTAACCAGGTAATTATAAAGGATATGATTGGCATGATCGAAGTTATGTTGGGAAGTGTAATAAGTCAAGATAGGATTTGTCCCTCAATATGAGAGATGTCAAACTTGGGCCCCTCGATGAATAGTTGTGATGAAATGCATGGCCATGCTCAAAATGAATTGATGAGATCGATACCATTTGAACTATCAAATTATTCGGAATCGAGAAAGTATTGAACATTGTAAGTTGACCATTGACCATGGCTTACGTTCAATGACATCGTAGGACAAAAAGATTGTGATATGTTCTACAAAGGATACGAACTTATATAGTTACACTAATTGGGTAGGTATGATGGATTGCTAAAACCTAATCATATCTTATGGGTTTACACCCATTGCCAACTTAGTGTAATCCTAAAGGGTCACACACATTAGAACGAATCTAAATGGACTTAATTGGAATAATGGGTCGAAGGGCCATTGAGGAATATTAGGAATTTAGAGGAGAAAAATGGAAAATGGGAGGGTCCAGGCGGACCTCACAAAGTACCCGGCCAGACCTCCTGAAGCCCCGGGCGGACCTAGTAATAGACCCGGTCGGACCATGCTTGGATCCGGCCGGACCCATTGCTATACCCGGCGGACCAGTCCTGTTTCGACTGGGGTTTTCCTAATCCGTTTTCTTGCGGGTTTAGTCACTCGTTACCTACTTGGAATAGGTCAAACATGTATTTAAACCCCCTCTAGTTTCCCTAATCAGTACATAACATTGTGAGTGCCTCCAAAGAGTTTGAGAGGATTAATTCTTGTTCTAAGATAATAAAAGTGAAGAACACGAGATCACATATATTCATATAGCTCATATCATTGTGAAAGCGTGTTTCACAATTTGGTCTAGCAACCAAGATCAAGAGGCTTCTTGATATTCATTCGTGGTGTGGATACCGTTAGAGGGTGAAGCTTATCACCTCCAAGTTCGTGATCTTGTTCGTGATATTGTTCGTGATCAAGTTCGAAAAGCTCCACCAAAATCAATGTTGTTGATCAAACGCATCAAGGGTTAGTATTCTAGTATTCATCGTAGATGTATTTGACTTAATTATATGAATGGATCTATGGGCTTTGGGTTTCATAAAAAATTAAATGCTTAATTCCACTGCGCATGTTCCTTGGAAACCCAACAGTGGTATCAGAGCCCCGTTCATGATGATTATTTCAATACATAATTATGTTATGTGTATAAATTATTTATGTGCCTAGCATGATTTGAATATTGGATTATGATGTTTTATGTGATCTATGCGTTTTATGTGGTTTATTTTTTTTTGAAAAACTTTTATCGCACTATTCAATCGCAATAAAAATTATGTTGGATTTAAAATTGTTTGGATTATCAATTTTTGATTGGATCAAATTTTTGATAATCTAGAGATTCATGAATAAATTGTTTATTCGAGGTTCTGATGTTTATGGTGATTGGATCATCAAGAACACCAAATCCTAAATTGAATCGGGAAAAAACAATTTTGAGACAAATTTTCGAAACTTGAAAACTGGTCTGTTTTTCCAGAAGGTCCGACCGGACCCAGTATATGACCAGGCCGGACCTCCGGGTCTGGAGAGGGTGCATGGCTGGGGTTTTTGAGGTTGGCCTTGTGGTTTGAAACTCCTATTTGTTTTAGTCTGTTGAATTCTGAGATTGGTTCAAGGTTTGGATGGCTAGCCTACGTTCTCGAGACTGTGTTTCCCAAACTTGATCGTAATCAAAGATTCAAAGATAAAACGAAGTTAGAATTATTAAGAGTTCATAATTGCTAAAATTGAGAAACAAAGTTCTTGATTCAAAGTTTGGAGATCCATGTGGAATTGTGAATGCAATTGGCCTACGTTCATCGAGACCATCTATTGCTTAGTTTCGGCCACATGGACTACTTTCTTGGTTTCTTGAATTAGTGCGGAATTGTGGTTGCCTATGGCTTAGTTCTGCCGCACTTCTTGTTGTCTTGATTTGGAGATGATAACCAAAGTTCAAAGAGTCTCATCCTCATAATTATAGAGAAACTAATGACACATAAATATCATGCTTAAATTAATGGAGATTAATTTAATGACTAAACTTGGTGCTTTACATGTTTATCTTATGTGCTCATAAACGTGTTATATGCTATATGTGATGAACCTTCATGTTAAAATTTAAGTCATGTGCCAACCCATGATTAAAACACTTGTGATTTCTAAAATGGTCTTAATGTAGGCTACGCCCTAGCGAGGTGCATTAATTCTATTTTGTAAAAGCAAGATGAGGAAACAGTGATTCCTATACGTTTAAAATGGTTTGATTTAATTGGGTTATCAAAACAGTTTTGTACCTAAGGCACAAGATAAGACTAAAACATGCTTTTGACATATGATGTCTAAAGAGTCTCATAAAAGGATCTAAGAGTCATATATGATATGATTGGTAAAATTTACCTACCTAAATAACTTGTTTTACGCAGTCGTGCCCTAGCTGTTGGGACCGGGACCACCACCACCACTCTCCACATTAGTATGATACTGTCCGCTTTGGGCCCAACCCGCACGGATTTGTTTTTGGGTCAACCCCCAAAAGGCCTCTTATTAATGAAGTGGGTGGGTTCTCTTATATACCTTGCAATTGTTTGCTCAATTGCCGATGTGGGACTTTGGGTTGCACCCCAACAATCCTCCCCTCAAACCAAGGACCACACCGCTATGGCCCGCAGTGTTTCCTCTGGCCAATATCGGCGAAAGCTTGTACCAACCGCCCGCGAAACACCATCGCCCTCGATTGCAGGACTCGATTCGCTATGTCGCACAAGAGGAACCCCACCATATAAAGCACACACGGTCCACCCGGTCGGGCCCATCCGAACCATGGCTCTGATACCAGTTGTTGGGACAGCGACCACCACCACCACTCTCCACATTAGTATGATATTGTCCGCTTTGGGCCCAGCCCCCACGGATTTGTTTTTGGGTCAACCCCCAAAAGGCCTCATACTAATGAAGTGGGTGGGTGCTCTTATATACCTTGCAATTGTTTGCTCAATTACCGATGTGGGACTTTGGGTTTCACCCCAACACTAGCCGACTCAAAGTCAAGTGAAATATGGATCTTAGCCCATTTAAATTACATTATACATTGGATGTATATGAAGGTTATATAATTTAGTGGGAGTATTTATGAAATACATTAAGTAAATCTCTTTATGAAAATTGGTACTAATACATATTTATATGTTTGCATAAAAAGTAGATAAATGGCTCAAAACACAAACAACTTATCATTGCGATCTATCCTTGAGAAGGAAAAGCTTCAAGAGAATGGTGCTAACTTCACGGATTGGATCCAAAGCCTTAGAATTGTTCTAAAGCATGAAGATAAGCTGTACATTATCGATGATCCTGTTCCTGAAGAGGAACCTGCTGCCACTGCCCCTAGGGTAGAGAGAGATGCCTACAAGAAGCACAAAAGTGATTCTCGTGAGGTCGGTTGTCTCATGTTTGCTGCCATGTGTTCAGCTCTTCAGAAGACGCTGGAACACTTGGAAGCCTATGACTTGAACATTGAGTTGAAAGATATGTTTCAAGAGCAAGCAAGGCAGGAAAGGTTCTACACCATAGCTACACTGACCTCATGTAAGATGAGTGGTGGACAGCATGTGGGCCCTCATGTTTTGAAGATGAAGGCTTACTTTGAGCATCTTGAGAGGCTTGGACATCCCATCTCTGTTGAGTTGGCCACTGATTTTATTCTTAATTCATTACCTAAAAGCTATAATCAGTTCATTATGAACTATAATATACATGGTATGGATAAGACACTGTCTGAGTTGCATGGGATGCTAAAGACAGCTGTAAAAAAAATCATAAAAGAAGCTTCTCCTGTGCTTGTGGTGTTAAAGGAAGGAAAAGGCCCAAAAGGCAAAGGTAAGGGTAAGGAAAAAGTTGTCAAACCCAAAATCAGCAAGGCAAAGGTTGCCACTACTGCTGGAGTGGCTAAAGTAGACACTCAAAAGGATGCAATTTGTTTCCACTGCAATGAGATTGGTCATTGGAAACGGAATTGCAAGGCTTTTATGGAAGAAAAGAAGAAGAAGAAGGGTCGTGGGACTGCTTCTACTTCAGGTATCTATGTTATAGATATTCTCCTTTCTACTTCTAGTTCCTGGGTATTAGATACCGGATGTGGATCTCACATTTGTTTAAATGTGCAGGCACTAAAGAATAGGAGGCTACTCAAAGATGGCGAAGTAGACCTACGTGTGGGGAATGGATCAAGAGTTGCTGCATTAGCCGTAGGAACCTATGAAGTCATTTTATCTAGCGGATTAATTCTTGTTTTGAACAATTGTTATTACGTCCCGGATTTGAGTAGAAATATTATTTCAATTTCTTGTTTGGATAATGAAGGATATAGTTTTTTTAGTAAGAATAAGAAGTTTTCTATTTATTTAAATGATATGCTTTATTGTACTGCATGTTCATTTAATGGCCTTTATGTCCTTGATGTTGAGAATGGAAATAATGAAGATGTCTTTAACATAAATAAGAAATCTAAACCTAATGATATTAATCATACTTATTTGTGGCATTGCCGTCTTGGTCATATAAATGAGAAGCGTATCTCAAAACTCCATGGGGACGGACTTTTAGGCTCAAATGATTTTGAATCATATGAGACTTGTGAGTCATGTTTACTTGAAAAAATGACTAAGACACCTTTTACTAAGAGTAGTGAAAGGGCAAGTGACTTATTGGGCTTAATACATACTGATATATGCGGACCTTTAAGTAGCAGTGCCAGGGGAGGATTTCATTACTTCATAACATTCAATGATGATCTTAGTAGATATGGCTATGTCTACTTGATGAAGAACAAAAGTGAAGCGTTTGAGATATTTAGAATATTTCAAAATGAAGTACAAAATCAACTTGGCAAAACTATTAAAGCACTTCGATCCGATCGTGGTGGTGAATATTTAAGCCAAGAATTTGATGATCATCTTAAAAATTGTGGAATTGTTTCAAAATTAACTCCACCCGGAACACCACAATGGAATGGTGTGTCCGAGAGGAGAAATCAGACCTTATTGGATATGGTTCGATCTATGATGAGTCAAGTTGATCTTCCATTATCCTTTTGGGGTTATGCATTAGAAACCGCTGCATTCACACTAAATGATGTTCCAACTAAATCGGTTCCAAAGACTCCATATGAGATGTGGAATGGAAGAAAAACTAGTTTGTCTTTCATGAGAATTTGGTGTTGTGAGGCTTATGTTAAGAGACTTGTCTCTGACAAACTTGCACCAAAATCTGATAAATGTTTTTTCGTTGGTTATCCTAAGGAAACTAAAGGATATTACTTTTACAACCGCATGGACAACAAAGTGTTTGTTGCTCGACATGGTACCTTTTTAGAGAAAGAGTTTCTCTCCAAAGGAATCAGTGGGAGTAAATTAATCTCGAAGAGGTTCGAGAACCCGAAAGTAACATTAAACCGATGGTGGAATCTGAACAAGTTTCATAAGGAGTTGTGGAACCCGTTCAAGATACACAAGCTCCTCGTAGATCTATTAGGTTACGATCCGAGCCCAAGGGATATGGATTTCTCGTAACGGATAGTAATGAAGTAGAAATCATTAAGAATGATGAACCTACTTCCTACCAAGAAGCGATGTCATCTCCTGACTCGGATAAATGGCTTGGATCCATGGAGTCTGAGATCCAATCCATGTATGATAATCAAGTTTGGAACTTGATAGATGCACCCGAAGGTGTAAAAACCATAGGATGCAAATGGGTTTTCAAAAAGAAAACTGACATGGATGGAAAGGTACATACTTATAAAGCTAGACTTGTAGCGAAAGGTATAGGCAGATTCATGGTATTGACTATGATGAAACCTTTTCACCCGTAGCAATGATCAAATCTATAAGAATTTTAATTGCCATAGCCGCATATTTTGACTATGAGATATGGCAAATGGATGTCAAAACTGTGTTCCTTAACGGGATTCTTGAGGATGTGTATATGACACAACCTGAAGGTTTTCTAAATCCAGAAAATTCTAATAAGATATGCAAGTTGCAGAAATCCATCTATGGATTGAAGCAAGCCTCAAGGAGTTGGAATCTTCAATTTGATGAATCGGTCAAAAAGTTTGGCTTCATCAAGAACGAAGATGAACCTTGTGTATACAAGAAAATTAGTAGGAGCGTAGTACTATTTCTAGTGCTATATGTCGATGACATATTAATCATGGGAAACGATGTTCCTGCACTTCAGTCTGTAAAGATTTGGTTAGGAAAATGATTTTCAATGAAAGATATGGGCGAAGCCGCATACATCCTTGGAATTAAGATCTATCATGATAGATCTAAAAGACTGATTGGTTTAAGTCAAAGTATATACATTGACAATGTTCTTAAAAGATTCTGTATGGATAACTCTAAGAGAGGTAACCTGCCAGTGTTACATGGTAAAAGTCTTAGCAAAACTCAGTGTCCCATGACAACTGATGAGCGGGAGCGCATGAATGGAATCCCATATGCTTCGGTAATTGGATCCATTATGTATGCCATGATTTGTACTAGATCGGATGTCTCGTATGCTTTGAGCATGACGAGCAGATACCAGTCAGATCCCGATGAGAGTCACTAGATAGCAGTCAAGGCGATTCCTAAGTACTTGAGAAGGACTAAAGATTCGTTCTTGATATATGGAGGTTTGGAAGATGATCTTGTTGTAAGGGGTTACACAGATGCAAGTTTCTAAACTGACAAGGATGTTTTTAGATTGAAATCTGGTTTTGTGTTTATGCTAAATGGTGGTGCTGTAAGTTGGAAGAGTTCCAAGCAGAGTACAATAGCTGATTCTACAACGGAAGCTGAGTAATTAGCTGCATCGGATGTTGCTAAGGAGGCGGTTTGGATCAAGAAATTCATAACTAAATTGGGAGTAGTTCCTAGCATTGCTAATCCAATAGACCTTTATTACAACAATAAAGATATGTAGAGTACCAACGGATGATAATATTGCTGATCCGCTAACAAAGGGTCTTCCTCAAGCTAAACATGATGGTCATGTTAGGTCCATGGGTATTAGATACATAAATGATTGGGCCTAGTGCAATGTAATTTGACATATTGTTTGACAATGTTTGTTATCACTTTTTCATATATATAAAGAGATGTTTTTGGATTATTATTTGTTGTTACATGTTTTGTTATAATAATCTCCGTCCCTAGTACTTATGAAGAACTAGTATAAGTTTAATTAGATAATCATTTGATGATTATGTGTATTGGATACAAGTTAAACTTATGGGTATATGTTGGTGAACATATACTGGACATGACCTAAAGATGAGGTTTATGTCATGGTCATAATGTCATAATTAAACCTCTAATAGTTATATCATTAGAATCCTTAGACTTGAGATTATTGCGATCTTCCACATAATGGAGATCATGTTTGACATATTCAAACGTTACTCTTAACCAAGTAATTATAAACGTATGATTGGCATGATCGAAGTTATGTTGGGAAGTGTAATAAGTCAAGATAGGATTTGTCCTTCAATATGAGAGATGTCAAACATGGGCCCCTCGATGAATAGTTGTGATGAAATGCATGGCCATGCTCAAAATGAATTGATGTGATCGATACCATTTGAACTGTCAAACTATTCGGAATCGAGAAAGTATTGAACATTGTAAGTTGACCATTGACCATGGCTTTCGTTCAATGACATCATAAGACAAAAGGATTATGATGTGTTCTACAAAGGATACAAACTTATATAGTTACACTAATTGGGTAGGTATGGCGGTATGCTAAAACCTAATCATATCTTATGGGTTTACACCCATTGCCAACTTAGTGTAATCCTAAAGGGTCACACACATTGGAACAAATCTAAATGGACTTAATTAGAATATTGGGTCGAAGGGTCTTTGAGGAATATTAGGAATTTAGAGGAGAAAAATGGAAAAGGGGAGGGTCGGGCGGACCTCACAAAGGACCCGGCCGGACCTCCTGAAGCCTCGGGCGGACCTAGTAATAGACCCGGTCAGACTATGATTGGATCCGGCCGGACCCATTGCTATACCCGGGCGGACCAGTCCTGTTTCGACTGGGATTTTCCTAATCCGTTTTATTGTGGGTTTAGTCACTTGTTACCTATTTGGAATAGGTCAAACATGTATTTAAACCCCCTCTAGTTTCCCTAATCAGTACATAACATTGTGAGTGCCTCCAAAGATTTTGAGAGGATTAATTCTTTTTCTAAGATCATAAAACTGAAGAACAAGAGATCACATATATTCCATATAGTTCATATCATTGTGAAAGCGTGTTTCACAATTTGGTCAAGCAACCAAGATCAAGAGGCTTCTTGATATTCGTTCGTGGTGTGGATACCGTTAGAGGGTGAAGCTTGTCACGACCCGAAAACCCGTCTCTATTTTCTTAGTAGTAAATATTTATTTATTTATTTATTTATCTATTTAAATATTTATGTGTGCATTTTATGTTTCATAATATTTTATGCCTAGCATTTTAATTGATCATTTATGCTAGTATGAAGTAGGGGAATTATTAGAGAAGAGGATATTAAGGGTAGTAGTAGTAGTAGTAGTAGAGGGGGCCTAGGTGTAACATTTTGAAATAATTCTACTTACTCCCTCCTTCTCCCTCACTCTCCTGCACACACACACACACACTCAATCTCTCTCTCTCTCCATTGTTGAAGAAAGGTAAGAAAACTCTCTCTCCCTCTCTCTTCATTTTGATCATCTTCCTCTCTCTATTACTTATTGCTCATTTTATGAAAAATGCTTAGATCGTCGCTAGGATCGTAAAGAGCTAAGAAATTTCGAATTCCGTCATCTTTCATAAATTCCAAGTTAGTTGCTTTTCCCCCATTTATGCTAAAAATATTCATCTTTAACTCCATTGAGTCTCTAGTTGATATATATGGCTTCTTTGGTTGATTTGGGATTTATTTGTAATTTATCCATTTTTTTGTGAAATTTGGGTGTTTGAATCAACTCTTGGCTTGGATTGTTTAGGTTGTAAAATAAGTCTTTTGTAGGCATATATGTGGTTTTGGTTCATTGTTATGCTAGTTAGAAGTGTTGATTTTGATTGGGTTGTGAAATGGTAAGAAAATAGCTCAAACCCAGAAAAATGGCCTGAGTTGGTCCCTCCGGGCAAGGAGGCGCGCGCACGCTTTTAAGGGAGGCGTGCGCACCCTCTTGTGTTTCAAAACTCGGACCTTCTGATCATAGGAGGCGCGCACACCCTTTTAAGGGAGGCGTTCCCTCCCTCATGTGTTTCAAAATTCAACCTTCTGATCCTAGGAGGCGCGCGCACCCTTTTAGGGGAGGCGTGCGCACCCCCCCTCTCTTTTCCCCAAGTTGTCTGTTTTACGCTCAATCTTTCGGAGGCCATAACTTCTTCATCCGGACTCCGTTTTAGACATGTAAACTATCGTTTTAAATATCTCCTTGAGTACTTCGAGATGAGTGAGTTTATTTAATTGAGTTTCAGGTTCAGATTAGGTCAAGATCTCAGTAAGTGTTTCATAACACAAAAACGTTTAAAATTGGTCTAGGTTTTGAGTACTATTCTAGTTGGCTTAGATGGGCATTGTGGAACACTCTAGGCTGGTAAAATGGTTCCTGTGTGAATAAAAATGTTATGGAATTTGATTAAGTATTGTTTGGGAATGTTGGACATCTTTGATGTGTTGTTTGGATTGGTTTACCTTTATGGTGATTTATTTGGAATAGTTCCCTACTTTGGAATCATTGGTTGTTTATTTAAGCTAGTATGTATTACTTAGCATTTATTTGAAAGTCCCGCTGGTTACTTGTGTTTGAGTCAGGCAATGGATAATGCTATAATGGCACAAGCCAAGTCCAGTATAGCATCGCCCATTGGTCCTTCTTTCCTCATCCAGATTGGCCTTGGTTGGGATGAGCTAGCTCCTTTGGTGAGTATTCTAGCTAGTCGTTTTGGGTATGAGTCAGTGTCATTTCCATTGTCCTTTGTGACATGTTACATTGTTATGGTTCCGGTACTGGGGTTATTATCTTCAGCTGTTTATGCTACTATGAAGATGGTTTGATTGGTTGATTGGTTAAAGCTGCGCAGCAATTGTTCTATCGGTTTGGGAAACCTTGGCTAATATCCTTTGTTACTTGTTTATTTCCGCTGCTATCTGTTAATTTCTAATTACTACGTGCTATGTGAGATTTATTATTGTTTATTGCTTCTTGCATCATAACATGTCATATAGGTGTATTAGTAACTTATTGAGATTTATCTCACCCCTTTTCTTTTATCTTTGTTTTTCCTTAAACCCCCCCCAGGAGGAAAGGAATAGGACTCGCTGATCACGAGGAGGACGTCGAGAGGGTTTGTGACTTTTGGGCAGGTGGTTATTTGGTTTACATTGCCTAAGTGTAAAACCTTTTGGGATAGTATTACTAACAATGATGTCATTAAGTTTGTAATGTTTTGTTTTTGGTGTAAGCTTGTGGAGCTTATACTAGTTGTATTAAGTTGTGGTTAAACTTGGATTTCTAAAACCTTGTGTTAAATATTTTAGTATAAAAATGAAATTTTTATCTTAAGTATTTTGGTGTTTATTGTTTTAAGTCGACGTCCGGCTGGCGAGTTCCCAGCCCGCGGGGTCGGGGTCGCCACAGTTTGTATCAGAGCTATGGTTTAGCTCTATGTATAAGTATAGGTGGACTAGAATGACCTAGGAGGGTAGTAGTGTTCGGAGTGAGTAACGGTTGGTGTTTTATGCAGGTATTTGTTCAAAATGGCTAGAATAAGAGCTGGTGAAGGTCCCGGTGGGGCTCCAAATCAAAATGAGATACGGGAAGAAAATCGTGCGATGTTTCAGGGTATGTTTGAAGTGGCTATAAAAGAAATTCATGATCAAGGGCCGAGAGAGGAACAAGCACCACCTCCATGATATGGATTGGAGTAGTTCTTGAAATTGAAACCGGTCGAGTACGATGGTGAGCCTGATGTGAAAAAGGCTGAAATGTGGATAGAGGCGATGGAAAAGATCTACGACGTCTTTGGTTGTACGGATGAAGATAGAGTTCGGTTTGCGGCCTATAAGCTAGTGGGAGCTGCTGAACATTGGTGGAAGGCACTTAAGGCGAGTTGGGATGCGACTCTTGTACCGTATACTTGGGAGTTTTTTGTGAGGAAATTCAAGGAACACTTCATTCCTTTGGTTGATCAGAACCGGAAGGAGATCGAGTTCCTAAGCTTGGAGCAGAACGTGTTGACCGTAGCTCAATACTCGGCTAAGTTCACAGAATTAGCTAGGTATTGTGACTACCTTGTGAGGACTGAAGAACAGAAGGCGATGAGGTTTATCAGAGGCTTGAGGACAGATATCAGGACTCAGCTTATAACTCAGAGGATTCAGACTTTCCAGGATGCTGTGGACCGTGCTTACTTGGTAGAGCAAGACATCGGGGAACACAAGAGAAAGACCGAGGCAGTTAACACGGGGAAACAAGGAGGTCAGAACAGAGCTCAACCACAACAACGTTCAGATAACTGAGGTAATTCAGGAGGGCAGTCTTAGTTCAAGGGACAACCAGTACTAAGGAATCCGGGTACTACTCCGGGGAACTAAGGGAATCAGAATAGGAGACTTTGTTCTTATTGCCAGAGGGAAGGACATTCGGAGGATCGGTGTTGGAAGAAGCAAGGGATGTGTATTAATTGCGGTCAATTGGGGCACTTTGTGAAGGATTGTCTGAGGTTTAAGGGTCAGCCATCGGGAAGTGGAGCTGGTACTGCTCAAGGTCAGAAGAGAGATGCAGCAGGGAAGCCTAAGGTTCAAGGAAGAGTTTTTTCTATGAACCAGCAGCAGGCTACCGATGATCCTTCAGTGATAGGAGGTATTATTTCTGTGTATAGTATGAGCGCCCGTGCATTAGTAGATCCAGGATCATCGCATTCATACATATTTGTGCACTTTTCTTCTTTGCTAAATGCTTCATCTGAGTCCTTACCTTATATGTTAGAGGTGTCAACTCCTATGGGAGAGTGCTTGGTAACTGATAAAGTATTTCGTACTTGTGATGTGCTTATTTGTGGTCATGTCTTGTGTGCGGATTTGATAGTTCTTCCGATACAAGACTTTCACGTTATTTTGGGTATGGATTGGCTGAGCAAGTTTCATGCTTCAGTTGATTGTCGTAGGAAGGTCGTTACTTTTTCTATTCCTAATGTACCTAAGTTTGTTTTTGAGGCTATTCCTTTGAGTAAAAATATTCGTATAATTTCTTATGTGAAAGCGAAGAGGTTGTTACATCGGGGTTGTGAGGGTTATTTGGCGAGCGTGCTAGATACCAAGAAAGAATCACCTGGGTTAGAAAGTGTTCGGGTAGTTAGAGAATTTCCTGATGTTTTCTCTTCTGAGTACAATATGCCTCCCAATAGAGAGATAGAGTTCTGTATTGATCTATTACCAGGTACAACTCCGATTTCGAAAGCACCGTATAGAATGGCTCCAGCAGAGTTGAAAGAATTGAAGGTTCAGTTACAGGAGTTGCTTGATAGAGGATTTATTCGACCTAGTGTTTCACCGTGGGGAGCACCGGTTTTGTTTGTAAGGAAGAAAG
Organism: Campanula takesimana; assembly: GCA_026119855.1. Lineage (NCBI taxonomy): Eukaryota > Viridiplantae > Streptophyta > Magnoliopsida > Asterales > Campanulaceae > Campanula > Campanula takesimana. Next base: position 205,961 of record JAOWBW010000933.1, on the reverse strand, counting down.
ACGGTTCGTTGAGGTTGTGTATTGATTACAGGAAGTTGAATCAGGTAACGGTGAAGAACAAATATCCTCTACCGCACATTGATGATTTATTCGATCAACTTCAAGGGTCAGTGGTATTCTCTAAACTTGACTTGAGGAGTGGATAGCAACAGTTGAAGATTCGATCGGAGGACATTCCGAAGACTGCTTTTCGCACCCGATATGGTCATTATGAGTTCTTGGTTATGCCGTTTGGGTTGACTAACGCGCCTGCTGTATTTATGGACTTGATGAACAGGATTTTCCATCCTTATCTTGATATGTTCGTAGTGGTCTTCATTGATGATATACTTGTTTATTCTAAATCTCGAGAGGAGCACGATCAACATCTGAGGACAGTTTTATCAGTACTCGCAAAGGAACAGTTATTCGCGAAGTTTAGTAAGTGTGAATTTTGGCTCGAGAAAGTTTCATTTCTGGGTCATGTTATTTCTAAAGATGGGATTTCTGTGGATCCTTCGAAGATAGAAGCTATTGTTGATTGGAAGAGACCAGAAATAGTTACAGAGATCAGAAGTTTTCTGGGGTTAGCTGGGTACTACAGGAGGTTTATAGAAGGGTTTTCATGGATTGCTACACCGATGACTCAGTTGACCCGAAAGATTGTTCCGTTTGAGTGGACCGAAAAATGTAACAACAGTTTTGAAGAGTTGAAGAAGAGGTTGACTACTTCACCGATATTAGCATTACCTAATGGGAACGATGACCTAGTGATTTATAGTGATGCATCAAAGGAAGGCTTGGGTTGTGTTTTAATGCAGAATGGGAAAGTGATTGCGTATGCTTCGAGGAAATTGAGTCCGAGTGAACAGAATTATCCTACTCATGACATGGAATTGGCAGCTATTGTATTTGCTCTTCATAAGTGGAAGCATTACCTCTACGGGGCAAAATTTGATATTTTTACGGATCACAAGAGTTTGAAGTATCATTTCTCCCAGAAGGAACTGAATAACCGACAGCGTAGATGGATGGAACTTTTGAAGGATTATGATTGTAAAATATCCTATCATCCGGGGAAGGCGAATGTTGTAGCCGATGCGATTAGTAGAAAATCTTATGTGGCTTTGATGATGGTTCGAGAGTGGAAAATGCTTGAGGATGTTCGAGACTGGTGTCCTCGTGAATCGAGACATGGGGCTATTTTTACGAACATTAGGGTATCTCCATCCCTAATTCAGAGAATAAAGGAAGCTCAGAAAGAAGATCCATAGTTAGTGAAAATAATGGGTAAAATGAAAGAGAAGAACTTCGAGGATTTTTCTATCAGTCCCATTGGAGTGTTGACATTTCGTGGTCGTTTGTGTGTACCCGTCGTTGATGGAATAAAGAGGTAAGTTTTAGATGAGGGTCATAAATCGAGATATACTATTCATCCTGGTAGTACGAAGATGTACCAAAATCTGAAACAACATTTCTGGTGGAACAACATGAAGAGAGAAATAGCTGAGTATGTATCAAAGTGTTTAACTTGTCAACAGGTAAAAGCTGAGCATCAGAGACCCGCGGGACTACTTCAGCCATTAGAGATTCCGGAGTGGAAATGGGAACATGTGACTATGGATTTTGTTATGGGACTGCCTCGTACCCGTAGGAAGTATGATAGTGTTTGGGTGATCGTGGATAGACTGACCAAGTCTGCTCATTTCTTACCGATTGATATTAGATACTCGATGGAAAATCTTGCGACCCTTTATATTGATGAGATTGTGAGATTACATGGGGTTCCGGTTAGCATTGTATCAGATCGTGACCCGAGATTTACTTCTAGATTCTGGAAAGCGTTACAGGCAGCTTTGGGTACAGATTTGAGATTCAGTACAGCTTTTCACCCTCAGACCGACGGTCAATCCGAGAGAACTATTCAGATTTTAGAAGACATGTTACGAGCTTGTTCGATAGACTTTTCTGATTCTTGGGATATGCACTTACCTTTAGTGGAATTTTCTTATAATAACAATTATCAGGCTAGCATCGAGATGGCTCCTTATGAGGCTTTGTATGGTAGAAAGTGTAGATCACCTATTTGTTGGGATGAGATCGGGGAAGCGAAGATATGGGGTATTGATTTGATTCAGGATTCAGTCGAGAAAGTCAGAGTTATTCGAGATCGATTGAAGACAGCCCAGAGTCGACAAAGGAGCTATGCCGATCACTGAAGACGGGATCTTAATTTTCAGACCGGAGACTTTATATTTTTGAAGGTATCTCCGAAGGTGGGTATTCGAAGGTTTGGGAAGAAGGGTAAATTGGCTCCGAGGTTTATTGGACCGTTTGAGATTTTGGGAAAAGTGGGGCTTCTTGCATATCGGCTTGCGTTACCATCTTCTCTAGACCGGTTGCATAATTCCATGTTTCTATGCTTCGGAAGTATTTGCATGATCCATCTCACGTGTTACCGAGGGTACATGAGGATATAGAACCTGACATGTCATACGAGGAATGACCGGTTCGGATTCTTGATACCAAAGTGCAAGAGTTAAGGAATAAAAGAATTGCGTTGGTTAGAGTGCTATGGAGGAATCACAATGTCGAGGAATCAACGTGGGAGCTTCGAGAAGAGATAGAACGGAAATATCCGTGGCTTTTTGTTTCGGGTAAGTACCTTTAAAATTCGGGTCGAATTTTCCTTAAGGAGGAGTGAATGTCACGACCCGAAAACCCGTCTCTATTTTCTTAGTAGTAAATATTTATTTATTTATTTATTTTCTTATTTATTTATCTATTTAAATATTTATGTGTGCATTTTATGTTTCATAATATTTTTTGCCTAGCATTTTAATTGATCATTTGTGCTAGTATGAAGTAGGGGAATTATTAGAGAAGAGGATATTAAGGGTAGTAGTAGTAGTAGTAGAGGGGGCCTAGGTGTAACATTTAGAAATAATTCTACTTACTCCCTCCTTCTCCCTCACTCTCCTGCACACACACACACACACTCAATCTCTCTCTCTCTCCATTGTTGAAGAAAGGTAAGGAAACTCTCTCTCCGTCTCTCTTCATTTTGATCATCTTCCTCTCTCTATTTCTTATTGCTCATTTTATGAAAAATGCTTAGATCGTCGCTAGGATCGTAAAGAGCTAAGAAATTTCGAATTCCGTCATCTTTCATAAATTCCAAGTTAGTTGCTTTTCCCCCATTTATGCTAAAATTGTTCATCTTTAACTCCATTGATGCTCTAGTTGATATATATGGCTTCTTTGGTTGATTTGGGATTTATTTGTAATTTATCCATTTTTTTGTGAAATTTGGGTGTTTGAATCAACTCTTGGCTTGGATTGTTTAGGTTGTAAAATAAGTCTTTTGTAGGCATATATGTGGTTTTGGTTCATTGTTATGCTAGTTAGAAGTGTTGATTTTGATTGGGTTGTGAAATGGTAAGAAAATAGCTCAAACCCAGAAAAATGGTCTAAGTTGGTCCCTCCGGGAAAGGAGGCGCGCGCACCCTTTCAAGGGAGGCGTGCACACCCTCTTGTGTTTCAAAACTCAGACCTTCTGATCATAGGAGGCGCGCGCCCCCTTTTAAGGGAGGCGTGCGCTCCCTCATATGTTTCAAAATTCAACCTTCTGATCCTAGGAGGCGCGCGCACCCTTTTAGGGGAGGCGTGCGCACCCCCCCCCCCTTCTTTTTTCCCCAAGTTGTCCGTTTTACGCTCAATCTTCCGGAGGCCATAACTTCTTCATCCGGACTCCGTTTTAGAGGTGTAAAATATCGTTTTAAAGATCTCCTTAAGTACTTCGAGATGAGTGAGTTTATTTAATTGAGTTTCAGGTTCAGATTAGGTCGAGCTCTCAGTAAGTGTTTCATAACACAAAAACGTTTAGAATTGGTCTAGGTTTTGAGTACTATTCTAGTTGGCTTAGATGGGCATTGTGGACCACTCTAGGCTGGTAAAATGGTTCCTGTGTGAATAAAAATGTTATGGAATTTGATTAAGTATCATTTGGGAATGTTGGACATCTTTGATGTGTTGTTTGGATTGGTTTACCTTTATGGTGATTTATTTGGAATGGTTCCCTACTTTGGAATCATTGGTTGTTTATTTAAGCTAGTATGTATTACTTAGCATTTATTTGAAAGTCCAGCTGGTTACTTGTGTTCGAGTCAGGCAATGGATAATGCTATAATGGCACAAGCCAAGTCCAGTATAGCATCGCCCATTGGTCCTTCTTTCCTCATCCATATTGGCCTTGGTTGGGATGAGCTAGCTCCTTTGGTGAGTATTCTAGCTAGTCGTTTTGGGTATGACTCTGTGTCATTTCCCTTGTCCTTTGTGACATGTTACATTGTTATGGTTCCGGTACCGCGGTTATTATCTTCAGCTGTTTATGCTACTATGAAGATGGTTTGATTGGTTGATTGGTTGAAGCTGCGCAGCAATTGTTCTATCGGTTTGGGAAACCTTGGCTAATATCCTTTGTTACTTGTTTATTTCCGCTGCTATCTATTAACTGCTAATAACTACGTGCTATGTGAGATTTATTATTGTTTATTGCTTCTTGCATCATAACATGTCATATAGTTGCATTAGTAACTTATTGAGATTTATCTCACCCCTTTCTTTTATCTTTGTTTTTCCTTAACCCCCCCAGGAGGAAAGGAATAGGACTCGCTGATCACGAGGAGGACGTCGAGAGGGTTTGTGACTTTTGGGCAGGTGGTTATTTGGTTTACATTACCTAAGTGTAAAACCTTTTGGGATAGTATTACCAACAATGACGTCATTAAGTTTGTAATGTTTTGTTTTTGGTGTAAGCTTGTGGAGCTTATACTAGTTGTATTAAGTTGTGGTTAAACTTGGATTTAAAACCTTGTGTTAAATCTTTTAGTATAAAAATGAAATTTTTATCTTCAGTATTTTGGTGTTTATTGTTTTAAGTCGACGTCCGGCTGGCGAGTTCCCGGCCCGCGGTGTCGGGGTCGCCACAAAGCTTATCACCTCCAAGTTCGTGATCTTGTTCGTGATATTGTTCGTGATCTTGTTCGTGATCAAGTTCGAAAATCTCTACCAAAATCAAGGTTGTTGATCAAGCGCATCAAGGGTTAGTATTCTAGTATTCATCGTAGATGTATTTGACTTAATCATATGAATGGATATTTGGGCTTTGGGTTTCATAAAATATTAAATGCTTAAGTCCGCTGCGCATGTTCCTTGGAAACCCAACAATTTGCTCATATCAATCTACTCGGGATCGAGAAAGCATTGGACAACACAAGTTGACATGGACCATGACTTATGTCCAATATGATATCGCGTGACAAAGGGATTGTGATATGTTCTATAAGGTAACTTTGGACTTTCAAAGTTATACTATTTGGGTAGTCATAATAGCTTGCTAGAGTCCGCTTATGACTTACGAGTTATGAATGGTTCGAACTCATTGCCAACTTAGTATAATCCTATTGGATCACACACAATAGAACGGATTGAAAAGGCTGAAATCTGGGAATTTGAGAAGAGGCCACCGTACGGCTTGGAACAACCCACACGACTCTGATGCATCTGTACGGCGCCTCCCCCCGTAACTGGCCAGATTCTGTGGATTTCTTGTACGACGAGGAATCCCGATCCCAAAAGGAATTAGGTCAAACCCTCATATAAATATATGCAGCCGGGTTTGACAGCCTCTAACGTTGATTTTGGAAATCAATAACAATTGGTTTAGAAACAATAAAATATAAAGAGGTATGATTATTTATTTTGAGATTGAGAATCATCAAAATACAATAATCTATGGAGCAAAATAATTCCTACGAAGAAATCGTTTCTTCATCAAGCCTCGGGTCTAGCAATCCAGATCAAGAAGGTGTTCTTGATATCTGTTCGACGTGTGGATACCGATAGAGGGTGTTTGCTTTAGCACCTTCAAGTCCGTGTTCATGGATTCGATCTTCAAGGGTATGTTTCTTTCATCTTGTGTTTAATTTAATCAACATGGACGGATCTGGGCTTATGGGTGTTTGATCTTATGTTTTATTCCGCTATGCAAGATGCATTGAAACCCAACAGTGGTATCAGAGCCGCGTTCATTGTTGATTATTTAAATGCATCATATTTAAATTATTTAATTCGATTATATGATTTTTCATGATGATAAGATGAATATGTGATTTGAGTTTTATATATGAAATATAAAATTTATGAGCATGATTGTATGGGATTGTGTAATTATTATATTGATGTGATCCATATGAATAATTGCATGTTCGGATTATCAATAAATAATTGGATTATGTGTATTTGTCGCGACCCCGAACCCCGCGGGCCCGAGACCGCGATCTGGACATCGACTTAAACAATAAACTCTAAAATAATGGAGATAAAAATTTCCTTTTATACCCAAAAGATGATAACACGAGGTTTTGTAAATCAATTTGAACAACAAAGTAAAACTAGTATAAACTCCATAAGCTTATACACCAAAGTTACAAAATAAACAAATCCTAGTGACGCCAATGTTTGGTACAAATATCCCCAAAAGGTTACACATTGATATAATGTAAACCAACCTATAACAACTTTCCCCAAAAGAATGTATCCACACTCGACGTCCTCTTTCTTGTGATCAGCGAGACTAATCCTTAGCACCTGGGGGGGGGGTTAAGGAAAAACAAAGATAAAAGAAAGGCGGTGAGATAAATCTCAATAAGTTACTAATGCAACTACATGACATGCTATGATGCAATAAGCAATAAACAATAATAAATATCACATAGCACATAGAAATTATCATATATCAGATAGCAGCGGAAATAACACATAACAAAGGATATTAGCCAAGGTTTCCAAACAGATACATCCAAATAAAGGATTGCTGCGCAGCTTCAGTAATCAACAAATCAACATCTTCATATTAGCATGAAAGCTGAAGAGAAATCCCCCGGTACCGGAACAATAACCATAAGAGTGTCACAAAGGACAAGAGCCATGCCAGAAAGTCATGCTCGGTAGCTAGATACATTCACAAAGGAAGCTAACTTGTCTTTTCCAAGGCCAATCTGGAAAAGGGGTAAAGAAAGGGCAAAACAATGGTCAACATTATAATGGACTTGGCTTTGCCATTATAATCTATCCCATCTTCCGATGCAACAAATATGCCAGCTGGGCTTCCAATTAAATTCTAAGTAATAATATATTAGCATGAATAAACAACTTAAGGTTCCAAAGTAGGGAACCAATCCAAATAAATTACCACAAAGGTAAACCAATCCAAACAACACATCAAGGATGAACCACATTCCCAAAATGATACTCAATCAAATTCCATAACATATTTGTTCACAAAAGAATCAATTCCACTTAATAAAGTGTTCCACGGTGTTATCTTAAGTTAATTAGAAGAAGGAAACCTAAACTAGTTAAGTCATTTAGTTTAAACAAACAAAAAAGGGCAAAATCCCAAGCAGGCGGGCGGGCGGGCGCCTGGGTAGGGGCGAGCGCGCGCTTGAATCAACAGAAGGTTTGGCCGCTGGAAAAGGGGGTGCAGGCGGGCGCCTGGCACCACGCGGGCGGGCGCCTGGTCTGGATTCCAGCCGGGAAAACAGAGATGGGTTCTCACATTTCGACCCAAAACCACAATCCTTCCATAAGTATCAAATCATCAAAGCTTCCCAAAACATTTCAAAAGCTCCTAAACAACACCCAACCTAAAGGGAACCTAAATAACACCCTTTAATCACCCAAACCAACACCAAAACCCCACATTCAAGATTTCACCATTTTTACCCAAAAACTCAATTAAATTCCAAATAAATTCTATACTCAACCAAACTTCAAATATAACACATCAAGCATTATATAAACATGATATGAACATTTTACCATAAAAAATGGGGGAAAAGTAACTTACTTGAAAATTCTCAAAGATGACGGAATTCAATTCTTTTTGATTCTACGCGATCCTATCGACGATCTAAACAAGTTTCACGTTTTAAGAAATGAGAGATTATGAGAGGAAGAGGAAGAAAATGAAGAGAGAAGGAAAGAAAGAAAACTAACCCAAAACTAATGAGAGAGGGAGAGAGTTGCTGGGAGATGGAGTGAGTGAGGGAGAAGGTGAGGGAGAAGAGAAGGAGTAGGGAGGGAGTAGGGGAGATGATTTAAAGAATTTACACTTAGGCCCCCTCCTCTACACTACACACAAATACTTACACTCCCTACTAACAATTAAGACCCAACAATACTACACTAACCCAAATGACCCAAATAAAATGCTAGGCAATTATTATGAAACATAAAATGCACACATAAATATTTAAATAAATAATAATTTAAATAAATAAATAAGCAAATAATTAAATAATAATTATTTATTACTAATAAAATAGAGCCTAGTTTTCGGGTCGTGATATTCACTCCCCCTTAAAGAAAATTCGACCCGAATTTTAACGAGATTTACCTTAAACAAAAAGCCACGGAAATTTCCTCTCGATCTCATTACGAATCTCCCACGTCGACTCCTCGATGTTATGATTCCTCCAAAGAACTCTAACCAATGAAATACTTTTGTTCCTCAACTCTTGAACTTTAGAATCTAGGATCCGGACCGGTCGTTCCTCATAAGTCATATCGGGCTCTATATCCTCCGGTACCCTCGGTAACACGTGAGATGGATCATGAACATACTTCCGAAGCATAGAAACGTGGAAAACATTATGTAACCGATCCAAAGATGGCGGTAACGCAAGACGATACGCTAGAAGTCCAACCTTTCCCAAAATCTCAAACGGGCCAATAAACCTCGGAGCCAACTTGCCTTTCTTCCCAAACCTACGAATACCCACCTTCTGAGACACTTTCAAGAACACCAAATCACCGGTATGAAAACTAAGATCACGTCTTCGGCTGTCTGCATAGCTCTTATGTCGACTCTGGGCTGTTTTCAACCGATCCCGGATAACTCTAACCTTTTCAACTGAATCCTGAAGCAAATCAATACCCACGATTTTCGTTTCACCAACCTCATCCCAACAAATAGGCGATCTACATTTTCTTCCATACAAGGCCTCATACGGTGCCATCTCGATACTAGTCTGATAACTGTTGTTGTAGGAGAACTCCACTAACGGTAAATATGAATCCCAAGAATCGGAGAAGTCTATCGAACAAGCTTGCAACATATCCTCCAAAATCTGAATAGTCCTCTCGGATTGACCATCGGTCTGAGGATGAAAAGCTGTACTGAATCGCAAATCTGTACCCAAAGCTTCCTGAAACGCCTTCCAGAATCTAGAAGTAAACCTCGGGTCTCGATCTGACACAATACTAACCGGAACCCCATGCAATCTAACGATCTCATCAATGTAAAGGGTCGCAAGCTTCTCCATCGAATATCTGATATCAATAGGCAAGAAATGGGCACTCTTGGTCAATCTATCCACTATTACCCAAACACTGTCATATTTCTTACGGGTACGAGGTAGTCCCATAACGAAATCCATAGTCACATGCTCCCATTTCCACTCGGGAATCTCTAACGGGTGAAGTAGTCCCGCGGGTCTCTAATGCTCGGCTTTGACCTGCTGACAAGTTAGACACTTCGAAACATACTCCGCTATCTCCCTTTTCATATTAATCCACCAAAATTGTTGCTTCAAATCCTGATACATCTTCGTACTACCCAGATGAATAGTATATCTCGATTTGTGACCCTCATCTAAAACTTGTCTCTTTATCCCACCAACATCGGGTACACACAAACGATCACGGAAAGTCAAAACTCCACTCGAACTCAAAAAAAAATCCTCGAAGTTCTTTTCCTTCAATTTACCCATTATCTTCACCAACTCGGGATCTTCTTTCTGAGCTTCCTTTATCCTCTGAATTAGGGTCGGAGACACCCTAATATTCGCAAAAATAGCCCCATGTCTCGATTCACGAGGAGACCAATCTCGAACATCTCAAGCATTTTCCATTCCCGAACCATCATCGAAGCCACATAAGATTTCCTACTAATCGCATCGGCTACCACATTCGCCTTTCCCGGGTGATCAAAAATCGTACAATCATAATCCTTCAATAATTCCATCCATCGGCGTTGCCTATTATTCAACTCTTTCTGGGAGAAAAGGTATTTCAAACTCTTGTGATCCGTAAAAATCTCAAACTTCGCCCCATAAAGGTAGTGCTTCCATTTGTGCAACGCAAATACTATCGCGGCCAACTCCATATCATGAGTGGGGTAATTCTGTTCACTAGGGGTCAACTTCCTCAAACCATAAGCAATTACTTTCCCGTTCTGCATCAACACACAACTCAAACCCTCTTTTGAAGCATCACTGTAATTCACTAGACCATCGCTTCCATTAGGCAAAGTCAAGATCGGTGTGGTAGTCAACCTCTTCTTCAATTCCTCGAAACTCTTCTCACATTTCTCGATCCACACAAACGGGACATTCTTCCGGGTCAAGTGAGTCATCGGAGTAGCGATCCTCGAAAACCCCTCAATAAATCTTCGGTAATACCCGGCTAAACCAAGAAAGCTTCTAATCTCTGTCACTGATTCGGGTCTCTTCCAATCCACTATTGCCTCTATCTTTGAAGGATCCACAGAAATCCCATCTTTTGAAATAACATGCCCAAGAAATGACACATTCTCGAGCCAAAATTCGCATTTACTAAACTTCGCAAACAATTTCTCCCTCGCAAGAACGGATAAAACTGTCCTCAAGTGTTGCTCGTGCTCCTCTCTAGATTTAGAGTAGACGAGTATATCATCAATAAAGACCACCACGAACGAATCAAGATAAGGATGGAAAACCCGGTTCATCAAATCCATAAATACTGCAGGCGCGTTAGACAACCCAAACGGCATAACCAAGAACTTAAAATGACCATAACGAGTGCGAAAAGCAGTCTTCGGAATATCCTCCGATCAAACCTTCAACTGATGGTACCCACTCCTCAGAGAAAACCACGGACCCTTGAAGCTGATCAAATAAATCGTCAATGTGAGGTAGAGGATACTTGTTCTTCACCGTAACCTGATTCAACTTCCGGTAATCGATACACAATCTCAACGAACCATCTTTCTTCCGCACAAACAAAACCGGTGCTCCCCACGGGGAAAAACTAGGGCGGATAAACCCTCGATCGAGCAACTCTTGCAATTGAACCTTTAATTCCTTCAACTCTGAGGGAGCCAATCTATACGGTGCTTTCGAAATTGGAGCCGTACCCGGCAAAAGGTCTATACAAAATTCAATCTCACGATCGGGCGGCATATCATACTCGGTAGAGAAAATATCGGGAAATTCCCGAACTACCCGAACACTATCCAAACTAAGGGATTCCTTCCTAGTATCAAGAACACTAGCCAAATACCCCTCACAACCACTATGCAATAATTTTCTCGCTTTCATATAAGAAATTAAGCGAACCTTTCTACTCAGAGGACTAGCCTCAAACACAAATTTAGGCACATCGGGAATAGAAAAAGTAACAGTTTTCTTACGGCAATCAACAGAAGCATGAAACTTGCTCAGCCAATCCATACCCAAAATGACATCAAAGTCTTGGATAGGAAGAACTACCAAATCCGCACAAAGGACACGATCACAAATAACCACATCACAAGCACGAAAGACTCGATCAGAAATCAAGCATTCTCCTATAGGGGTCGACACCTCTAGCACGTACGGTAAAGACTTGAATGCAGCATTTAACATGGAAGCAAATTGCACAGAAATGTATGAATGAGATGATCCTGGATCTACTAACGCTCGTGCGCTCACATTAGACACAGAAACAATACCTCAAATAACCGAAGGATCATCGGTCGCCTGTTGTTGATTCATAGCATATATCTTTCCTTGAACTTTGGGCTTCCCAGCGGCATCCCTTTTCTGACCCTGATTAGTACCAACCCCTGACCCGGATGACTGACCTCGGTACCTCGTGCAATCTCTTGCAAAGTGCCCCATTTCGCCACAATTGGTACACTTGCCTTGCTTTTTCCAACACCTATCCTCCGTATGGCCTACCCTCTGACAAAAGGTACAATGCTTCCTATTCTGAATCCCCGGAGTAGTACCCAGATTCCTCGGTGTGGTTTGCCCCTTAAACTGAAATGATGCTCCTGGGTTACCTCGGCTGTCGGAACGGTGTTGAGGTTGAGATTTAGCATGGCTTCCCGGTTTACCCGTACCCGCAACCTCGGTTTTCCTTTTGTGCTCCCCAATATCTTGCTCTATCAAGTAGGCTCGGTCTACCGCATCTTGGAAGGTCACAATCCGTTGGGCAATAAGTTGAGTACGGATGGAGGTCTTCAATCCCCGAATGATTCTCATAGCTTTTTGTTCCTCGGTCCTCACCAAATAGTCACAATACCGGGCTAATTCTATGAACTTAGCCGAGTACTGGGCTATAGACAACAAACCTTGCTCCAAGTTGAGCAACTCGATCTCCTTTCGGTTTTGATCAACAACCGGAATGAAATGCTCTTTGAATTTGCGCACAAACAACTCCCACGCATACACCGTGTGAGTATCATCCCAACTAGCTTTAACACCCTTCCACCAATGCTCGGCGGCTCCCACAAGTTTATAGGCTGCGAACCGGACCTTGTCCTCATCCGTGCAACCAAATACCTCATAAATCTTCTCCATCGACTCAATCCACAACTCAGCTTTCCGAACATCGGGTTCCCCATTGTATTCAACCGGTTTCAGTTTGAGAAATTGCTCCAATCCATAGCGGGGTGGTGCTTGTTCTACCCTCGGACCTTGATCATGTATGGCCTTCATGGCCGCCTCGAACATGCCTTGAAACATAGCACGTGCTTCTTCCCTTGTGTCATTCTGATTCTGTGCCCCACTAGTACCTCCTCTGTTTCTTCTTCCAGACATTGCGAGTAATTACCTGCATAAGACATCAACCGTTACTCACTCCGAACACAACTACCCACCTAGGTCATACTAATCCACCTAGACTTATACTTAGAGCCAAACCATGGCTCTGATACCAACTGTCGCGACCCCGAACCCCGCGGGCCCGAGACCACGATCTGGACGTCGACTTAAACAATAAACTCTAAAATAATGGAGATAAAAATTTCCTTTTATACCAAAAAGATGATAACACGAGGTTTTGTAAATCAATTTGAACAACAAAGTAAAACTAGTATAAACTCCATAAGCTTATACACCAAAGTTACAAAATACACAAATCCTAGTGACGCCAATGTTTGGTACAAATATCCCCAAAAGGTTACACATTGATATAATGTAAACCAACCTATAACAACTTTCCCCAAAAGAATGTATCCACACTCGACGTCCTCTTTCTCGTGATCAGCGAGACTAATCCTTAGCACCTGGGGGGGGGTGTTAAGGAAAAACAAAGATAAAAGAAAAGGGGTGAGATAAATCTCAATAAGTTACTAATGCAACTACATGACATGCTATGATGCAATAAGCAATAAACAATAATAAATATCACATAGCACATAGCAATTATCATATATCAGATAGCAGCGGAAATAACACATAACAAAGGATATTAGCCAAGGTTTCCAAATCGATACATCCAAATAAAGGATCGCTACGCAGCTTCAATAATCAACAAATCAACATCTTCATATTAGCATGAAAGCTGAAGAGAAATCCCCCGGTACCGGAACAATAACCATAAGAGTGTCACAAAGGACAAGAGCCATGCCACAAAGTCATGATCGGTAGCTAGATACATTCACAAAGGAAGCTAACTTATCTTTTCCAAGGCCAATCTGGAAAAGGGGTAAAGAAAGGGCAAAACAATGGTCAACATTATAATGGACTTCGCTTTGCCATTATAATCTTTCCCATCACCCGATGCAACAAATATGCCAGCTGGGTTTCCAATTAAATTCTAAGTAATAATATATTAGCATGAATAAACAACTTAAGGTTCCAAAGTAGGGAACCAATCCAAATAAATTACCACAAAGGTAAACCAATCCAAACAACATATCAAGGATGAACCACATTCCCAAAATGATACTCAATCAAATTCCATAACATATTTGTTCACAAAAGAATCAATTCCACTTAATAAAGTGTTCCACGGTGTTATCTTAAGTTAATTAGAAGAAGGAAACCTAAACTAGTTAAGTCATTTAGTTTAAACAAACAAAAAAGGGCAAAATCCCAAGCAGGCGGGCGGGCGGGCGCCTGGGTAGGGACGAGCGCGCGCTTGAATCAACAGAAGGTTTGGCCGCTGTAAAAGGGGGTGCAGGCGGGCGCCTGGCACCATGCGGGCGGGCGCCTGGTCTGGATTCCAGCCGGGAAAACAGAGCTGGGTTCTCACATTTCGACCCAAAACCACAATCCTTCCATAAGTATCAAAATCAAAGCTTCCCAAAACATTTCTAAAGCTCCTAAACAACACCCAACCTAAAGGGAACCTAAATAACACCCTTTAATCACCCAAACCAACACCAAAACCCCACATTCAAGATTTCACCATTTTTACCCAAAAACTCAATTAAATTCCAAATAAATTTTATACTCAACCAAACTTCAAATATAACACATCAAGCATTATATAAACATGATATGAACATTTTAGCATAAAAAATGGGGGAAAGTAACTTACTTGAAAATTCTCAAAGATGACGGAATTCAATTCTTTTTGATTCTACGCGATCCTATCGACGATCTAAACAAGTTTCACGTTTTAAGAAATGAGAGATTATGAGAGGAAGAGGAAGAAAATTAAGAGAGAAGGAAAGAAAGAAAACTTACCCAAAACTAATGAGAGAGGGAGAGAGTTGCTGGGAGATGGAGTGAGTGAGGGAGAAGGTGAGGGAGAAGGTGAGGGAGAAGAGAAGGAGTAGGGAGGGAGTAGGGGAGATGATTTAAAGAATTTACACTTAGGCCCCCTCCTCTACACTACACACAAATACTTACACTCCCTACTAACAATTAAGACCCAACAATACTACATTAACCCAAATGACCCAAATAAAATGCTAGGCAATTATTATGAAACATAAAATGCACACATAAATATTTAAATAAATAATAATTTAAATAAATAAATAAGCAAATAATTAAATAATAATTATTTATTACTAATAAAATAGAGCCTAGTTTTCGGGTCGTGACAGTATTGATAATTTAGATCTAATTTGTATATGTAATAAATTGTTTATTCATGATATTGATTAGATCTAATTAAATCCGTAATCTGTAAATTCGTGTTGGTTTAATCTGATTAATGCATGAACACAATATTGAGATTGATCGAATTTTGAAATTCTGGAAATCTGGAAACTGGACTAAGGAGTCGTACGGCTGCTTTGGCGGCGTACGCCTCCAGGAAAGCCTTACGGTGTCCCTTAGGGTTTCTTGCATATTTTTTTTTCTGGTTTTCTGATTGTATTGTAAATCGTTTATAGAATTCGAATCAGAAATTGAATCTGGTTTCAGATGGCTGGTTTTCGAAACCGTGTTTCCTGAAATATGATTCAATCTAGAAAGTTACAGAAATCAGAGTTCTGAAGAGTTCATAATTGCTATAGTCTATGAGATTAAGAGACAATGAAAAGGTCTTGAAACAAGTGACCAATCTATACGAGAATGTGGATGCCTTTTGGATTAGTTTCGACCGTATAGAGAAGTTACTTGGTTTCTTGATATTAGTACGGGATTGTGGATGCCTTTTTGGCTTAGTTTCGACCGTGCGTTTTGTGCTCTCAATTTGTAGATGTTCTGCGGATTAAAATGTTTCAGAATTTATCTTTATGAGCAAAGTGCAAATTGTTTGAAAGAGAAGGAAACTAAATTTGGATTAATTCATTGCATGGACCAATGGCAGGCTTACGCCTTATTTCTGGGAATGCGAATGAAATATCCAATCTGTAAATTGTTTACAGATAATTTAGATTCTTGTAAGTACCCCAATCTGAAATTGACCAGCTTAGAGGAACTCTTAGCACCATTCAGGGATAAACTGATGGGCTGGGACCTCACTAGGATAAACTAAAAATTCCAGGACTGCTCCGGAATTAAACTTGGAAAAATCCAAAAGCTCGCCAAGCTGAGCCGTACGGATGGTTTGGACGCGGGAAGGGCCTAGCCGTACGGCTGGTTTAGGTACCTTCAGTCCCTATAAATTGAGACCCTTACTGATCATTTCAGGGGGGAGAAATATAGTTTTGTAGGTGAAACTCTGCAGGAATTCAGCCTGAGTGAAACACCACCAAATATTTGAGTGAAAAGAGAGGAAGATAGGCCATAACCACCATAGGTGAATCCTCCTTCTCCCCATCTTCTCTCCATATCAAACTCTTTTTTTCTTGCTCATATTGTTTATTTACTTGCATTTTAAGCCTTGCCCTTGTCAAGCACCTTTTGTATTGTAAGTCTTGCCCTTGTCAAGCACCTCTTATATTGCAAGTCTTGTCCTTCAAGCATCTTATATTCTTGTTATGTATCTTGGAACTAAATCATGAAATGATTCAAGGTGCCCTCACATCCAAGTATGTGAAAAAGGGATAAAACCTAAAGAAGATCATGATTTGTTAATTTCTTGCCTTTAAATAGCTTGATGATCCATTTGCTTGGTGAAAGCATGTATCTTTATGCTGTATTTGGCCATGATGATCATGTTGGGTGATAAAGTCCCAATCTTTATCATCCCAACCTTGATTTAGCCTAAAATCCTACATTTGGGTCATAAAGATTCAATCTTTATGTCATTTTGTTGTCCCTAAATGTTTAATCTTGTATAAAGATCCCATTTTGAAGGTAAAGTTTGAATCTTTACTCATCAAAATGGTCATCTTGGCTCAAAGCCCCTTTCATCACATTTTCTTAATAATTCCCCAATGATTGTCTTAATCACATCCAAAATTCTTGTTTTGGTGTCTAATCTAGTGATCAATGACATAGGATGATTTAATTTGTGTTTTGTTACAAGAGAATGGCTGGAAATGATCAAACAGTCCAGTTTCAGACAGAATGCTCTGTTTCTGTAAGGAAGTGGACTGATTCCTGGGAATCTGTTAAAATTCCCAGGAAGACCCCCTCTAGCCGTCCAGCTAGTTTGTCCAGGGGCATCTCAGTCCAGTTCCCCTTTAATCCAGAATGTTTACAAAAGAACCCCCCTTTCTGTTAAAATCCTAACTGTTTTCTGTTAAAGTCAGTTTCTCCCGTTTTCTAAATACACACACACACACACACATATGCACTTTTCGTTAACAAACTTAGGGAGACTTGGCTTTGTCCGAAGCATCTTGGGTGACGTGAAACTCTTCCCAAGCTGTAACCTGACCTCCGAACTCAAAAATCTCTAACCATTTTCATTTGTTGGGTTAAAAGTTAACAAATGTGGCGACTCCGTTAAGTTTGTGAAGTTACACGTGTTTGGCTTTTCTTCCTCAAAACGAACCCCTCGTTTCGCCCCGATGGGGAGGATCCTTACAATTCTGTCCCCCATAATGTTGCTTCATAATTAAATCACAAGATTTTGCTTATGTTAATTTGATTAGTTAACATCCATTATGCAATGACTATATTATATTATGTTTGACATAATTAAATATATATGATGCATGTCTCTATGCAAATAACCTTCATAAAATTTTAAGTTTTATGCCATCCACAATTTAAACACTTTTGAAGTACCTTGATCGTTTTGGTGTGGTTTATCTGCCAAAGCAGAGCACACCATTCTATCATTGAGAATCAAGATGAGGCAAAGGTTGTCTATATGTTTAAAATGCTCAAACTTAGTTAGGCTATCATAATGTGTCGCGACCCCGGACCCCGCGGGCCCGAGACCGCGATCTGGACGTCGACTTAAAACCAAAACTGACAATTACCGAAGTTAAAAATTTCATTTGATACCTAAAGGTAATGATCCAAAGTTTTACAAAACCAAGTTTGATAAAAACCAATTACAACTATCATAAACTTCCACAAGTTTATGCCCAACAAAATACAAATATACAATTCTTAATGACGTCAATAATGATAAAACTATCCCCAAAAGGTTATACATTTAAATAATGTAAACCGATCCATAACAACCTGCCCCAAAATCTCAATCCTCTCGACGTCCTCCTCGGTCCGCGAACCCTAATCCTTTTCCTCCTGGGGGGGGGGGTTAAGGAAAAACAAAAATGGAAATAAACGGGGTGAGATAAAATCTCAGTAAGTTACTAATGCAACTACATGACATGCTAATATGCAATGACCAATAGCAATTAACATAAGACAGATAGCAGCGGAATAATAAGTGACATGCTGACGAACGGTAACATCCAATAATCAATCATATAAATAAACACATAACAACAAATGAGAGGCTCCCTATCGCCAACCGTCCCATACCGGTTGGAAATAACGACCAGCTCATCATGCAACACATAAAGCTGAAATAAACACTCATAAGTGGATACATAGCCAAGGTTTCACGCAACTGAAGAACCAAATAAAGGTCGCTGCGCAGCTTCAATAATCAACAATCAACAATCAACATCTTCATAGCAGCATGAAAGCTCGAAGAGAAAACCCCGGTACCGGAACCAATAACCATAAGAGTGTCACAAAGGACAAGGACCATGACACAAAGTCATGCCCGTTAGCTAGATACATTCACAAAGGAACGCTAACTTATCCTTTCCAAGGCCAATCTGGAGAAGGGGTATAGAAGGGGGCAAAACAATGGTCAACATTATAATGGACTTGGCTTTGCCATTATAATCTTTCCCATCGCCCAATGCAACAAATATGCCAGCTGGGCTTCTAATTAAATGCTAAGTAATAATAATTTAGCATGAATAAACAACTTAAGGTTCCAAAGTAGGGAACCAATCCAATTAAATCACCACAAAGGTAAACCAATATAAACAGCACATCAAAGATGAACCACATTCTCAAAATGATACTAAATCAAATTCCATATCATATTTATTCACAAAAGAATCAAATCCAATCAATAAAGTGTTCCACGGTGTTATCTTAAGTTAACTAGAAGAAATAAACCTAAACTAGTTAAGCCTTAAGTCTTAAACCAAGAAAAAGGACAAAATCCCCAACAGGCGGGCGGGCGGGCGCCTGGGCATAGGCAGGCGGGCGCCTGTTTGGCCAGTAGGTTTGGGTCGCTGGAAAACAAGGGGCAGGCGGGCGCTCGGTTCAAGGCGGGCGGGCGCCTGGTCTACGGGTTGGCCAAGAACATAGCTGGGTAAATGCCATTTTCGACCAAAACACAATCCTTCACTTAAGTTATCAAAATCAAAGCTTCCCAATACATTTCTAAAGCTCCTAAACAACATCCAACCTAAAGGGAACCTAAATAACACCCTTTAATCATCCAAACCCACACCAAATCCCCACATTCAAGATTTCACCATTTTTACCCAAAAACTCAAATAAATTCAAAATAAATTCTAAACTCAACCAAACTTCAAATATAACACATCAAACATCATATAAACATGATATGAACATTTTAGCATCAAAATGGGGGAAAAGTAACTTACTTGAATTTTCTCAAAGTTGACGGAATTCAATTCTTTTTGATTCTACGCGATCCTAACGACGATCTAAACACATTTCACGTTTTAAGAAATGAGAGATTACAAGGGGAAGATGAAGGAAATTAAGAGAGAAGTAAGGAAAGAAAACTTACCACAATGGAGGAGAGAGGGAGAGAGTTGGCTGGGAGGAGGGACGAAGAGAGTGAGGGAGAAGGTGAGGGAGGAGAGGGGAGTAGGGAAATTATTTCAAAATGTTGCACTTAGGGCCCCTCTCCTACACTACTCAAAATAAACAACTTCCCACTAATAATTAAGACCCAACAATACTATACTAGCACAAATGACCCAAATAAAATGCTAGGCATAATTATTATAACACATAAATTGCACAAATAATTATTTAAATAAATAATAATTTAAATAAATAAATAAGCAAATAAATAAATAATAATTATTTATTACTAATAAAATAGAGCCTAGTTTTCGAGTCGTGACATAATGGTTATGGGACTAAGGCATAAGATGATATTAAAACATGTAAGACATAAGATGTCACAAATCCCAAAAAGGATCTAAGAGTCACATGTGATGTGATTGATAAGGGGTTATATACCTAAATAGCTTGGTTTTGAGGTTCATGCCAAAGTAGACTCACAAATCAAGTGAAATATGGATCTTAGCCCATTTAAATTATATTATACAAGAGTTGATTAAATTAAATACAAGATGAAAGAAACATACCCTTGAAGATCAAATCCATGAACACAGACTTTGAGGTGCTAACGCAAACACCCTCTATCGGTATCCACACATCGAACGGATATCAAGAACACCTTCTTGATCTGGATTGATATACCCAAGGCATGGTGAAGAAACGATTTATTCATAGGAATTATTTTGCTTTATTGAATATTGTATTTTGATGATTCACAATCTCAAAATAAATAATCATACCTCTCTATAAATTATTGTTTCTAAAATAATTGTTATTGATTTCCAAAATCAACATTAGAGGTTGTCCAACCCGACTGCATATCTTATATGAGGGTTTGACCTAATTCCGTTAGGAATTGATATTCCTTTTTGATCAAGAAAAGTGAACAAACTGGACAGTTATGGGGAGGCGTTCGTACGGCCATGATGGAACCGTACGGTGGCCAGTTTTCCAATTCCCAGATTTTAGCCTTTTTTCAATCAGTTTTATTGTCTGTGACCCAATAGGATTATACTAAGTTGGCAACGAGTCCGAACCATTCAGAACCCGTAAGTCATAAGCGGACTCTTGCAAGCCATTATGACTACCCAATTAGTATAACTTTAAAAGTCCAAAGTTACCTTATAGAACTTATCACAATCCCTTTGTCGCGCGATATCATATTGGACATAAGTCATGGTCCACGTCAACTTATGTGATCTCGTAGTTCTTGGTCTGTGAAGATGTTGTCCAATACTTTTTCGATCCCGAGTAGATTGATATGAGCAAATGACATTGAACACATCAATTCATTTGGACATGGCCATGAACTTCTATCATCAATCTCACTCATCGAGTGGCCAAGCAGATATCTCTCTTGAGAGAGGGACAAATCCCATCTTGACTTATCATTCTTCCCTACAAGAATCCGATCATGCCAATCATATCCTTTATAACTACCCGGTTAAAGGTAGCGTTTGACTATGTCAAACATAATGTTCATCATGTGGAAGACCATGATAATATCAGGTCTAAGGATTCAAATGGTATGACTATTATGAAATTTAATTATGACATTTGACCATGATATAAATCTCATAACGGGTCTATCCAGTACCTTGTTCTCCAACAAGTACCCACAGGTTTAATCTGCATCCTATGCACCATAATTATCATATGATTATCCATTAAACTCATGCTAGCCCTTCATAAGTGCTAGGGAGAATGATTATTATAATAAACATGCAAAAGATATAATAATCGGGTTTGTTATCTCTATAACAATGAAGCTATGATATAACGCATAAGCTCTCAAGGGCCTAGGGCATAATATCCAACAATCTCCCACTTACACTAGGCCCAATCAACGCGTATCCAATACCCATTGAGCTAGTTATGATCTCCATCATAATTGCAAGCTAGCTTATGTAGGATGATTATCTTTGTTATCATCATATGGTATTTTGCATATTCTGACATCTCCCATCTTTGACGATTCCTCGACTAAGATAGAAATGTCCGAGCATATGTTTAGATAAGACATTAGCACCTTGGATTGTGAAATAACAATTATTGGCACAATTAAGGTCCATTAAATTAGTGATACTAGAAACGATTTAGTTTACTAATTATTATCTTAATCCAAACAATTTTCTAGTTGCATCCCATGCCACTAGATACTCAACCTTTTGTAAAATAGTAATGGTACATTTAGAACTCTTCTAACACCATTATTAAACATAAACATGTATTTATACTGCAATAATTATCTTTGTTGGTTTATAAGAATCCATCTTTTTAACCATTACAAGATTATCTTATAATCCATCAAAGATTAAGAATGCATCATTTCACAAGTACTTGAGGATGATTCTTAACTAGTGACTTTCACTAGAGTCCGATTGGTATTATCTCATCATACTCCAAGTATATGAGGCTTCCGGTCTTAGTACATCAATATGGCTTACATGATAGATCCAATTGCCGAAGCATATGGATTCCTAATCATGTACTCTTTCTCATTAGTCTTCCAGTAAGACTAAATCTTGCAAATATTAATGCCATTAGACTTTCGCAAGTAACCTCTCCAAGAGTCTTGCATAGTGAACTTTTCACTATCTTGTCTTTATTAGTACTTTGACTTTAACCAATCAACCTTTTAGATTTATCTCCATAAATCTAAATTCCAAGGATATAAGCGGCTTTAACCAAGTCTTTCATTTAGAAACTCTTTCAAAATGAATTATATGTCAACCACATATATTAGACTAGGAATAATGTTACGCTCCCACAAAATTTATTATAATCACAAGTCTCATCTTTGATGAATTCAAACTCTTTGAATACTACATCAAAATGAAAATTTCACTCCAAGTGGTTTGCTACAATCCATCTCATGGATTTCTGCAACTTGCATATCTTATTAGAGTTTTATGGATCAAAACTTTTAGATTGTATCAAACACATCCTAAAGTATGTTCCTGCTAAGGAATATTATTTTGACATCCATTTGTCATATTTCATATTCAAAATATGAGGTCATGACAATTAGAATTCTAATAACATTAAGCATGACTACAGGTGATAAAGTTTCATCATAATCGATATTATGAATTAACTTTACTCAATTAGTCGTGCTATATCAATATGCACCTTGCGATCCATGTCCGTTTTCTCCAAGAAAACTCATTTTATATCCTATGATTTTTAAGCCTTAGGGTAGAACAATCAAGTTCAAGACTTGATTATGATACATGGATTGCACTTTTTGATTTTATGACTCCAAGTCATTGATCTAAATCCGGAGCGGACTTGGCATCTTGATAGGTAATAGGTCAATCATTCGCAATGATATCTTCCTAATTACTTTCTATTACGAAAAATCAATATTTCTTGTTATAGATAGTATCCTATCAGTTATGCAAATATCTTGTGAATACTTGAACGAATTTCCACAACTCCTTGTGAAGCTTTGTTCAGCTTTTCATCTTAGGTTCTATGTAATTTTATGGGCCTCGAACTCTTCGAGATACATTTTACTCCCACTAGTTCTTTAGAGATAAACGATTTATCTAGAAAGATATATTTTGAGTAACAAACGATTTGTACTCTAAAGGGTGTAAAATTAATATCATTAAGATATCCCATGAAAATACATTTATTAGATTTAGGTGTGATTTTGTCCAAGACAACACTTTTCTCAAAAGCATCACATTACAAATCTTTATGAAAGACAAACCAAGTTTTCTTTCATTCCATATCTTATATGGTATAACGAACCTCCTTAGACGAATCTCACTTTAGTGTAAGCACAGCTATTTCCAGCACATAATCCAGAAGGATAATTAAAGATCAGTTTAACTTATCATGAGGCGAAAAACTGTATTTTACAGACAATTTGTAAACTTCTGTTAACAAGAGATGTACGGCTCATCCTTAGGCGTATGCAGCCGTACGGTTGTTGTTTCTAGATTCTGTTTTTCTTATTCTACAGACTTTCTGTGGAATTCTCGTCAAGTCCAGGACTCAAATATTCATTACTTTGATCAGATCAGAGTACACTAATATTTTTGGCATGAGATACTGAAATCTTTTCCAATCATTGTTACTTTAGTGAACTACATACATCAATATGTATTAGTCTAAAAGAGTATTTCCTTTCACTACTATTAGTAAAAGGTGTCTCGATCAATATCCAAGATTCACATATATCACATGATTCGAAATCATGTGAATTTAAAAGTCCGTCCCATGGAATTTTATATATGTGTTTCTTATCATTGATATAGACATCAATGCTTTAAGAATGTAACGCTTACTTCCTTAGATTCAGGTTTCCATTATTTATGTTATACTCATTATTTTGTTCTTCTAAGATAAGGATATAAAGTCTCATTATATGATTAGCAATACAATAAAGCAAATCATATTTAATGGAACACTTTCTTATTCGAAATAAGAAGTATCCATAATCTTCTAATGAAAATATCAAAATAATATTTCTACTTAAAGTAGGAACATCACAACATTTGTTCAAAACAAATATGAACCCACTAGCTAAAGACACTTCGCAAGTTCCTATGATTAATGTTGCAACCTTTGCATTAT
This sequence comes from Campanula takesimana, assembly GCA_026119855.1. Lineage (NCBI taxonomy): Eukaryota > Viridiplantae > Streptophyta > Magnoliopsida > Asterales > Campanulaceae > Campanula > Campanula takesimana. The sequence continues at coordinate 181,656 of JAOWBW010000933.1, read as the reverse complement.
AATTACCACATAGGTTAAGCTTTACCTTCCATAAGTAGTCTTTCTATTTCTCAAGTCTTACACATTTATACAAATGTGGGATCCATATCCGGTATCTAATACCCAAGAACTTAGAAGTAGAGTTTTAACATAAATACTTGAAGCGGTAGTCCCACTACCCTTGCTTTTGATCTTTTAATTCAAACTATAATTCTCCAATGGTCAATCATATTGCCATAGTAGCGATTACACCCTCAGGATTTTAGGTTTAGCCACAAATATTTCCTTTAGGCTTGACAACTCTTGTCTTGCCTTTATCTTAAATCCTTGTCCTTATTAACCTTTAGAGTTTGAGAAGGTTTCCATTTGATATTAAGACTTAGCATTTTTAAACATCAAATGTCGCTTATGAATTAATATCAAATACGTTTGTTAGTTCCAAACTAACTTGATTACCAAGCCAACTAAGGTAATTAATATGTCTCTCCATGTTCAAAACATGAGAACTTATTAACATACCTTTCATTCATCACATGAATGTTAGGCTCTAATCAATCTCAAACTTTACTTGCCTTTCTTGCTTGTAGGAACGCTTCCTACGCGATTGTTTATCACATAAGCATCCATATATTTTAGATACTTCTAAAGTTCCAAACATATGGTAGCAAGTCGCAGGACAATTGACATCCATAGATTCATCCACATGATTCTAATTTATGTCCATGTCCGACCTTAAGGTATTATGTTTCTTAGGAATAGGATTTATAAAGAATTCATAACTTCCGTTATTACTTTAGAACAATTCTTAATCTCATGAGTAGGTTAAGGAAGTTAATCTTATTCTCTTTAAGTAATTATACATGATTATAGTTTCAAACATTCTACACAAATATGCAAATAAACATACACCTATATTTCATACCATTATCATTTAGAGATAAATAATGTATTTCATAAATACTCCCACTAAATTATACACCTGCAAATACAACTCTTGTATAATACTCCCTCCGTCCCACCCGAATTAGGATTTTTGGGTTAGGCATGGGGATTAAGGAAAAAGTGTTAGTGGAGTAGGTGTTGTGAGTATGAAAAGTGAAGTAGGAGAGAGAAAGTAGGGTAGAGAATAATGAGTGGAAAGTTGTTGTGAGTGTGCATGTGGGACCCATTAAATAAAACATTTCTATTTTTGGGTTGTCCTAATTCGAGTGGGACACCCAAAATGGAAATTTGTCCTAATTCGAGTGGGACGGAGGGAGTATAATTTAAATGGGCTAAGATGCATATTTCACTTGATTTGTGAGTCTGGTTTGGCATGAACCTCAAAACCAAGCTATTTAGGTAGATAACTCCTTATCAATCACATCACATGTGACTCTTAGATCCTTTATGGAATTTTGACATCTTGTGTCTTACATGTTTTAATCCCATCTTATGCCTTAGGCCCATAACCGTTATGATAGCCTAATTAAGTTTGACCATTTTAAACGTATAGACAACCTTTGTCTCATCTTGCTTCTCAATGATAGAATGATGTGCCCTGCTATGGTAGATAAACCACACCGAAACGATCAAGGTACTTCGCAAGTGTTTAAATAGTGGGTGGCATCAAACTTAAAATTTTGATGAAGGTTCATTTACATAGAGACATGCATCATATATTTAATTATGTCAAACATAATATAATATAGTCTTTGCATAATGGATGTTAACTAATCAAATTAATTAACAGAAGCAAAATCTCGTGATTTAATTATGAAGCAATATTATGGGGACGGAATCTAAATTATCTGTAAACAATTTATAGATTGGATATTTCATTCGCATTTCCAGAAACAAGGCGTAAGCCTGCCATTGGTCTATGCAATGAATTAATCCAAATTTAGTTTCCTTCTCTGTAAACAATTTGCACTTTGTTCATACGGATAAATTCTGAAACCTTTTGTTTCTCCAGAACATCTATAACTTGAGAGCACAAAGCGTACGGTCGAAACTAAGCCAAAAGGCATCCACAATCCCATACTAAAATCAACAAACCAAGTAACATCTCTATATGGTCGAAACTAAGCTAAAAGGCATCCACATTCCCGTATAGGTTGGTCACTTGTTTCAAGATCATTCATTGTCTCATCAATTTCATAAATTACAGTGATTTTGAACTCTTCAGAATTCTGATTTCTGCAATTTTCTGGATTGAATCATATTTCAGGAAACACGGTTTTGAAAACCAGCCCTCTGAAACCAGATTCGATTTCTGATTCGAATTTTGCAAACGATTTACAAAACAATCAAAAAAAAAACAAATCTGCCAGAAAACCTAGGGGGCGGCCGTACGGCAGGCCATCAGGCGTACGCTGTCTTTGGTGCTGTACGGTGCCTTCTCCCAGTTTTCCAGAATTTTCAAATTTGATCGATCCCAATATCGTGTGCATGCATTAATCAGATTAAACCAACACGAATTTACAGATTACAAATTTAATTAGATCTAGTCAATATCATGAATAAACAATTTATTCCATATACAAATAGATCTAAATTATCAATACACATAATCAAATTATTTATTGATAATCCCAACATGCAATTATTCATATAGATCATATCAACATAATAATTACATAATCTCCATACAATCATGATCATAAATTTTATATCTCATATATAAAACTCAGATCACATATTCATCTTATCATCATGCAAAATCATATAATCGAATTAAATAATTTAAACATGATGTTTTAAAATAATCAACGATGAACGCGGCTTTGATACCATAGTTGGGTTTTTATGCATCATGCACATCAGAATAAAACATAAGATCAAACACCCATATACCAGGATCCGTGCATGTTGATTAAATAAAATACAAGATGAAAGAAACATACCCTTGAAGATCGAATCCAAGAACACGGACTTTGAGGTGCTAACGCAAACACCCTCTATCGGTATCCACACGTCAAACGGATATCAAGAACACCTTCATGATCTGGATTGCTAGACCCAAGGCATGGTGAAGAAGCAATTTCTTCATAGGAATTATTTTGCTTCATTGATTATTGTATTTTGATGATTCACAATCTCAAAATAAATAATCATACCTCTTTATAAATTATTGTTTCTAAAACAAGTTATTGATTTCCAAAATCAACATTAGAGGCTGTCAAACCCGACTGCATATCTTATACGAGGGTTTGACCTAATTCCGTTAGGAATCGGGATTCCTTTTTGATCAAGAAAACTGAACAAACTGGAGAGTTACGAGGAGGCGGCCGTACGGCCATGATGGAGCCATACGGTGCCTAATAAGCCGTACAGTGGCCAGTTTTCCAATTCCCAGATTTTAGCCTTTTTTCAATCCGTTCTATTGTGAGTGACCCAATAGGATTATACTAAGTTGGCAACGAGTCCGAACCATTCAGAACCCGTAAGTCATAAACGGACTCTAGCAAGCCATTATGACTACCCAATCAGTATAACTTTGAAAGTCCAAAGTTACCTTATAGAACATATCACAATCCCTTTGTCACGCGATATCATATTGGACATAAGTCATGGTCCACGTCAAATTATATTTTCCAATGCTTTCTCGATCTCGAGTAGATTGATATGAGCAAACAAAATTGAACAAATCAATTCATTTGGGCATGCCCATGCACTATCATCAATCTCACTCATCGAGTGGCCAAGCAGATATCTCTCTTGAGAGAGGGACAAATCCCATTTTGACTTATCATTCTTCCTTACAAGAATCTGATCATGCCAATCATAGCCTTTATAACTACCCGGTTAAAGGTAGCGTTTGACTATGTCAAACATAATGTTCATCATGTGGAAGACCATGATAACATCAGGTCTAAGGATTCAAATGGTATGACTATTATGAGATTTAATTATGACATTTGGCCATGACATAAATCTCATAACGGGTCTATCCAGTACCTTGTTCTCCAACAAGTACCCACAAGTTTAATCCGCATCCTATGCACCATAATCATCATATGATTATCCATTAAACTCATGCTAGCCCTTCATAAGTTCTAGGGACAATGATTATTATAATAAACATGCAAAAGATATAATAATCGGGTTTGTTATCTTTATAACAATGAAGCTATGATAAAACGCATAGGCCTTTCTCAAGATCCTAGGGCATAATATCCAACATAATAATGGTGTTAGAAGAGTTTTAAATGTACCATTACTATTCTACAAAAGGTTGAGCATCTAGTGGCATGGGATGCAACTAGAAAATTGTTTGGATTAAGATAATTATTAGTAAACTAGAAATCGTTTCTAGTGTCACTAATTTAATGGACCTTCATTGTGCCAATAATTGTTATTGCACAATCCAATGGGCTAATGTCTTATCTAAACATATGCTCGGACATTTCTATCTAATTCGAGAAATCGTCAAAGATGGGAGATGTCAAAATATGCAAAATACCATATGATGATAACAAGGATAATCATCTTAACATAAGCTCGCTTGCAATAATGATGGAGATCGTAACTAAGCTCAATGGGTATTGGATACACGTTGATTGGGCCTATTGCAAGTGGGAGATTGTTGGATATTATGCCCTAGGCCCTTGAGAAAGGCCTATGTATTATATCATAGCTTCATTGTTATAGAGATAACAAACTTGATTATTATATCTTTTGCATGTTTATTACAATAATCATTATCCCTAGTACTTATGAAGGGCTAGCATGAGTTTAATGGATAATCATGTGATGATTATGGTGCATAGGATGCGGATTAAACTTGTAGGTACTTGTTGGAGAATAATGTACTGGATAGACCCGTTATGCGATTTATGTCATGGTCAAATGTCATAATTAAATCTCATGATAGTCATACCATTTGAATCCTTAGACCTGAGATTATCATGGTCTTCCACATGATGAACATTATGTTTGACATAGTCAAACGCTACCTTTAACCGGGTAGTTATAAAGGCTATGATTGACATGATCGAATTCTTGTAGGGAAGAATGATAAGTCAAGATGGGATTTGTCCCTCTCTCAAGAGAGATTGATGATAGTGCATGACCATACCCAAATTAATTGATGTGTTCAATGTCATTTGCTCATATCAATCTACTCGGGATCGAGAAAGCATTGGACAACATAAGTTGACGTGGACAATGACTTATGTCCAATATGATATTGCGTGACAAAGGGATTGTGATATGTTCTATAAGGTGACTTTGGACATTTAAAGTTATACTATTTGCGTAGTCATAATGGCTTGCTAGAGTCCGCTTATGACTTACGAGTTATGAATGGTTCGGACTCGTTGCCAACTAAGTATAATCCTATTGGGTCACACACAATAAAATGAATTGAAAAGGCTGAAATCTGGGAATTTGAGAAGAGGCCACCGTATGACTTGGAGCAACCCGTACGGCTCTGATGCAGCCGTACGACGCCTCCCCCATAATTGGCCATATTCTGTGGATTTCTTGTACAACAAGGAATCCCGATCCCAAAAGGAATTAGGTCAAACCCTCATATAAATATATGCAGCCGGGTTTGACAGCCTCTAACGTTGATTTTGTAAATCAATAACAATTGTTTTTAAACAATAAAATATAGAGAGGTATGATTATTTATTTTAAGATTGAGAATAATCAAAATACAATAATCTATGGAGCAAAATAATTCCTACGAAGAAATTGTTTCTTCATCAAGCCTTGGGTCTAGCAATCCAGATCAAGAAGGTGTTCTTGATATACGTTCGACATGTGGATACCGATAGAGGGTGTTTGCTTTATCACCTTTAAGTCCATGTTCATGGATTCAATCTTCAAGGGTATGTTTCTTTCATCTTGTGTTTAATTTAATCAACATGGACGGATCTGGGCTCAAGGGTGTTTAATCTTATGTTTTATTCTGCTGCGCATGATGCATCAAAACCCAACAGTGGATACTGTAACCGGTGGTTTGTATCATTGAGTAATGTATAGGTGACACCGTATTCCTTTAAAAATTTTGAAATTATTTGCCAATGCCTACGATTCGGGATTCTGGACCTTACCCCGGTTGTGGGAGTCTGGCCATTAAGTTCTTTCGACTGGTAGAAAAGTTATGGTTTTAGGAGATGAGGAAAAAATAGGAAAATTTGTCCTTGCTGTTTTAACCCGTTTCCCTATTATGTAGAAATGGCCGGTTCATCTAAGCATCTAATGTCGCGGGCTGGTGGAGTTGGTAATGAACGCACCGATTAGACCAATGTGAACTTAGAAGATGAAATATTTGATGGGGAGGCCCCAGCATGTGGCGGTTCATCATCATCATAATCATCATCACCCCTCTGATGCGTATAATGGGACCCGCGAGCTCCATAACTATGACCTTGAACAAATATCTGGTTAGTATGAGAAGAACCATCCTCGGTAGGAGACCTTTCCGGCGCAGCGGCCGAACCACGTCATCCTGATGGTAAGAGCAAGCACTCATCACTCTCCTGTACAAACGCTAAAAAATGTTGCCCCGACAGACATAGCGAATGTAGGCCTCCCGAGTCACCTAAAACAAAGGTCATCAGCTAACAGATCTACAAGTGTGTGTGCGTGACAACATTAGTACATATTGGAGCTTAGGAAATACCGCCTAGATAGCGCTTCTTAAAAGCGCTATCTAAGAAGAAACCTAACATAGCGCATACACCTTTTTCAATTTAATAATCAAGCAAAAAAATTAAAAATAGCTAGGATAGCGCATATAAATTAAACGCTCTGTCTGGAAGTAGCTTACATATCGCATAGTGGCGGGCACTGCCGTGCCAGTTTGTGAGCACGACCGTGCCATTTAACAAGCACGACCGTGCCAGTATTCGACTTGGGCAGGTCTTGTTCGCACCAAGTGGCACGCCCGTGCCAGAGTTCCTGGGGCCAGATTTTTAGGTTTAATTGGGTGACGGGATTTAGGTCTTCTAGGTCATTAAGGGTTAATGACTAGGGACTATAAATACATCTTTTCACCAGCCATTAAACCAATGCAACCCAATATGTTTGAGAAACATAATTCTTGGTCTAAGATTGAGAATCAAAAATCAAGAACGCATAATATTCATATAGCCTTTTGATAGAAAAATTTTCTTTGGGATCTAGCAGTCCAGATCTAGAATCATTCTAGATATTCGTTCGAGTGTGGATACACATAGAGGGTGCTTGCTTTAGCATCTCAAGTTCGTGTTCCTGTGATCATGATCCGAAGAACGCAAAGAACGAGAAGAACGAGGATATCAAATCTAAAGCTTGAAGACTTGAAGATTTGAAGATCCAAAATTTTAAACGCACAACAACGGTTAGTATTCTAAATTCATCTTGCTATTAATATAATCATCATGAATGGATTTGGGGCTTAGGGTTTTGTTGATTTTATTGCCGTCTTCCGCTGCGCATGGACCCTCAAAACCTAACAGTAGGTGGAGGTGCTGTTGAGGTAGATGGATTTCCTTGAGTTGACTGGTTTTATAGTAGACTTGTACCTGTCTCATTTAGCTCAACAAAATCATTAGCAACATTTGGAGCCAAATGTGGCTCAAGGAGAGAATGTTCATTAAAAGTAACATGGACAGATTCAACTATCTTAAGAGTGGTTTTATTAAATACACGAAAAGATTTTGAGTGTTTAGCATACCCAACAAATATACCTTCATCGGCCTTAGGAGCAAATTTACCTCGATGTTCTTTACCGTTGTAGAGAATGTAGCATTTGCATCCAAAAATCTTGAAGTAGGAAATGTTGGGGGTTTTTCCTCTCCAAAGTTCATAAGGAGTTTTGTTGTAGGTCTTGTTGATGAGAGATCTATTTTGAGTGAAGCAAGATTTGTTAATAGCTTCAGCCTAGAAGTATTGAGGTAGCTTAGCTTCAGCAATCATTATTTTTCCTGCCTCTATCAACGTTCTGTTTTTCCTTTCCACAACACCATTTTGTTGAGGAACTCCAGCAGCTGAGAAGTTTTGGTCAATACCATGGTCGTCACAGTATTGAGCAACACCGTTGTTCTTGAATTCCATTCCATTGTCAGACCGAACACTAACGATGTCATCTTGTTTCTGAGTTTGGAGCTGCCTAAAGAGCACGGTCAAAATATCATAACAATCATCTTTTGAGATCATCATTTCGACCCACGTATATCTTGAATAATAATCTACCATAACTAATGTATATCTATTTCCTCCAATACATGCGGTAGTGATAGGTCCAAAAAAATCCATATGAAGTAGCTGCAAACATCTTGAAGTTGAAGGAGTGGCCTTGCTGAAGAAAGACGCTTTTGGTTGTTTGCCTATTTGACAAGCTGAGCACTTTTCATCGTGGTGATAAGCTACCTTAGGTAGACCACGAACCAGATTTTCTTTACCAATCTTGGAGAGATACTTGAAGTTCAAGTGACTTAGTCATTTATGCCATAGCCAACTGTTGGTCCCAAAGGGCAACAAGGGTATAGAACCGCTAGAGGGGGGGGGTGAATAGCGGTTTAAAATCTTTTTCGAAATACCCTTGAAAATCAACCAAGTACTTATCAGTTTGGTCTATTGCGGTTTAAAGCACTAGAACCGCTCAGATAAAATGCACAACGGAGTTTTGCGGTTATGTCAAAAACTGAATTGTAAAGAGTAGGGCGGTTTAAGTGGTTGAAAAAGGAATGATGCAACTGACAAGGAACAACTGAAGTATCACAGAAGTATGCAAATCATTTATCAAGTCATTTCACATAAGAGTAAATGAAGCTCATAAACAGAAATGTAAATGACAAGACAGAAATTAAAGATCAAAGACACACAATTTGAAGAGGTTCGTTCTTGAAAGAACTACGTCCTCTACCTAGGTGGTTAGCCTAGGATTTTCTAATAGCTACTAGACTTGTATTGATTTAGAGGAGTTTTTACAAGATTACAAACGAATCCAAACTCTAAATAAACAATCTAACCTAACAATGCTATTATAACAACCTGTGTTTTCGAGGTATATAATCTATAAGAAAATATACTCCGGGTGTGTAGTGTGGAAAGAAATCAAGAGCTCAAAATATCTAAGTGATGGTGAGCAAGTGATTACTTTCTGTGCAAGGCTGAGTTGTGATGATTTGAAGGCTTGAAGCTTTGATGAAGAACTCTGGGTTTGCTAAGCAGATGATGAAGATATGAATATCTGGGTTTTCAATCTTCAAAGCAAACTTGAATACTTGGGATATTCTCTTTGAAGCTCAGCAACCTTCATTGTTGAAAAATGAAGGCTATTTATAGTGAAGGCATTAGTGACCGTTGGACAAAGAGGTGAGTCATTGTATGGCGGTTCTATGCGCTGTCACAATCCCATTGGTTGACTTGTCACTGTCGTCCTTTGCTTTTGCTTTGTGGCAGGAAGTTGTTAGATCACTACCTGACATTGTCCTTTTAGTTATTGGAAAAGTACAACGGTAACTTTTCAAAAAGCGAGACAAACCGACATTCCAAGAATAACTGAAACATGACTTGAAGTTTAAGGACAAGTCACCAGTCATTCATTTACGGTTGAAAAGCGAATGTTTGTCTTCAAGGAGTAAATGACAGCAATAACTTCTTCAATATCTTGGTCGGCGGTTCCACCAAATGCATGTGCGGTTTCATGAATGAACTTGAAGTGCGGTTTCATCAAAGACACAAACTGCGGTTTGATGAAGGGCTTAAGGCACCATGCTGGTGGTTTGAAAATGGCGGCTTGAGGGACACTAAAACGCTAAGGATAAACCGATCATAACTCAGCCTAACTACTAAACATCTAGAAATGGACTTGTCTAAAAATTGAAGTAAAACTTCATTACAAGTAAACCTAAAGTCTATAAAAAGACACGTGGAATGGGTCAATTAAATCAGGTGGGTGTACTAACAATGAATCCTAACAGTCTCCCCCAATTTGATTGATGCCATTACCACACTATGATAGAGCAAACATTGTACTTGGTAAGAACATGCTCAAATGAGTATGTATTGAAACTGCATGTCCCAAGTCAAATGCACACACAATGCTATACCATAGATTTCTAATCTATCAAAAACAAAGGAAATGAAAAACAGATAGATAAGAAATACATTCAGATGCATATAAATAGATATGATTATGAAAATCAGATATGCATGTTTAAACTGAATGTTTAAAACACATACACTTAGAAAATTTTTCATGATGAATAGTGCATGAGTTTTTAAAAATGCATTGTTCCACAAACAAGTAGTTTGAATAAACAAAGTTTTGGAATATTGGATGCAATGCATTCATTTTCATTATAATCCTTTAAAGGTTTTAGAAGTTACAAATTACAAGGAAAATAATGAAAGGCAAAACTGATTACAAAAGGATAGAAAGAAATCTAGTCAATTCTATCAGGAACCCTGGCGGTGGCTTGGTCTGCGGTTTGAGCATCAGAAGGCTCAACTAGGCTGGCGGTTTCAAACACGTATTCAGCTGACTTAAGATGAAGATGGGTCGGTTCATTTACCTTCTCTAAGATTTTTTCAGAAAGCTTCTTCAGGTCGTTGGCATAGTGAACTAAGTAGTCAGTTGATGAAACCGTTAGATCAGATAGTTGGTCTAACTTCTTCTCCAGAGCCTCATTCATTTCTTAGGCCGCTTCAAGTCTGAGAGAAGTCAGCTCATTCAGAGTTTCAAGCTTCTGTTCTAATTTGAGCTGGTTCTCCAGAAGGGTTTCAATCTTGAATTTCATTCTCCCAATCCGAGGGTCAATAGCATTCTCCCTCTTAATGGCATCAACAAGGAAGGGCAGAGAGGAAAGAAATGTAGATTGGGTAAAAAATGAATCCAGAACAAATTGAATCTTAACTGGATCAGTTTCAAAAGGGGAGGAAGGGAAATGAATGACAGAAAATGAAGTGTTGGGAAGAGAAGGGGAAATGGAAAGAAGTTGGGTATTAGAGAGAGGAATGGAAGAATAAGGAGAGAACTGCCATCTATAAAGATAAGGAAAGACAATGCAGTTTATCCTAAAGAAAAATTGAGAGCAGAGAGAAAAGATGAACTCAACTGCCAGATCTTTAATAATTTGATCAAGAGTTGAAGCAATGAGTTGATCTGAAGCAGCCTGAGATTCATCGGCTGGAAAGATTGCAAAAGGATTTGGACGACCAGACTTGAGTCGTTGCTCTTCATGTTTGTTGGCGGCTCTGATGATGGCTCCATGGCGGTTGGCTTTGGAAGTAGTAGCTCTAAACCTCTTTAGGTAAGCCGCGATGTCCTGTGCACACTTCCTTTTCAAACCACGCGGTTTGGGAGTCCTAACTGCAACTTTGAACTCAGGCAAAACCGAAGGGGCAGAGATATTGATCAGTTGCGGTTGAGCCGACTGTGGAACTGATGGAGCAAAAGGCAGTGTAGGGGATCCAGAAGGTGAAGGAGTGTGCTCTGGTAAGTCAAACTCTAGCTTTCGTTTTAATGAAGGAGGAGCGGTTTCAACCAACATGGGGTCTTTTCCGACCTTTCTCAGTTCAGCTCTTTCTCTCAATTCCTTTGCAAATGGGCCTTCAATGGGTGAGTGATCCTTCTTGTCATGAGCTTCAGTTAAGTCCACTGCACCAGGTGGCCTTGATTGCCAGTGCTCCACAAAATCATATTTCTTGATTAATCTTCTTTTCTTCTTCAGCGGTTGAACCTCAAGATTGTCATCATCTTGCTCAGGTTCATCTTGAACTGCCTCAGACACATCAGTCTGCTCAGGCAATACTGCAGCCTCAAACTCATCGGTTTGCTCAGGCTGAACCGCACTTGTAGATACCTCGGTTTGTTCAACTAGAACCTCAGCCTTAGACACTTTGGTCTGCTCAGGCTCATCTACATCCACAATAACCTCAGCCACAAACTGTTCCACAGTTTGATCAGGCTGAACCGCGGCCTCAGACATGTCAGTCTGTTCAGGCTCGGTTTGAGTGGAGGGTTTGAGGTTGGGAAGGGTAGAAAAGATTAGCTGTAACTGTTGTTCAGTGAATTGAACAGTTGGCAGTTTGAGAGGGGATTTTGGAGGTGAGATAGGTTTGGGTTCAGAGGTGGTGGCTTTCAGTTTTCTCAAGAGATTCACATCTTGTGCAAAAATTCAAGGATTTTTCAACATTTGGCTTGATTGGGGAAAGGGGTTTTATCTGGGGTTTAGATGAGGTAGGAGGAGTTGATTTAGTGAAGGGAATAGGTTTAGATAAAGGTGGAAGCAGTTCAGAAGATGGATTGGATAGAATAAGGAAGGATTTTGGTAAGGATGGTTTTGGAGGAAGATTGGATGAGGGTTTGGAAGAGTCAGTAACTTTGGCTTTCTTCTTTCTTGGAGCAGCGGTTTCCCTGGGTTGAGCCGCAGGGATTGCAGGCTCCCCCTCAACCGCAGACTCCCTCTCAACTGGAGCCTCAGTTCCATCCAGGCTAACTCCTAGCCTATTCAAGGTGGCAGTTTGAGCTGCTTCTCTAGCTCTAGTAGCTGCGGCTTGATCTGCTATGGCACCGGCATAAGGTTTGCCTGACTTATTGAGCCGAGCCGAAGGATAGGGTCCTCTCTGTTCTTCAGTCAATGGATCGGCATTCCATACAGCTTGTGCAAACCGCCATCCAAACCCGGTTCTGAAAGCATCAAGCTTTGAAGCACCAAACAAGGTCTTCTCATTCGGTTGCACCCACTCAGCTTCGTTTGCCACAGAAGCCTTAAAGATCACAGAATCCTGATGAAGGAACTTTGTTAAGAGTCTGCAGTGAGTTCTGATCTTTGTTTTTCCAGCGGCTTTGGCAGAAGTATGGCGGCTGAGGGCATTGATCATTTCTTGCATGATGATCCTTGGCCAGTGCAGCTTCTTCCCTTTGTAGATAGCCACGCAGTAGTTGTACTACTCAGAAGTGAAGTTGTTGTGATTGCCATTCTTGCACATCACTCCAGTATCTACCAAATCACACAACATTGCCATAATTTCTCCAAACTCCTTCTTGGGGGTGGACTTAGTGTTGAAGATAGAAACCCCTAAAAGCTCCTCAGTAGTTCGGCTGACTAACTCTGGTTTGATGGAAAGAATTCCGGAGTTTTCTAAACCAGCCAGAATAGCCACTTTTGAAGCAGATAGAACTACATCCTTTGTCCTGACAGTGGACTTGATGGCATTTTCAGTCTTCACTTCCCCAGATTCTAAGTCTCTGATTTCTTCACCTTTACCATTTAACAGGGGTACCACACAGACAATCCCATTGTCAAAGAATTCTGCACAAAGCTTTTTGTCAAACTTCGGTTCATCCAACTGAAACAGAGGCAACAATTTCGATGATTCAAGAAGGGCAAGCAGTTTTCTTCCAACTGCATCAGCTTCGAATTCGGTTTTAATGATTTGAGATCCAGGTACAAAGTTGGATTCATCCTAAAAATAATCAAAGTTAGTAAGAGATTGGTGCAAGCAGTTTGATAAACCAAGCATTCAAACTGCTACAAGGAATTCTAACAATGAAATAGGCGGTTGAAGCAAAATAGGGGTAAAATGGTAAACACCCAAAACTAGACATGAAAAGAATTTGAAAAAGAATTTGAATGCATGAAGAACATGATGAACAGGGGATAAACATGCAAAGCAAAAACTTAACCAAAACATGAAAGAAGTAAACCAAAAGACTCGAAAATAGCAGATACTAACAAAGTTCTAAAAGAACAAGTTCAAATAATAAACCCAGAACATAGTAGCAAAAGAAATACGAAAGAACACCCGAAAAACCCAAAAATCAAAATTGCTCAGAAATTGAACAAAAGATAAGAAATAAATATCAAACCCAGCATATATGAACATATGTAAGCAATATTAACCAAAAATTAAATGAAAAAGCAAGAAAAAAATATTAGAATACGAACAAGCCTTTACGAGCAACAATGGCGAAAAAAATATGAAATGCTAGAGTGAAGGGTTCAAGAAATCATACCATATCACCTTTGGATGTTTTAGATGTAGATGGACTAGAAGGGTCGGATGATTTTTTAGGTGCCATTTAAATTTTGAAAAGAGTATGAGAAATTTGGAAGAAGAAAATGGAGGTTGCAGAAGAGAGAGATAAATGATGAAGAAGGTAAAAAGGTAAAAAGAAATAAACTTTGTCTTTTATACTCAAATAACTGTTCCTCGGGTAATGGAATGACGAGAACGGCGCACGATGGTCTCCAGTTGACGTCCCACGTCACATAGAATTTAATGCGGCAGAGAAAATTGCAAAAAGGTCCTTATAATTGATATGACATAAAGTAGGGACTAAAATGCAATTTCATACCTGAGCAGTTTGATTGAGCAAACCGACTTACCTTACGTCTTCAGCGGTTTTCATGAAACTGATGTCTCTCTAATCTGATGGCGGTTTATATGTTTAAACCGAATGACTTTGCTTTCTTGTCGGTTTTGAAAGAACCGATTTCATTTATTTTGACTCGTCAGTTTGATGGAGTATCTTGTACCGAATCATTTATTGATGCGGTTTCAATGATGACAGAACCGCACACTAGATGACTTTTCTAAGCATATCCAAAATACTTAAACAAAAAAAAATGTTAGAAATAATATATATAGATATGATATCTTAAGTTAGTTCTAACATACCCATTTCTCCTCGTAAATGATAGAACCTGGAATTTTCAAGCGGTTTGGTGAGGATATCAGCAATTTGATCATCTGTTCCCACCTTTGCTAGAAAAATGTTTTTCTTTTCAACATGGTATTTGAGGAAATGATATCTTATGTCGATGTGCTTGGTTTTTGAGTGCTGAACTGGATTGTTGGAGATGGATATTCCAGCAGTGCTATCACAGTAGATAGGGCAGTTTTGTTCAAATATCCCGTAGTCCTCCAACTGTTGTTTCATCCAGAGAATTTGAGAGCAACAGCTTCCAGCCGCTATATATTCAGCTTCAGCGGTTGAGACTGAAACCGACGCTTGTTTCTTGCTGGACCATGACACAAGCCGCGTTCCAAGGAACTGACAAGTACCACTTGTGCTCTTTCTGCTTATCTTACATGCTGCAAAGTCAGCATCTGAATAACCTAATAGATCAAATGAAGATTTTTTGGAGTACCAAAGTCCAAGGTTAACAGATCCACATAAATATCTAATAATACGTTTAACAGCAATAAGATGAGATTCTCTAGGGTCAGCTTGAAATCTAGCACAAACACAAACACTAAACATGATATCTGGCCTACTAGCAGTTAAGTAAAGTAGAGAGCCAATCATACCTCGGTAGAGAGTTTGATCAACTTTCTTACCATGTTCATCTCGATCCAAACTGCAGGCCTTAGGCATTGGGGTATCAACTGGTTTAGCGGTTTCAAGCCCGAACTTCTTTATCAAATCTTTGGTGTATTTGGCTTGGTTGATAAAGATCCCATTATGGCATTGCTTGACTTGGAGTCCAAGAAAGAATGTCAACTCTCCCATCATACTCATTTCAAATTTACTCTTCATTAGCTTCTCAAACGTAACACACATAGTTTCATAAGTAGAACCGAAAATAATATCATCAACATATATTTGAACTAATAATGAATGAATTTTGTGTTTAGCTATAAATAGAGTTGTATCAATTTTACCTCGAGAGAAGCCTTGTTCAATAAGAAATTTAGATAGAGTGTCATGCCATGCTCTTGGATCTTGTTTGAGTCCATACAATGCTTTCTTGAGTTTGAAGACATGATTTTGAAGTTTGTTGTCTTTAAATCCTGGCGGTTGGGCTACATAAACTTCTTCTTGTAGTTCACCATTCAGAAAAGCACTCTTCACATCTATTTGATATAACTTGAATTTCTTGAAGGAGGCATAAGCCAGGAACAATCTTATGGCTTCAAGTCTGGCAACAGGGGAAAAAGTTTCATCATAGTCTATGCCTTCTTCTTGCCTATAGCCTTGAGCAACCAACCTAGCTTTGTTTCTTGTTATTGTACCATTCTCATCCATCTTGTTTCTGTACACCCATTTTGTTCCAATTACAGTATGATCATTGGGTCTTGGAACTAGGGTCCAAACTCTGCATCTTTCAAACTGATTGAGCTCTTCTTGCATTGCAGCTACCCAACTTGGATCAGTTAGAGCTTCATCTACCTTCTTTGGTTCCATCTGAGACAACAGAGCAGTTGAGAACAAACTGTGATCATCTCTGTGAGTCAAACTCCCTCTGGTTTGGACACCAGTACTTATAGGACCAATAACGTTGGCAGTAGGATGGTCTCTACGCTCATTAATTTCAGGAGGGAGGTTGTCTTGAACCACTATTTCTTGAAGATTTTCCAGAGGAGGATCATCTTGATAATCATTGAAATCTTCATTGAAGGTTAGATTTGGAACTGGTTCAACAGTTTGAATGGGATCAGAAGACAGCGGTTCAACAGTTACACAATCAGCGGTTTGAGTAGGTGCGGCTGAAGAACTGGATGTAGCGGTTTCAGTAGGATAGTTGTCAGTTGCTCTATGTCTAGTGCCTGTCTCAAAATCACTAAAATCATTAGCAACATTTGGAGCCATATGTGGCTCAAGGAGAGCATGTTCATCAAATGTAACATGGACTGACTCTACAATTTTTAAAGATGTCTTATTGAAACAACGAAAAGCTTTGGAGTGTTTAGAATAACCAACAAAAATACCCTCATCGGCCTTAGCATCAAATTTACCTCGATGCTCTTTGCCATTGTACAAGATGTAGCACTTGCATCCAAATATCTTGAAGAAGGCAATGTTGGGTGATCTGCCTCTCCACAATTCATAAGGAGTCTTGTTGTGAACTTTGATGATGAGGGAGCGGTTCTGGGTGAAACATGCGGTATTGACTGCTTCGGCCCAGAAGTATTTGGGAAGCTTGGCTTCTGCAATCATAGTCTTCCCAGCTTCAATCAAAGTCCTGTTCTTTCTTTCTACTACTCCATTCTGTTGTGGAACTCCAGCGGCAGAGAAATTATGATCAATTCCATGATCATCACAATATTGGGCAACACCATTGTTTGTAAATTCGGTTCCATTATCTGAACGCACGGCAACAATGTCATCCAATTTCTGAGTTTGGAGTTGTCTAAAGAGAGCGATTATGATGCCATAAGTATCATCTTTAGAGGCCATCATTTCCACCCATGTATATCTTGAATAATCATCAACCACCATAAGTGTATAGCGGTTTCCTCCTATACTGGCAGTTGGGACAGGTCCAAATAAATCCATGTGCAGCAGTTGCAAACAGCGGTTCGTTGAAGGTGCGGTTTTACTAGGAAATGACTGTTTGGGCTGCTTTCCAAGCTGGCATGCTTTACACTTTTCATCATGATGGTTAGCCACTTTGGGTAGTCCTTTTACTAGACCCTCCCTGTGCAGGTTTGCTAGATACTTGAAGTTCAAGTGGCTGAGCCGCTTATGCCATAACCAGCTGCTTTCACTTATATTTTTGGCTACAAAACAGAGGTCAGCAATAGAAACAATATTGCTTAAATCTATCATATAAACATCACCTGTTCTGTTGCCAGTCAGTAGAGTGACTCCAGAGGAAGCATCTTTGATATAAAAGCTAGTTGATGTGAAGATGCAGTTTATTCCTTTATCACAAAACTGAGATATGGAGAGAAGGTTGTGCTTGAGTCCTTCTACTAGTGTCACATTTTCAATAGTCACTTTTCCTCGTTTGATTGCTCCATATCATACTGTTTCTCCTTTCTTGTTGTTGCCGAACACTACTGGGGGACCTTTCATTTGGATGAAACTGCAGAGTAGTTCGGAATCTCCAGTCATGTGTCGTGAGCATCTACTATCCAAATACCAGAGATCCTTCTTCTTCTTAGCGGTTTCAGCCATAAAACATGAAATCTGAAAAATAAACATGAAAGGTTTTGGTCCCCCTTATTCCTTGGGTCCTAGGGTTAGCAGCTTTTTGGGACCCACACCTATTTGACCTTAGGATTTTTACGTCCCTTGGCATTGGGTGTGAATCTTAAAAGACAATGACCAGCACTATGACCAAAATCGGCACAAATAGAACAATGAATTAAGCCAGGTTGTGGTTGCGGTTTTACAAACCCTTTACTGACCTTCGGTTTCTCATGTTTTACTGGGTCAGTGGTTTTGGCTTTAACAAAGTTAACCTTCTTGAGCTCAACATTTCTCTTAGGTGCGGCTTTAAGAAATATAACAGGATATTCCTTAAACCGACTAGGAGCGGTTTCATCACTCAATACTTCCTTGGTTGCCTCAGCCACTGTGGATTTCTCTTTCCACTTTGGATCTCTCCCAGTCTGGTTTTTAGGATACTCATAGAAATAATTTTGCTTTTTAATTTCTTGTGTTGAGCCCTTTTTACCAGCATGATTCACCTTAGGAATTTCTTTGGTTTGTTCAGTTGGTTTCACACCACCTTCAGCATAGAGACAAGGACACTTACACCCATCATCAGTTTTAAATCCTAATCCACTTTTCTCCTTAGAGAGAATTTGTGAATTAACGATTTGTTCCATGGTGACACCAGACTTAGTCCACACATCGGTCACTTTTTAAAGTTCATCCCTTTGTGCAGTAAGATCATGGATTCGGGTGTTAAGAACCTCGGTTCTGTCCTTAAGGTAGCGGTTTTCTTCCACAATAGAAGCTATCCCAACAATTTGGAGCTTGAGTTTTTCAATCTCCTCCTTATGGGACTTGCACTCTTTTTGGGAATATTCAAGTTCCGCAGCCATTAATTTATATGCCTTTTTAAGCACAGTGTGTTGTTGACAAATAATATTAGCACGTTCAAGTACCTGGTCATCATGGCTTTGTTCGGTTTGATCCTCAGGAGAGTAGTTTGGTGAAGTGGGAGTTTTGCCTTGTTTAGCTTCAGGAGTTCTTGGTGAAACTGACTTCATTTGGTGAAACTGACTTCATCTGTATCATAACCCATCCATGTTAATGGTTGTTCTCCTTATTCAGCAACCATTCCTCTTCTCTTGAAAATCTTTTTGTTGAACGGTTTCTTGGCAGGAGCGGCTTCATAGCGCGGTTTGGGACAACTGGAGGCAAAATGACCTGGTTGTCTGCAGTTGTAACAAACAAGATCATCCCTTTTCTTAGCATCAGCTGGTTTGTTGAATCTGGTTGGAAGGACAAACTTTGCAGGGCCGCCTGACTGAAATTGAGCTATGTTCTTTCTTAACTTGGTGTAGTTTTTCACATAGAGAGCAAACTCGTCATCATCCATGTCATCAAAGTCAACTTGAGTAGAACTGGATGCTACACTTTGGGAATTTTGAGATGGAGTGTAGGGTTGATGAGATTGCTGAGGTTGAGAATAGGGTTGATGATGTTGAGGGTAAGGTTGATGAGGCGGTTGGTAATACTCTAGAGGTGCGGTTTGAGAAATATATCTTGGAATATTTGGATCAAAAGAAGTGGTTTGTAAATTGGTATTAGATGCGGTTTGATGGTGATCTGGATCGTAAACTGGAGATGTGGCATTGTTGAAAGCGGCAAGAGAAAGAGACTTGAATCTGTTTTCGGTTTCATGAGCTTCCTCAAGCTTGAATTCAAATACCCTTAGCATGGCATAAAGATGACGAAGATCAAGAGCTTCCAGATCTTTGTTGTCTTCAATGTTGGTAGTTTTGATCAGCCATTTGCTACCAAGAGATTGCATGAATCTCATGTTTAGGTCAGTATTGGAATACTTGTGCCCTAGAGAGAAACATACATTGACAATTTCCACGAACCGCTCATAGCATTGGCGAAGAGATTCCTTTGGGTCTTTGACAAAGTAATCAAAGAGCCTTCTCTGTTGGTAGAGGCGGTTCTTCTTGGTGTCTGCATCTCCTTCCAGAAAGTCAATGATGCCATCCCATGTTTCCTTTGCGGTATTGCAATCTAGAACCTTTGAGTGAGTTCTTAGATCAATAGTTGATACAAGCATGGACATAGATCTACCATCAAAGTCCACATTCCGTTGATCAGTTTCGGTCCATTCAGCTTCCGGCTTCTTGATTTCCGCGGTTTGTCCAGCAGTACCTGCATCAGGGTTAGCCTTCAACAGAACATAGGGTCCATTAACAATTGCAGTCCATAATCTGCGATCCTCAGATATGATGTGCTTCTTCATCCTATCTTTCCAGAAGATGAACCTATCTTCATTAAGAATAGGTAAGTGATTAGAGTTGGATGTCTGCATCATATGGGAGTTTATGTTTGCCATTGGATCAGCACCCAAGCGGTTAAGCTTGTGAAATAATTTTTGGTGGATAAGCTCTGATACCACTTGTTGGTCCCAAAGGGCAACAAGGGTATAGAACCGCTAGAGGGGGGGGGGTGAATAGCGGTTTAAAATCTTTTTCGAAATACCCTTGAAAATCAACCAAGTACTTATCAGTTTGGTCTATTGCGGTTTAAAGCACTAGAACCGCTCAGATAAAATGAACAGCGGAGTTTTGCGGTTATGTCAAAAACTGAATTGTAAAGAGTAGGGCGGTTTAAGTGGTTGAAAAAGGAATGATGCAACTGACAAGGCACAACTGAAGTATCACAGAAGTATGCAAATCATTTATCAAGTCATTTCACATAAGAGTAAATGAAGCTCATAAACAGAAATGTAAATGACAAGACAGAAATTAAAGATCAAAGACACATAATTTGAAGAGGTTCGTTCTTGAAAGAACTACGTCCTCTACCTAGGTGGTTAGCCTAGGATTTTCTAATAGCTACTAGACTTGTATTGATTTAGAAGAGTTTTTACAAGATTACAAACGAATCCAAACTCTAAATAAACAATCTAACCTAACAATGCTATTATAACAACCTGTGTTTTCGAGGTATATAATCTATAAGAAAATATACTCCGGGTGTGTAGTGTGGAAATAAATCAAGAGCTCAAAATATCTAAGTGATGGTGAGCAAGTGATTACTTTCTGTGCAAGGCTGAGTTGTGATGATTTGAAGGCTTGAAGCTTTGATGAAGAACTCTGGGTTTGCTAAGCAGATGATGAAGATATGAATATCTGGGTTTTCAATCTTCAAAGCAAACTTGAATACTTGGGATATTCTCTTTGAAGCTCAGCAACCTTCATTGTTGAAAAATGAAGGCTATTTATAGTGAAGGCATTAGTGACCGTTGGACAAAGAGGTGAGTCATTGTATGGCGGTTCTATGCGCTGTCACAATCCCATTGGTTGACTTGTCACTGTCGTCCTTTGCTTTTGCTTTGTGGCAGGAAGTTGTTGGATCATTACCTGACATTGTCCTTTTAGTTGTTGGAAAAGTACAACGGTAACTTTTTAAAAAGCGAGACAAACCGACATTCCAAGAATAACTGAAACATGACTTGAAGTTTAAGGACAAGTCACCAGTCATTCATTTACGGTTGAAAAGCGAATGTTTGTCTTCAAGGAGTAAATGACAGCAATAACTTCTTCAATATCTTGGTCGGCGGTTCCACCAAATGCATGTGCGGTTTCATGAATGAACTTGAAGTGCGGTTTCATCAAAGACACAAACTGCGGTTTGATGAAGGGCTTAAGGCACCATGCTGGTGGTTTAAAAATGGCGGCTTGAGGGACACTAAACCGCTAAGGATAAACCGATCATAACTCATCCTAACTACTAAACATCTAGAAATGGACTTGTCTAAAAATTGAAGTAAAACTTCATTACAAGTAAACCTAAAGTCTATAAAAAGACACGTGGAATGGGTCAATCAAATCAGGTGGGTGTACTAACAATGAATCATAACACCAACTATTTTCACCAACGTTCTTTGCAACACAACAGAGATTAGAAGAAATACAAGAAGAATTGAAATCGACAATATAAACATTCTTCTTACGAATCCCTTTGAGCAAAGTGACGCCAGAGTTGCACTCATTGATAAGACAATGAGTTGAAATGAAGTGCCATTGCAATCATTTGTCGCAAAATTGTGAGATTGAGAGAAGATTGTGTTTTAGACCAGTAACTAGAGAAACATCTTAAATTGTTATTTTTCCTTTTCTGATGACTCCATATCCATTGGTCTTTCCTTTGCTGTTGTCTCCAAAAGTAACTGCTGGACCTTTTTCATTACGGACACTTTCCAATAGGTTGATATCTCCAGTCATATGCCTTGAGCATCCACTGTCTAGATACCATAAACTTGTGACTTCATTGGAGTGACCAGCCATAAGGCAGAGGACCTACAAAATAAAAATTTAAGATCGAGGTCCCCTTTATTATGTTGGGTCCTAAAGATTAGCAGCTTTTGACAACCCACACTTGCCTCACAGAAGATGGTTTAAACCTTCTGGGATTTGGTGTGAATCTTAAAAGACATTCAGCAGCCTTGTGACCATAATCATCACACACAGAACAGTGGTGGAAGCCACCCAACTGAGGGTTAACAAACTTCGTTGAAGTCTTGAGCACAACATCATTTACTCGTATGGATGAGGTCTCCCTTACAAAGTTCATCCTCTTAAACTTTGATGCCTTACCACTACACACGGTCGACATGCCTTGATGGGCAGCCTACCGCAGAGGTAGGGACTTGCGGTAAGGAGACTCTTCTACCTTGCTTGAGGTAGCCTTAGCGGTACGTTCATCCATGGAAATTCCTTTCAACTTTAGTGCCTTGCCAGTTTGTTCATTGGGGTAGACATAATTGAACTTTAGTTTCTTCTTTGGTTCTTGTCCTTTACCCTTTGATACATGATGTTTAGCCTTTGACCCTTCCAAAGTTTGCTGGGTAAATTTCTCATCTCTTTCACAACAAGATGCACATTTAAAGTTGTCACTAGTTTGAAATCCCAAGCCTTCCTTATCGCCACTAGACTTTTGGGATTCTAATATTTGTTCCATAGTGACACAAGAATTGGTCCACTCATTAGTGATCCTTTTAAGGTCATTTATCTCAGCAACCAATTCTTCATTTTTAACTTTAAATATAGCATTTTGTTCTTCTAAGAAACGGTTTCGATCAGTAAGAGGAGTCATGCTCTTGATCTGCTCCTTAAGGAGGGTGAGTTCAGATCTTAATAGAGATTTCTCCGTCTTAAGCTAGGAAATTTCTTCAGTTGAAAGTGCTAAAGCTTCCTTCATGCCACTAAACTTACTACATATATGTTTAGCTTTCATAAACATCTTTTCTTGTTCATCAGGGGAAATGTCAAACTTGACTTGAGGAGTGGTAGGTAGAGATTCCTTCGCTTTGGGATTTTGTAGAGCCTTCTTTGCTGCACTTACATCACATCTTGAAAATAGAAGATCGCCATTCTTTTGAACTGGTGTTAGGAATCCCTTTTCAGCAAGTTCATCAGCCGTATAACTTATCCGTTAAGGTTTTGCATTTGATAAGAAATGATTTTCATTATCATTCTCATCATCGGAATGAACGACCAAACAAATGTGACCTTCTTCAGAATCCTCATCAGTTTCATCAGAATCTGACTCTATCCAGGTAGCTAATTCTTTTGTGGTAGAGTCCTCTTCAGCAACCATTCCCCTTTGATTTTAATATCTTGGAGTGAAGTTACTTTTCTTCTTCATGTACTAATATTTGGGAATTGGGCATTCTGATGCGAAATGACCTGGTTTCCTGCAATTAAAACAAACGAGATCTTCTTTCTTCTTGGAGAAGTTGAAGTTCTGTTTCTTCTTTGTAGAGCCGCTCCTTAAAAATCTTGCTGGAGCCATTCTTGATAATCCGGGTCTTGCTGACTTTCTGAACTTTTGAAATCTTTTCACGAACATAGCAAAGTCATCATCATCCATATCAAGTAATTCTGATGTGAAGATTTTTGGATCTTCTTCCTTGACCACTTCTTCCTTTTGAGAGACTAACGACAAGCCTTTTGCTTTGCCTTCCATTTCTTCATTGTTGTGAAGCTTGATGTCAAAGACTTTGAGGTTGGCATAGAGACTTCTGAGTGACATAACATCTAGAAGCTTGGTATCTTCAAGAGTGTTTCCTTTGTGAAGATATTGAGAACCAAGAGCGGCTAAAAAGTTCATATTGATTTCATTCTTGGTAAGCTTCTTTCCAAGTGCTGTATAAGTACTCACGATCTCACAGTAACGATCATAAGTGGCTCTTAGTGATTCACCGGGGATTTTAGCAAAGTTGTTGAATCTTCTTTGAATTTTAAATCTTTTGCTCTCTTTGCAAGCTTGATCACCTTCGATGTAATATTCAATTGCATCCCAAAGATCTTTAGCGGTTTCACATTCAATGATTTGTCGAAGCTGAGACGTACTCAAAGTACTTAAGAGTATGCTTTTTTCTTTCACATCCATTCCAACCAATCTCTTTTCTTCATCGGTCCATTCAGCTTTTGGTTTCTTGATTGAAGGTGTGGCAGCATTGTGTTGGGTTTTGATGCATCATGCGCATCGGAATAAACATATGATTAAACACCCATGAGCCTGGATCCGTGCATGTTGATTACATTAAATACAAGATGAAAGAAACATATCCTTGAAGATCGAATCCATGAACACAGACGTTGAGGTGCTAACGCAAACACCCTCTATCGGTATCCACACGTCGAACGGATATCAAGAACACCTTCTTGATCTGGATTGCTAGACCCAAGGCATGGTGAAGAAACGATTTCTTCATAGGAATTATTTTGCTTCATTGATTATTGTATTTTGATGATCATGGATCACAAAATAAATAATCCTACCTCTCTATAATTTATTGTTTCTAAAACAATTGTTTGTATTTCCAAAATCACCATTAGAGCCTGTCAAACCCAGCTGCATATCTTATATGAGGGTCTGACCTAATTCCTTTTGGGATCGGGATTCCTTTTGCATAAGAAAACAAAACAAACTGACCAGTTATGGGTAGGGGGGCAGCCGTACGGCTAGTTGGGAGCCGTACGGTGCCTAATCAGCCGTACAGTGGCAGTCCCAAAAATTCCAGATTTTTGCCTTTTTCCAATCCGTTCTATTGTGTGTGGCCCAATAGGATTATACTATATTGGCAACGAGTCCGAACCAGTCAGAACCCTTAAGTCATAAGCGGACTCTAGCAAGCCATTATGACTATCCAATTAGTATAACTTTCAAAGTCCAAAGTAACCTTATAGAACATATCACAATCCCTTTGTCACACGATATCATATTGGACATAAGTCATGGTCCACGTCAACTTATGTTGTCCAATGCTTTCTCGATCCTGAGTAGATTGATATGAGCAAATGACATTGAACACTTCAATTCATTTGGGTACGGCCGTACACTATCATCAATCTCACTCATTGAGTGGCCAAGCAGATATCTTTGTTGAGAGAGGGACAAATCCAATCTTTACTTATCATTCTTCCCTATAAGAATCCGATTATGCCAATCGTAGCCTTTATAACCACCCGGTTAGGGGTAGCATTTGAGTACGTCAAACATAATGTTCATCATGTGGAAGACCATGATAATCTCAGGTCTAAGGATTTAAATGGTATGACTATTATGAGATTTAATTATGACTTTTGACCATGACATAAATCTCATAACGGGTCTATCCAGTACTTGTTCTCCAACATGTACCCATAAGTTTAATCCGCATCCTATGCACTATAATCATCATATGATTATCCATTAAACTCATGCTAGCTCTTCATAAGTGCTAGGGACAATGATTATTATAATAAACATACAAAAGATATAATAATCGGGTTTGTTATCTCTATAACAATGAAGCTATGATATAACGCATAGGCCTTTCTCAATGGTCTAGGGAATAATATCCAACACATTGGTAGTGGGGTCTGGATTTGCTTTCATTGGAAAGTATGGTCCAATGGTAAGACAATCACCAAGTTTCTCGTCCATGGAGTAGAAATGAGTTAGAATGCTGTGTTTCCATACGTCAATGTTGTCTTCGTCAAACATTGGAACGTGTGTGTAGTTAACCGTTGCCATAGCTTTCTAACTTGCCATATTGAATCGGCACCCAAGCTGTTAAGCTTGAAAAACTAAAGTTTTATGAAGGTGTTTGCTCTGATACCACTTGTTGGTCCCAAAGACACAACAAGGGTATGAAAAGGAGGCTAGAAGGGGGGGGGTGAATAGTCTACTTAAAATTTCAACCCTTTTTCAAAATTCAACCTTATGCTTACTTCTTGAATTTTGCGGTCAAGTAAAAACCACTGGTTCAATAGTAAAATACACAGCGGAAGTTTTCAATAAAAACAAGGTAGAGTTGGTTTTAAAGTTAAAACGACTAGGTAGGCAGATATGCGGTAGCTAATATTGCGGTAGGCAAAAAGGTACTGACTAGGTAGGTTGAAAATGAAAGTTTGTGTCTGAGAGTATTGGTAAATAGATAAGTAGTCAGAAGTGATAACTAAGGCAGTAGGCAATCAAAAAACAAAATTCACAATAATTTGAATAGTTGTAAAGATCAAAACACTAAACGACAAACAAGATTAATATGAATAATAAGAACAATTGTTGAAAGTAAATTTGCAGAATGTAAATTGCGCTAAGTAAATGACAAAATGATTTGTAAAGGTTCGATCTGTTAAAATATCTACGTCCTTTACCAAGATGTTAAGTCTTGGATTTGAATGGAGAATATATTGATTCTCTTGAGTACAAATTACATAGATGAAGTATTGAATCAACACCTACTTTCTATGAAGATTAAATCCTAGACTTAGACAAGTGTATCCGTGTGTGTGTGTGTATGAATCAAGAGCTCTATATAATCTATATGATTGAGAGCCTAATGAATCTTTGAGTGTTACAAGGGTTGAGATTTGCTGGGCTTGAAGGTTTTTGGATATCTTTGAAGATTTGAAGGCGAATGCTTGAAGATTCAAATGATTATGGAAATCTTGAGTATGATCTTCAATCACTAAGTATTTCAACAGCAATTTGTCTCTTTGAATCTCAGCAATTTTTCAATGAAGAATGCAAGGCCTATTTATAGACTTGAGTAAGAGACGTAGCTGTTTGAATTCTTGGAGGACAAGTTTGGAAGAAGATGAGCTGGAGAATTCTGATTGGAGCTCATTTCTTTGTTGTCTTGTAGTTATATAAGTTAGTGGTCAAGATGTACTATTTTGTACCATACATAAAGACCAAATTCAAATTTGAATTTTGAATGTACTAATTTAACCAAGTGATTTGGTCACTAGTGTAACCATGCTTAATTAGGATCAAACTTGTCTTCTCTAGATCTTTACCTAGTTGTGCGGTAGCTAGTCTCCTTGCGGTAGCTTGTCCCTTGCAGTAGCATGGAACATGCGGTAGCTACCTACGCGGTAATATAATCAGCAGCAGCTTGATGAGGTAGGCAGATATGGCTTTTTCACAACAACAGCAGCAACAGTTCTTCAAAATTTGAGGGGTTGATCTTTTAAGCCTAAGTAAACTAAAAATGGACTTGACTAATGAAGTTATAAAACTTCTTACAATAAAATATAAAGTCCATAAAAAGTAAAATAAGGTTATGGGATCAAACAAATCTAGGTAATAGGAGTGGTTTATAATATGCATACCCAACAGGCACCTTCCAGATCGCGTTATGAGGCAGTTTGGGATGTTACAACGTATACCTGGGCCATTTGACACGAGTACGTACCTGAATGCAATTGATCGGCGAGGTCGGTCAGAGGTTGAATGGGTGGTCTTCCATGGACAGTACATAGGATTGTGGAACCAACGGGCTCTTTCTGTCGTTTTTGGGCAGTATGGTGTCAAGGATGTACATTACACCCATGACTATATGTTATGGTACAGAGGTATTACCCGGTTATTGATCCAGCATGCAGATGATGTAGAGGAGGAGGGGTACACAGTACATTCTAGTTGTTACGAGCCACCTTCCAGATCGCGTTATCGTCATAATTATATTCTCTTTAATTGATTGCAATAGATTCAAAACCTTCAGCGCACGTACATATCTAATGAGAATGCCATATCTATGGCAGACCCATACGGCCCAGCCTCAGAACAACTACTTCTTACCTGTCATCACATCATAAAATCCTTAGCATCTATTAGAGAGCTGAAACGACTGGATGCCCTCCAACCTCCCCCACCACCAGAAGATCGTGTCCAAGGGGTGCCACAAAGGCGAAATCGGGTTCATAGACATGCTCGACACGTGCAGGATGATCCAGAGATACATCCGAATATGGGGTTTGTTGGTCCCAAAGGGCAACAAGGGTATAGAAGCGATAGAGGGGGGGGGGTTGAATAGCGGTCCAAACTTTTTCTAAAAATACCCTTAAAATTCAACCGAGTACTTATTAGTTTGGTCAACTGCGGTTCAAAGCACTAGAACCGAACTGATAAAATGCACAGCGGAGTTTT
This sequence comes from Campanula takesimana, assembly GCA_026119855.1. Lineage (NCBI taxonomy): Eukaryota > Viridiplantae > Streptophyta > Magnoliopsida > Asterales > Campanulaceae > Campanula > Campanula takesimana. The sequence goes on along the minus strand of JAOWBW010000933.1, from coordinate 153,395 downwards.
ACGGTTTGGCCAAGAGGATAGTTAAAGAGTTGGGCGGTTTGACTCGGGTTGAAAAACACAATGATGCAACCGATAATCTCAACTTACAGATCAAAGAAAAACACAATTCGCTTTTCAAGTCATTTCGTAAATGGATTAAGTTATAGACCACAAACAGAAAAGTAAATAACAAGACAAAAAGTAAAGATCAAACATACAATTTGAAGAGGTTTGTTCTTGAATGAACTATGTCCTCTACCTAGATGGTTAGTCTAGGATTTTCTAATAGCTACTAGACTTGTATTAATTTAGAGGAGGTTTTACAAGATAAATCTAAACTCTAAACAATCAATCTAACCTAACAAAGCTATTATAACAACCGGTGTATTCAAAGTATATAATCTATGTGATTATATAAATTGGGCGTGTGTGTGGAAAGAAATCAAATGCTCAAAAGATCTAAGTGATGGATGAGCAAATGAAAAACTTTTGGTGTAAAGGCTGAGTATGGATGGTTGTTAGGCTTGAAGCTTGATGAAGAAATCTGGGTTTGCTAAGGAGATCTATGAAGGTTTGAATTTGTGGGTTTAAATCTTCAAAGCAAACTTGAACACTTGGGAATATAATCTCTTGAAGCTCAGCAACCTTCATTTTTGAGAAATGAAGGCTATTTATAGGCAGTGCACCCTTGTGACCGTTGGGTAATGATTTGAAATAAATCTGATGGTACAACTTCTGTCGATATCCCATTGGTTGAGCTGTCATTATCGTCCTTGGTTTTGTCTTGTATTCCTAGGTAGTTGTAGCACCACTACCTGACATTGTCCTTTGTTTCAGAGAAAGGACTAACGGTAAACAATTCAAATTGCTTGGACAAGACCGACATTCCTTGCAGTAACTCCAAGTAAACTCGAAGTTATATTGATAAGTCATGCAACATTCCTTTACGGTCATAAAGGGAATGTTTGTCTCAAGGAATAATTGACCTAGAGAATTCTTTAATAAATGCTCTGCGGTTCCACTATGCTCTGGAGCGGTTCCAAGGATGAACTTGATATGCGGTTTCACTTGAAATTGTAGAATGCGGTTCCATCAAGTTTGCATCTGAGGTTCCATATAAGACTTGAAGTGCGGTTTCATCAAACTCACAGAATGCGGTTTGATGAAAATTATGCGGCTCCATACTGGTGGTTCAAAGATAGCACGAGTGCGGTTTGAAGAACTAAACCGCTACGTGTAAACCGAATCAAAAACTCAGCCTAGACAAATAAAAAATCTAGAAATGGACTTATCTAAAAATTGAAGTATAACTTCATTAACTGTGGTCCTAAAATCCATAAAAAGACACGTGGCATGGATCAATCAAATCAAGTGGGTGTACTAACAATGAATCCTAATAGGGTTACATGATGAGTAAGAGGAGATAGAGGAGGCAGAGAATGAGGAGGCCGATGCCGAGGATCCAAACACATTTAGAGACTCTGACTCTTTCTCCCAGGGAGGAAACACCTATAGGATTCCTCCCCAGAGCGGTATCAATCAGATGGATTATACTCCAACTCCACCTCCAGGGATGGGTTTTACATCATATGGTCCAGGGAATGGGAGTGGAAGGCGAAGCTTTGGTCTACCTTCGACGTCGTTTCCGGAGTTTCCATATTTTGGTAGCGGCACGAATCACATAGACCCTACTCAGGTACCATCGTCATCACATCAAACTTCCATATCATGTTTGGGTTGTGTATTTTCTCACATTTTATCTAGGAGAGGTGATAGGACACGTAATCCTCCTATCAATTACACCCCCATCTGCTTATCCCTGACGGATTTCCTATGTGACCGGGATGTGGTCACTATATATTTGGATTAAGTAATGTAAAATTGTTGGACGTGTTATTCTATCCTATGTGACAGCGGTGTGGTCACTGAATATTTGGTATGGTTAATGTAGTATTTGGATTGAGTAATGTAAAAGTTAACGGTTGTGTCATCATTTATTTAAAGTACAATGCCGTTTTTATCAGAACTGTCAAAACCGGCACTACCAATGCCGGTTTTATCGGAACTAAATATCCAAACTACTTCCCTTTAAAAGGCACGGTAACCTCACACCCAATTCAAAAAAAAACCCAAAAATGGATCCATCTCTCCCCCGCCCTTGGAATCGCCATTCCTATTCCTCCAGTCAAACCTCTGCTCCTCAATCTCATCCCTCTCACATCCATCTCTCTCAACCCTCTCCATTGCCTCTTATTCCTGGTCCCGCTGGGGTCGTCTAGTCTGCCATGAGCCGGAAAACCTCCGCCCCTCAACTTTATCAAGGATCCTCGGTCTCTACACAAGAGTATATAAGGAGAGCAATTGAAGAGCCGGTGGAGGATGAATATTTCCAATGCAGTCCTTGGCTATCTGCAATGGAGTTTCTTACTATAGAGGGTACATATTATCCCTTGAACACTATCAATAAGAAATGCTTCAAATTTGACAGGGTGGATCAGGTATAATACCAGGATTTATTATTGTTAAAATATATGTAAAGATAATTGATCATAACATTTTTGTATGTGCTATTAGGTTGTTGCTGTTATTAAATCCATCGCACGAAATGGTTTGGGTGATCTTATGGTGACTTTGAAGGTCAGAATATGAACTTAGCATGCTTTCTAGCATGGGTGATATGTGTGTTGATTTATTGATTAGGGTAAAATTATGCATGATCCTACGGATGCAATAGATGCTTCCATTCATCAGAAAGTGCTTACTGAGAGTGAGTTTGTAAGTGACATAGCTGTTGGTTCTGTTCTGATACTTAAGGAGGTATAATGTATTAAATCATAAAAGTAACTACACTTTGGAATCATCATTAATATTTCCATCTAAATGTTTGTTTTGTAATTTTTAGGTTGTTGTTTTTGCCCCCACACGATCAGCACGTTACCTTAACATTACACTTGGTAATGTGTTAAAGGTATGCATTTTCTTAATACTACTGAAATTGTTTAATATCACATAGTGAGTGACATTAAGTTCATTTCGTTTGCAGGTATTCCCTAAGGATGGTTAAGTTCATTTAATTAATGTAATATTTCCTATGTGAACGGGATGTGGTCACTGAATATTTAGTATAAATAAATGCTGCAAATTTGTTAAACATGTTTTATCCTATGTGACCAGGATGTGGTCACTAAATATTTGGGATGGTTAATGAAGGATTTATCGAGTAAAAACCATCATTCTGCTATCATTCGCATAAAACACTAAATAATTTAAAGTACTAAATAAATAAACTAAAAATGGAAATAAAATAACACTCACGAATAATAAAACATATTACAAGTTCTATTAAAACAACAATACTTAATAATTTAAAGCACTAAATAGAAAAACTAATAATGCAAATAACATTTAATTATGCTCCCTAATAGTTGGACATCTTCTTCGTGTATGACCTTCTCCCTTCCATATCCCGCAATGAAACTTCTTTTTCTCCACTTGCCAATCCATCTTATTTCTCAATCGCTTTGATCGAGGTCTTCCTTGCTTGTTATCATGTCGATGCATCAGGTTAGGATAAAAACTTGGGACACGACCATATACATCCCAATAAGCCTCGTCATGGATCAGATTGAAAGTGTCCCTCCATGTATTGTAGTACGACTCAAGACTGTAACATGAATCAATAAAATTCAAACCATCGACATGTTGGGCCTTCAAGCACGCAAGAAGATTCGAACAAGGGTAATGATATTGCACCCATTTGCCACAAGTGCATGTTCAAGGACCCAAATCCACGACTTGAACCCTTCCACCTCTTTCACCGCGTTTTCCAGTTGTCACTTTATAAACTCCCATTGACGTATTGTTAAACCTTCTAACATGATGATAGACAGGATTTTTCAAGTTGAAGTCATATTTATTTTTGAACCCTTTGACTGAACTGTAGTCTCGCATTTATGTTGGGGTTACCAGTATACCCCCCCTAATGCCCTTATTGATCCTGAGAGTCTATTTTGAAAGTATTCCACACACCAATATGAGGCAGTCTCAACAATTATTGAAATAGGCATCCCCCGTGCTCCTTTCATGACACCATTAAAAACTTCGGACAAATTGGTAGTCTTATTGCCGTACCTATATCCAGAATCATGCGCCAATGACCACTTTCAAGCATCCAACAACTCAAACCATTTAATTTCCTCGGGATTTATTATACGAATCTGAGCCATAAAATTTTTCATCTTCCTGTCTTGGGTGGCGCTAATAGCAAGCCAAAAAAGATATTTTAAGCCTACACCCTTGTGAGCGTGAAGGAAATTTGCTCGCAAATGCAACATGCACCATCTATGCACAACAGTTCGTGGCCATGAATTATCTCCAACCGTGGAAAGGATTCCACTATGGCGATCAGATATCAAACAAACTTCTCGGCCCTTAATAATATCTTTGATAACAAGATGTAAGAACTAATACCAGTTTTTATGGTCCTCTTTTCAACAATAGCAAAAGCAAGTGGAAGTAAACTATCATTCGCATCAACACCCATAGCAATAAGTATTACCCCTTTATATCTTCCATGCAAGAATGTGCCATCAACAGAAATGACAGGATGACAATGAGAGAATGCTTCCAAACAAGGGCCAAATGCCCAGAAAACACGGTCAAACATACCTGGAGGACCAACATGAGGACGATTAGAATACCCTGTTGGTCCCAGAGGGCAACAAGGGTATAGATCCGCTAGAGGGGGGGTGAATAACGGTCCAAATTTTTTCAAAAATACCCTTGAAAATCAACCGAGTACTTATCAGTTTGGTCAACTGCGGTTCAAGGCACTTCAAACGAACTGATAAAATGCACAGCAGAGTTTTGTGGTTTGGCCAAAAGGATAGTTAAAGAGTTTGGCGGTTTGACTCGGGTTGAAAACACTATGATGCAGCCGATAGTATCAACTTGAAGATCAAAGAAAAACACAATTCACTTTTCAAGTCATTTCGTAAATGGATTCAAGTTATAGTCCACAAACAGAAAAGTAAATAACAAGACATAAAAGTAAAAATCAAACACACAATTTGAAGAGGTTCGTTCTTGAATGAACTACGTCCTCTACCTAGATGGTTAGTCTAGGATTTTCTAATAGCTACTAGACTTGTATTAATTTAGAGGAGGTTTTACAAGATGAATCTAAACTCTAAACAAACAATCTAACCTATAAAGCTATTATAACAACCAGTGTATTCGAAGTATATAATCTATGTGATTATATAAATCGAGTGTGTGTGTGTGGAAAGGAATCAATTGCTCTAAGTATCTAAATGATGGTTGAGCAAATGAATAACTTTCTGTGTAAAGGCTGAGTATGAATGGTTGTTGGCTTGAAGCTTGATGAAGGAATTCTGGGTTTGCTAAGGAGATCTTTGAAGGATTGAATTTCTGGGTTTAAATCTTTAAAGCAAACTTGAACACTTGGGAATATTTCTCTTAAAGCTCAGCAACATTCATTGTTGAAGAATGAAGGCTATTTATAGGCAGTGCACCCTTGTGACCGTTGGACAAAGATTTGAATTAAATCTGAGGGTACAATTGCTGTCGAAATCCCATTGGTTGAGCTGTCATTTTCGTCCTTGGTTTTGTCTTGTAGTCCTAGGTAGTTGTAGCACCACTACCTGCCATCTGTCCTTTGTTGCAGAAAGGACTAACGGTAAACAATTCAAATTGCTTGGACAAGACCGACATACCTTGCAGTAACTCCAAGTTAACTTAGAGTTATTTTGACAAGACATAAAACATTCCTTTACGGTTGAAAAGGAAATGTTTGTCTAAAGAATAAATGACTTAGCGAATTCTTCATTAAATGTTCTGCAGTTCAACCAAGCACTGGAGCGGTTCCAAGAATGAACTTGATGTGCGGTTTCTTAAGAAACTGAAGCACACGGTTTCATGATAGCGGTTCCATCAAGTTTTCATCTGAGGTTCCAAATAATATTTGAAAAACGGTTTCATCAAAGCCACAGAATGCGGTTTCATGAAAGACTTGTGGCTCCATGCTGGCGGTTTGAAGATAGCACGAATGCGGTTTGAATAACTAAACCTCTAACGGTAAACTGAACTATACTCAGCCTAGACAAACAAAAATCTAGAAATGGACTTATCTAAAAATTGAAGTATAACTTCATTACTGTGAATACGCCTGATCAAAAAATGAGAGTCGCCACGTTGTTTTATTTGTAGTTAAAACATTGAGAAAAACCATTTATGAAAATAATAGGGTTCGGGGGTCAAATTACAATAAGAGAAGAATATTCATGTTATCACTCATATTGCCTGACGAATCGGTCTTTCTATCATGATCAATGTGTGTGTGTGTTAGTGATTGAGACCGGATCCGAAGATTGCCTACATTCTTCTCATCATGAGAAGCTCAGGTCGGTGTAGTTCATTGATGAACTAGAATGGGGAGAGATGAAGCGGGATCATGCATAAAGAGGGGGAAGATTAGGGTTAGAAGTAGTTCCTAGATCATATTAGGGTTTGATGAAACCCTAGGATCATCATTGGCTATGGTATGTGCACACAAATAGGGATTACAATCCTAGATCTACCATATGATGTATGATAAGTCGTAAATCTAGCATTATAACAAGAATATCATGAATAGATATGAATGAACACATAAACATGAATATCGTTACCCTAGTTATAGAATTATGTAAGTAATATGTGACCTAGATCTAGTGTGGGTTTCGTGGAAACCCATGATCATCATCGGTCAAGAACACGAACGATGAACAAAACCCTAGATCTAACAATATATGAATGAATATAATAGATCTAAGCAGTTATGTAGTAAGAACGCGTTACCAAACCGATTAAAGAGGCTTCGAAGGTTGAATCTTCACTTCTTTGGTTGATGGCGGTGTTGAATCTCTTTGATGATCAAAGCAAGATCAAAGAGAGGGTTTTGAGAGGGAGAGAGAGAAAGGGTGGGAAGAGCTTCTGTGAGAGTTTTCCCATAGGTGAGAGGTGTGATGAATAGGCTGAGAGGAGGGGCCTATTTATTGGGGATTTGGGCCAGCAGAAGTGGCCGCGCGGAAACTCCCAGACTGGCCGCGTGGCCAGTCTTTCCGGATTGCATGGTTATCAAGATGTTGTTGAGATCTTATCAGTTTGTTCTCGGGATTAGGTCATTATCCTGATAGAACTCGACCTAGAACTGATTTCGTCTATCAGGAAGTTTGGGAATCTGTTGGATAGGTCCCTGTTAGGTTTTATTACCTAAAAGGTCATTAGAGATATCTAAAGGTCTAGGAAGTCCTAAATCTTCAGATCGGGTACTAACAATTACATGCGGTCCTAAAGTTCATAAAAAGACACGTGGCATGGATCAATCAAATTAAGTGGGTGTACTAACAATGAATCTTAACAATCTCCCCCTATTTGATTGATGCCATTACCACACTATGATAAAGCAAAACATTGTACTTGGTAAAAACATGTCTGAAATAAATTTTCATAAAACTGCATGTCCCAAGTCAATGCACACACTATGCTAAATCATAGATTCCTAGATTATCTAAAATAAAGGAAATGAAGAACATATAGAATAGAAAGGCATTCAGATGCATATAAAATGATATGATTTTAAAGATCAGATATTCATGTTTAAACTGAATGTTTAAAACAAAATGCACTTAAAAATATTTTCATGATGAATGTAGTGCATGAGTTTTAAAAATGCAAGCATTGTTCCACAAACAAGCAGTTTGAATAAACAAAGTTTTGGAAAAAAAATGCTATGCAATCATTCTCATTATAATTCCATTATAAGGTTTGGGACTTACAAAGTAGGAATAATGAGAGAACAAAAAGACAGAGATAAAAAATCTAGTCTACTTCATCAGCAACTGAAGGATCCCTTACTTCTGCAGCATCCTCTGCAATGTTGTCTTGTGCGGCTTAAGCATCAACAGCAGTATCTTTAGTTGGAGCAACATTCATTGAACCGGTGGAGGCATGAGCGGTTTCAAAAACAAAATCTGCTGCACGAAGTCGAACTTCAGTTGGTTCATTAATCCTCTTTTCAATACCAGTAGTTTGTTTAACCAGTTTGCCGGTTCTATACAAGATGAGCTCTAAAGAATCAAAAGAATGATTTGCCAGAATATCAAGCTTTTATTTATTGGAGTCCATTCTGGTGTCAACTACTTGCTGCTTTAAAGAATAAATCTCATGGTTGGTTCTGACCAGATCTTGGAGAGCCAGTTGATTCTCTAGAATAATGTTCATCTTCTTATCTAACTGCTGGTGCCTTGATCTATCATCAAATCTTTCACCCATTCTCTCCCCCTTAATGGCATCATGGTCAGATTGGATAGTGAGGAGGTGAGTGTCAAACCGAGTGGTAGAGGTCTGCTGATGAAACTGAATGTTCCTAACCGCATCTATCAAATCGGCGGTTGTAGCACGAAGTGGTAAAATGGGATAGGAAGGAACTGAAGGAGGAGGTTCATCAGAGGGAGTATAATCAGGCATTGGCTCATCATCATCATCATCAGAGATGGAGATGGCATCATTAGATTGATGGGAAGGAGAAGAATGCATTTTTGCCTTGCCTTTCAAAAGAGTATAGGCATCTTCAAGAGATAAGCCCATTGAAACCCTAAGGGAGGTTTCAAACTCATAGGATCAAACTGAATAAAGGAAGGAACTGGAACAATTGCAGTTTGAGGAGGAGGAGGAAGAGGACAGAGTGTCCTAAATTGATCATCGGTTAAGAAAATAGAAGGAGAAGGAACAATGAACAGTCTATACAAATTAGGAATGCAAAGACAATTAAAGTAAAGAAAGAATTAGGAGGCAAGAGTAGGGTCATTTATGACCTGATATGCAAGTTCAGCCATAATCTGTTTTGCAGCAGCAAGAATTATCTGATCAGCAATGGTGGCACTGTCTTTTGCTGGATAAATAGCAAAGGGATTGGGGCAGCCTGACTTAAGAAATCTTTCTTCGGCCTTGGCAGTGGCACGAGCAATGGCCCCAGCCCGTTTTTCACTTGAATTTGAGGTCTTGAACCGCTTCAGATAGGAGGCCAGTTCTTCTGCACTCTTCCTTTTCTTTGACTTCGGTTTTATGATTGAAATTGATGTTTGAGGAGATAGTTGAACCGAAGGTTGAAACAAGGGTTGAACCGAAGGTTGAACCGAGGGTTGAACTGAAGTAGAGGCATAAGGTAGAACCAGAGATGGAGAAGACTATACCGGAGGTGGAATATGGTCTGGTGAGTCAAAATCCAATTTGCGTTTAAGAGCTGGAGGGGAGTCCTCAATCAACATCGGATCAATACCAGCCTTCCTCATCGCGGCACGCTCGTGCATTTCCTTAGCAAATGGTCCTTCTTGAGGCGAATAATCTTTCTTATCATGTGCCTTGCTGAAGTCCACTGCTCCAGGTGGCCTTGACTGCCAGTGATCCACAAAATCACCTTTTTCACTAACCTCCTCTTTTTCTTCAAGGGTTGAACCTCAAGAATTTCTTCATCTTGCTCAGGTTCACCCTGTGATGCCTCAGAAAACTCAGTCTGCTCAGGCACAGCCACAGCCTCAAACTCTTCAGTTTGCTCAGGCTGAACTGCAGCCTCAGACACTTCAGTCTGCTCAGGCTCAGTTTGAGTAGAGGGTTTAAGGTTAGGGAAGGCTTTGAAAATTTCAGCCAATTGTTCTTCAGTGAACTGAACAGAAGGCGATTTAGAGGGTGAAGGCTTGGGAGAAGATGAGGGTTCGGTTTGGAGGAATTCAGTAAGGATTTTCCTTGGTGAAGGTTTAGGTAGGGATTGAGGTTGAGTTTGAATGGATTTATCTTTGGCGGTTTTGAGAGCATGAGCATCCATTGAAAACTTAGTGGATTTCTCAGCATTGGGTTTTATAAAAGAGAGAGGTTTTATCTGAGGTTTGGGAATGGAATGTTTTGAAAGAATTGGTTTTGATAGGGTTGGTGAGAGTCTGATAGGAGGAAATGAAGTTGAAGTAGAAGGGGGTTTAGATGACGGTTTGGCTGAAGGTTTGGAAGGAGGTTTGGCTAGGTCAGCCTTAGTTATAATTTGAGGAATTTGAACACTTCCTTTCCTTTTTCTTGTAGTTGCGGTTTCCCTGGGTTGAGCCGCAGGTCTAGGCCTTGCTGCCGGCTCCCCCTCAGCCGAAGCACTGGTTTGAGTTAAGTGACTTAACCCCAATCTATTCAAGGTTTCAGTCTGGCCTTCATTCCTCAGCATCGTAGCATGAGCTTGATCTGCTATGGCTCCTGCATACGGTTTGCCTGATTTATTAAGCCGAGCCTCAGGATAAGGGCCTCTTTCAGCTTCAAGCAGGGGGTCCTCGTTCCAAACTGTTTGGGCAAATCTCCATCCAAACTTAGTTCTGAAAGCATCAAACTTTGCTAGCCCAAAAATTGTCTTCTCTGCAGGGTCCATCCAGAAATCCTTGTTTGATGAGGAGAACTTGAATATCTCAGGTTCTTGGTGAAGAAATCGAGTGAGTAATCTGCAGTGAGTTCTAATCGTGGACTTGCCAACGGCTTTGTCAGCGACATGGTGGTGCAATGCATTAATAATCTCCTTCATCACAACCTTGGGCCAGTGCAATTTCTTTCCTTTGTAAATAGCCACACAGTAAGCATACTGTTCAGAAGTGAAGTTGTTGTGGTTCCCATTATTGTACATCATAGCCGAGTCCATAAGGTCACATAGAAGTGCCATCACCTCTCCAAAATCCTTCTTGGAGGAATTCTTGGTGGAGAACGAAGTGACTCCAATCAATTCCAAGGTGGTGCTATTCAAGAGTTCCGGTTTGATGTCAAACCCCAGAATACTCAAGTCCAGCTAGCACACCTATCTTAGTTGCGGTTAGAGTCACAACCTTACCACAAACTGTAGATCTGATTGCATCTTCATACTTTACTTCTCCAGACTCCAAATATCAAATCTCTTCACCTCTTGCATTCAGCAAAGCAGCATTTGTAGAGATCCCATTATCAAAGAATTCGGCATAGATGATAGGCATGAATTGAGACTCATCTATGAGGAACAGCGGTAGGAGCTTGGATGTCTCAAGTAGTTGGAGTAGCTTCCTTCCAACCGCATCTCTTTTGAACTCATCTTCCAGAATCCTTGAGCTGGGCACAAAATTAGAGGAATCCTAAAAAATAATCAAAGTTAGAAAGAATTTGAAAGATAACTGTTTGAAACACCAAGCAAACCGTGAGGTTTATAATACTTCACCAAACCGAGCGGTTCAATCAAATAAACAAACTTAGAGGTTTGAGTGAGGCTTACAAACTGTAGTAAGGAATCCTAATAATGAAATCATGTGGCACAAGTATATCAAAAAGGGTAAAAATGTAAAAACATGAATAAATAAACCCATGTAGAAAAAAAACGGATCAAAGAGAAAGATTTTGAAAAAGGAGTTTGAATGCACGAAGAATACGAAGAACAGAGTATGAACATGCATAACAAAATCTTAACCAAAATATGAAAGAATTATACCAAAACGACCGCAAAGGGCAGATTTTAACAAAGTTCTAAATAAGCAAGAACAAATAACAAAACATTAACATAGAATCTGCAAAAATACGAAGAACACACGAAAAACCCAAAATACGAAATTGTTCAAAAATTGAACACAAATCACAAAATGAAGCATACATTCAGTATATGTAAGTGAATGTGAACACAATCCAACCAAGATATTGAAGAAAAAGCATAAAAGGATCAAGGAAGATGAACAAGATTTTTCAAGCTCAACAATGGCGGAAAAAAATAAATACTGAGTTTGGGTTCAAGAAATCATACCATATCGGGCGTGGATTGTATAGACGATGTAGAAGCAGAAGCAAGGTCGATTGATTTCTTAGGTGCCATTTTGAAAATCGTTTAAGTAAGAAAATTTTGAGAGAGAGAACAGAGAGAGAGAGAGAGAGAGAGTACGGAGAACAGAAGAGAGAGAAAGAAGTTTTTGCCAAATGAGGAAGAAAGTAAAAAGGTAATATGAATTAAACTTGATCTTTTATAGTCAAATTAACCACCTCGGGTAGTGGAGCGGCCATGACGGCTATAGAAAGCTTAACCGTCAGCGTACCTGTCTTTCGCATTTAATGCGGCAAAAATAATTGCACAAAGGTCCTTAAAGAATGAAGTGACATAAAGTAGAGACTAAATTGAAATTATACATACCTGAGCGGTTTGAGTAAACCGACTTACCTTTTCGTCACTATCGGTTTTCATGAAACCGATATCTCTCAGATCTGTCTTCGGTTTCACTAGGTCAAACCGATGTACTATGTTCTTGGTACTGTTTGGAGCAAACCGAAATCATCCTTCTTGACTCTGCAATTTGATTTGAATCTTCTACCGAACCTTTATTGATGCGGTTCCAATGTTGATAGAACCGCAAGCTATTTTTGCATTTTCTCACTAGAGCCAAAATACTTAACAAAATTTATTAGACCAAGAAATAAATAGACATGAAATAATTTAAGTTAGTTCCAGCATACCCATTTCTCCTCTTAAATGAAAGAACCTTGAGTTTTCAAGTGGTTTGGTGAGGATGTCAGCAATTTGATCATCGGTTCCCACCTTTGCTAGAAAAATGTTTTTCTTTTCAATATGGTCTTTGAGGAAATGATATCTTATGTCAATGTGCTTGGTTTTTGAGTGCTGAACTGGATTGTTGGAGATAGATATAGCTGCAGTGCTATCACAGTAGATAGGGCAGTTCTTTTCAAATACTTCATAGTCTTCCAACTGTTGTTTCATCCAGAGAATTTGAGAGCAACAACTTCCAGCCGCAATGTATTCAGCTTCAGCAGTTGAGACTGAAACCGATGCTTGTTTCTTGATGGACTATGATACAAGCCGAGATCCAAGGAACTGACATGTACCACTAGTGCTCTTTCTATCAATCTTACATGCTGCAAAGTCAGCATCTGAATAACCTAATAAATCAAATGAAGATTCTTTGGAGTACCAAAGTCCAAGGTTTACAGAGCCACATAAATATCTAATAATACGTTTAACAGCAGTAAGATGAGATTCTCTAGGGTCAGCTTGAAATCTAGCACAAACACACACACTAAACATGATATCTGGCCTACTTGCGGTTAAATAAAGGAGAGAGCCAATCATACCTCGGTAGAGTGTCTGATTTACTTTCTTACCTTGTTCATCTCGATCCAAACTATAGGCCTTTGTCATTGGAGTATCAACTGGTTTTGTGGTTTCAAGCCCAAACTTCTTGATCAAGTCTTTGGTGTATTTGGCTTGGTTAATAAAGATTCCATCATGACATTGCTTTATTTGGAGTCCAAGAAAGAATGTCAACTCTCCCATCATACTCATCTCGAATTTACCTTTCATTAGCTTCTCAAACTTAACACACATAGTTTCATTAGTAGAACCGAAAATAATATCATCAACATAAATTTAAACTAATAATGAATTACCTTTGTGTTTAGCAATAAATAAAGTTGTATCAATTTTACCTCGAGAGAAGCTTAATTCAATAAGAAATTTAGATAGATTGTCATACCATGCTCTTGGTGCTTGTTTAAGTCCATACAAGGCCTTCTTGAGCTTGAAGACATGATGAGGGTGTTTGTTGTCTTTAAATCCTGGCAGTTGGGCTACATAGACTTCTTCTTGTTGTTCACCATTCAGAAATGCACTTTTCACATCCATTTTATATAACTTGAATTTCTTGAAGGAGGCATAAGCCAGGAACAACCTAATGGCTTCAAGTCTGGCTACAGGGGCAAAGGTTTCATCATAATCGATCCCTTCTTCTTGCCTATAACCTTGAGCAACCAACCTAGCTTTGTTTCTTGTTATAGTACCATTTTCATCCATCTTGTTTCTGTATACCCATTTTGTTCCAATTATATTGTGATCTCTGGGTCTTGGAACTAGAGTCCAAACTGTCGCGACCCCGAACCCCGCGGGCCCGAGACCGCGATCTGGGCGTCGACTCTAGAACCAAAACTGAGAAATACTGAAGTTAAAAATTTCATTTGATACCAAAAGGTGATGATCCAAAGTTTTACAAAACCAAGTTTGATAAAAACCACATACAACTATCATAAACTTCCACAAGTTTATGCCCAACAAAATACAATTATACAATTCTTAATGACGTCATTATTTGGTACAACTATCCCAAAATGGTTACACATTTACATAATGTAAACCAACCTATGACAACCTTCCCCAAAAGAATGTATCCACACTCGACGTCTTCTTTCTCGTGATCAGCGAGACTATTCCTTAGCACCTGGGGGGGGGGTTAAGGAAAAACAAAGATAAAAGAAAAGGGGGTGAGATAAATCTCAATAAGTTACTAATGCAACTACATGACATGCTATGATGCAATAAGCAATAAACAATAATAAATATCGCATAGCACATAGCAATTATCACATAACAGATAGCAGCGGAAATAAACACATAACAAAGGATATAGCCAAGGTTTTCCAAACCGGAACATCCAAATAAAGGATCGCTGCGCAGCTTCAATAATCAACAAATCATCATCTTCATAATAGCATGAAAGCCGAAGAGAAAACGCCCGGTACCGGAACCAATAACCAATGAAGTGTCACAAGGGACGGGAGACATGCCACAAAGTCATGCTCCAAGAAGCTAAAATGCACACAAAGGAGCTAGCTCTTCTCACATCCAAGGCCAATCTGGAGGAGGGTAATAATGGGGCAAAACAATGGTCAACATCACAATGGACTTGGCCGTGCCATCATAATGCTTCGCATCGCCCAAACACACACAAAAAATACCAGCTGGACTTTCACGTAAAGGCTAAGTAATAAAATACTAGCACGATAAACAATAAGGGATTCCAAAGTAGGGAATCAAGCCAATTAATCACCAAGAAGATGAAATGAACAAACAATGCACAATAAAGGTGATCCAAAATCCAAATTAACAATTTATGAATTTCAAACACAAACTTGATCACAAAGGACCCAATTCTATCACTAAAGTGTACTACAATGTTCACTAAGGTCAACTAGAAGGACACCCAAGATTTGGATCAAAACGCATTCTTCAATCACACAAAATTAACAAAATGTAAACTTTCAGGGGTTCTGTGCGGCCGCCCAAAAGGGATTGTGCGGTCGCCCAAAATCCTTCAAACCAAGAACAAAAGCCTTCAGATAGATGTGCGGTCGCCCATACATTTTTGTGCGGCCGCCCAATGCTCTGAACTACTAGAAATCGGGAAGAACAACATGGGTTCTTCCATTTTCAAACCCAAAACACATTCAACCAAAATCCAACCTTCCAACTTATATACCAATGTACCAAAACAACTTATAAGTCTAAAAAGACTCCTATAACAACATTTAATCAACCAAAATCAAGAATCAACCCAACATTCATAAATCACCATTTTTAACCCAAAATCCAAATAAATTCCCAATAAATTCAAAACCCAACCAAACTTCAAATATAACACATCAAACATCAAATAAACGTGATATGGACATTTTAGCATCAAAATGGGGGAAAATTAACTTACTTTGAAATTCTCAAAGTTGATGGATTTCAATTCTTTTTGGCTTCCTACGATCCTATCGACGATCTAAACATGTTTCACGTTTTAAGAAATGAGAGATGATGATGGGAAGATGGAGAAAATGAAGAGAGAAGGAAAGGGAGAAAATGCTTACCTTTTTGCTTGGAGAGAGAGGAAGAAATGGGCTGGAAGAAGAATGGGGAGAGTGAGGGAGAAGGTGAGGGAAATAGGGAGGGAGTAGGGGAATTATTTTTAAAAAGTTACAACTAGACCCCCTCTCTCACACTACACACAACAACACTCCCTACTAACAATTAAGACCCAACACTTCCACACTAGCCCAAATAACTCGAATAAAATGCTAAGCATAATTATTCTAACACATAAATTGCACACATAATTATTTAAATAAATAAGAATTCAAATAAATAAATAAGCAAATAATTAAATAAAAATCATTTAATTACTAATAAAATAGAGCCTAGATTTCGGGTCGTGACATTCACTCCCCCTTAAAGAAAATTCGACCCGAATTTTAACGAGACTCACCTCAAACAAAAAGCCACGGAAATTTCCTCTCGATCTCACCTCGAAGCTCCCACGTCGACTCCTCAATGTTATGATTCCTCCAAAGAACTCGAACCAACGCGATGCTCTTGCTCCTCAACTCTTGGACTTTAGAATCTAAGATCCGAACCGGTCGTTCCTCATAAGTCATATCGGGCTCAATATCCTCCGGTATCCTCGGTAACACGTGAGACGGGTCATGAACATACTTCCGAAGCATAGAAACGTGGAAAACGTTGTGCAACCGGTCTAAGGATGGCGGTAACGCAAGACGATACGCTAGAAGTCCAACTTTTCCCAAAATCTCAAACGGGCCAATAAACCTCGGAGCCAATTTGCCTTTCTTCCCGAACCTACGAATACCCACCTTCGGAGACACTTTCAAGAATACCAAATCACCAATCTGAAAACTAAGATCTCGCCTTCGGTTATCTGCATAGCTCTTATGTCAACTCTGGGCTGTCTTCAATCTATCCCGGATAACTTTAACTTTCTCAACCGAATCCTGAAGCAAATCAATACCCACTATCTTCGCTTCACCAACCTCATCCCAAGAAATAGGCGATCTACATTTCCTTCCATACAGAGCCTCATACGGTGCCATCTCGATACTAGCTTGATAACTGTTGTTGTACGAGAATTCCACTAACGTTAGGTGCGAATCCCAAGAATCAGAAAAGTCTATCGCACAAGCTCGCAACATATCCTCCAAAATCTGAATAGTCCTCTCGGATTGACCGTCGGTCTGAGGATGAAAAGCTGTACTGAATCGCAAATCTGTACCCAAAGGTTCCTGAAACGCCTTCCAGAATCTAGAAGTAAACCTCGGGTCTCGATCTGACACAATGCTAACCAGAACCCCATGCAATCTAACGATCTCATCGATATAAAGGGTCGCAAGCTTTTCCATCGAATATCTGATGTCAATAGGCAAGAAATGGGCACTCTTGGTCAATCTATCCACTATTACCCAAACACTGTCATACTTCCTACGGGTACGAGGCAGTCCCGTAACGAAATCCATAGTCACATGCTCCCATTTCCACTCGGGAATATCTAACGCGTGAAGTAATCCCGCGGGTCTCTGATGCTCGGCTTTGACCTGCTGACAAGTTAAACACCTCGATACATACTCGGCTATTTCCCTCTTCATATTAATCCACCAAAATTGTTGCTTCAAATCCTGATACATCTTCGTACTACCCGGATGAATAGTATACCTCGATTTGTGACCCTCATCAAGAACTCTCTGTTTAATTCCATCAACATCCGGAACACACAAACGACCACGGAAGGTCAAAACTCCCACCGGGCTAACAGAAAAATCCTCGAAGTTCTTTTCCTTCAATTTACCCATTATCTTCACCAACTCGGGATCTTCTTTCTGAGCTTCCTTTATCCTTTGAATTAGGGTCGGAGATACCCTAATATTCGCAAAAATAGCCCCATGTCTCGATTCACGAGGAGACCAATCTCGAACATCCTCAAGCATTTTCCATTCACGAACCATCATTGAAGCCACATAAGACTTTCTACTAATCGCATCTGCTACCACATTCGCCTTTCCCGGGTGATAAGAAATCGTGCAATCATAATCCTTCAACAATTCCATCTATCGGCGCTGTCGGTTGTTCAACTCTTTCTGAGAGAATAGGTACTTCAAACTCTTGTGATCGGTAAAAATCTCAAACTTCGCTCCATAAAGATAGTGCTTCCATTTGTGCAACGCAAATACAATAGCCGCTAACTCCATATCATGAGTCGGGTAATTCTGTTCACTCGGGGTCAACTTCCTCGAAGCATAAGCAATTACTTTCCCATTCTGCATCAACACACAACCCAAACCCTCTTTCGAAGCATCACTGTAGATCACTAGGCCATCGCTTCCATTAGGCAAAGTCAAGATCGGTGCGGTAGAGGATACTTGTTCTTCACCGTAACCAGATTCAACTTCCGGTAATCTATACACAATCTCAACGAACCATCTTTCTTCCGCACAAATAAAACCGGTGCTCCCCACGGGGAAACACTAGGGCGGATAAACCCTCGATCAAGCAACTCTTGCAACTGAACCTTCACTCCTTCAACTCTGCGGGAGCTAACCTATAAGGTGCTTTCGAAATTGGAGCCGTACCCGGCAAAAGGTCTATACAAAACTCAATCTCACGATCGGGAGGCATATCATACTCGGTAGAGAAAACATCGGGAAATTCCCGAACTACCCGAACACTATCCAAACTAGGGGATTCTTTCCTAGTATCAAGAACACTAGCCAAATACCCCTCACAACCACTATGCAAAAATTTTCTCGCTTTCATAAAAGAAATTAAGCGAACCCTTCTACTTAGAGGACTAGCCTCAAACACAAACTTAGGCACATCGGGAATATAAAAAGTAACAGTTTTCTTACGGCAATCAACGGAAGCATGAAACTTGCTCAACCAATCCATACCCAAAATGACATCAAAGTCTTGGATAGGAAGAACTACCAAATCCGCACAAAGGACTCGACCACAAATAACCACATCACAAGCACGAAAGACTCGATCAGAAATCAAGCACTCTCCTATAGGGGTCGACACCTCTAGCACGTACGGTAAAGACTCGAATGCAGCATTTAACATGGAAGCAAATTACACAGAAATGTATGAATGAGATGATCCTGGATCTACTAACGCTCGCGCGCTCACATTAGACACAGAAACAATACCTCCAATAACGGATGGATCATCGGTAGCTTGTTGTTTATTCATGGCATAAACCTTCCCTTGAACTTTGGGCTTCCCAGCGGCATCCCTTTTCTGACCCTGATTATTACCAACTCCTGAACCGGATGCTTGTCCTCTACCTCTCGAGCAATCTTTTACAAAGTGACCCATTTGACCACAATTGGTGCACCTTCCTTGCTTCTTCCAACAACGGTCTTCAGAATGACCTTCCTTTTGACAATACGAACAAAGCCTCCTAATTTGGATCCCTTGGTTCCCGGAAGTGGTACCCGGGTTCCTTGGGGTCGGTTGCCCTCGGAACTGAGACTGTCCCCCAAAGTTACCTCGATTATCAATTCTTGGTTGTGACTTGCTCTGCGCTCCTTGCTTACTCGGGTTGGCCACCTCGGTCTTCCTCTTATGTTCCCCAATATCTTGCTCTATCAAATAGGCTCGGTCCACCGCATCTTGGAATGTCACAATCCGTTGAGCAATCAGTTGAGTACGGATGGAGGTCTTCAATCCCCGAATGAATCTCATAGCTTTTTGTTCCTCGGTCCTCACCAAATAGTCGCAATACCGGGCTAATTCTATGAACTTAGCTGAGTATTGTGCTATAGACAACACACCTTGCTCTAGGTTGAGTAGCTCGATCTCCTTTCGGTTTTGGTCAATAACCGGAATGAAATGCTCCTTGAATTTGCGCACGAACAACTCCCACGCATACACCGTGTGAGTATCATCCCAAGTAGCTTTAATACCTTTCCACCAATGCTCGGTGGCTCCCACAAGTTTATAAGCCGCGAACCGGACCTTGTCCTCATCCGAACACCCAAATACTTCATAAATTTTCTCCATAGACTCAATCCACAACTCAGATTTCCTTACATCGGGTTCCCCATTGAATTCAACCGGTTTCAGTTTGAGAAATTGCTCCAATCCATAGCGGGGTGGTGCTTGTTCCACCCTCGGACCTTGATCATGTATGGCCTTCATGGCCGCCTCAAACATGCCTTGAAACATGGCACGTGCTTCATCCCTTGTATCATTCTGATTCTGTGCTTCACTAGTACCTCCTCGGTTCCTTCTTCCAGACATTGAGAACAATTACCTGCATAGGACATCAACCGTTAATCACTCCGCACACTACTACCCACCTAGGTCATACAAATCCACCTAGACTTATACATAGAGCTAATGCCATAGCTCTGATACCAACTGTCGCGACCCCGGACCCCGCGGGCCCGAGACCGCGATCTGGACGTCGACTCTAGAACCAAAACTGAGAAATACTGAAGTTAAAATTTTCATTTGATACCAAAAGGTGATGATCCAAAGTTTTACAAAACCAAGTTTGATAAAAACCACATACAACTATCATAAACTTCCACAAGTTTATGCCCAACAAAATTCAATTATACAATTCTTAATGACGTCATTATTTGGTACAACTATCCCAAAATGGTTACACATTTACATAATGTAAACCAACCTATGACAACCTTCCCCAAAAGAATGTATCCACACTCGACGTCCTCTTTCTCGTGATCAGCGAGACTATTCCTTAGCACCTGGGGGGGGGGGTTAAGGAAAAACAAAGATAAAAGAAACGGGGGTGAGATAAATCTCAATAAGTTACTAATGCAACTACATGACATGCTATGATGAAATAAGCAATAAACAATAATAAATATCGCATAGCACATAGCAATTATCACATAACAGATAGCAGTGGAAATAAACACATAACAAAGGATATAGCCAAGGTTTTCCAAACCGGAACATCCAAATAAAGGATCGCTGCGCAGCTTCAATAATCAACAAATCATCATCTTCATAATAGCATGAAAGCCGAAGAGAAAACCCCCGGTACCGGAACCAATAACCAATGAAGTGTCACAAGGGACGGGAGACATGCCACAAAGTCATGCTCCAAGAAGCTAAAATGCACACAAAGGAGCTAGCTCTTCTCACATCCAAGGCCAATCTGGAGGAGGGTAATAACGGGGCAAAACAATGGTCAACATCACAATGGACTTGGCCGTGCCATCATAATGCTTCGCATCGCCCAAACACACACAAAAAATACCAGCTGGACTTTCACGTAAAGGCTAAGTAATAAAATACTAGCACGATAAACAATAAGGGATTCCAAAGTAGGGAATCAAGCCAATTAATCACCAAGAAGATGAAATGAACAAACAATGCACAATAAAGGTGATCCAAAATCCAAATTAACAATTTATTAATTTCAAACACAAACTTGATCACAAAGGACCCAATTCTATCACTAAAGTGTACTACAATGTTCACCAAGGTCAACTAGAAGGACACCCAAGATTTGGATCAAAACGCATTCTTCAATCACACAAAATTAACAAAATGTAAACTTTCAGGGGTTCTGTGCGGCCGCCCAAAAGGGATTGTGCGGTCGCCCAAAATCCTTCAAACCAAGAACAAAAGCCTTCAGATAGATGTGCGGTCGCCCATACATTTTTGTGCGGCCGCCCAATGCTCTGAACTACTGGAAATCGGGAAGAACAACATGGGTTCTTCCATTTTCAAACCCAAAACACATTCAACCAAAATCCAACCTTCCAACTTATATACCAATGTACCAAAACAACTTATAAGTCTAAAAAGACTCCTATAACCACATTTAATCAACCAAAATCAAGAATCAACCCAACATTCATAAATCACCATTTTTAACCCAAAATCCAAATAAATTCCCAATAAATTCAAAACCCAACCAAACTTCAAATATAACACATCAAACATCAAATAAACGTGATATGGACATTTTAGCATCAAAATGGGGGAAAAGTAACTTACTTGGAAATTCTCAAAGTTGATGGATTTCAATTCTTTTTGGCTTCCTACGATCCTATCGACGATCTAAACATGTTTCACGTTTTAAGAAATGAGAGATGATGATGGGAAGATGGAGAAAATGAAGAGAGAAGGAAAGGGAGAAAATGCTTACCTTTTTGCTTGGAGAGAGAGGAAGAAATGGGCTGGAAGAAGAATGGAGAGTGAGGGAGAAGGTGAGGGAAATAGGGAAGGAGTAGGGGAATTATTTTTAAAAAGTTACAACTAGACCCCCTCTCTCACACTACACACAACAACACTCCCTACTAACAATTAAGACCCAACACTTCCACACTAGCCCAAATAACTCGAATAAAATGCTAAGCATAATTATTCTAACACATAAATTGCACACATAATTATTTAAATAAATAAGAATTCAAATAAATAAATAAGCAAATAATTAAATAAAAATCATTTAATTACTAATAAAATAGAGCCTAGATTTCGGGTCGTGATACAAACTCTGCATCTTTCAAACTGATTAAGCTCTTCTTGCATTGCAGTTACCCAACTAGGATCACTTAGAGCTTCATCAGCCTTCTTCGGTTCCATCTGAGATAACATTACGTTTGTGAACAAACTGTGGTCATCTCTATGAGTTAAGCTTCCTCTTGTTTGAACACCAGATCTGATAGGACCTATAACATTAGTAGTTGGATGGTCTCTATGCTCATTAATTTCTGGAGGGAGGTCTTTATGAACCACTATTTCTTAAAGATTTTCTAGAGGAGGCTCTTCTTGATAATCATTGAAATATTCATTGAAAGTGATGATTGGAACTGGATCAACGGTTTGAATGGGGTCAGAAGATAGCGATTCTGCAGCAATACCACTTTTGGTTTGATTTGGAGCGGCTGGAGAACCCGATGGAGCGGTTTGAGTAGGTTAGTCATCTGCGACTGTATGATTAGGGTAAGATGTACCTGTCTCAAAACCACTAAAATCATCAGCAACATTTGGAGCCATATATGGCTTAAGAAGATCATATTCATCAAATGTAACATGGACTGACTCTACAATTTTAAGTGAATCTTATTGAAACAACGAAAATCTTTAGAGTGTTTTGAATAACCAACAAAAATACCTTCATCGGCCTTAGCATCAAATTTACCTCGATGCGCTCTGCCATTGTATAAGATGTAGCATTTGCATCCAAATATCTTAAAGAAGGCAATGTTGGGTGATCTTCCTCTCCACAATTCATACAGAGTTTTTTTGTGGACTTTGATGATGAGGGAGCGGTTCTGGGTAAAACAAGCTGTATTCACTGCTTCGGCCCAGAAGTACTTGGGAAGCTTGGCTTCTGCAATCATGGTCTTCCTGGCTTCAATCAAAGTCCTATTCTTTCTTTCCACTACTCCATTTTGTTGTGGAACCCCAGCGGCAGAGAAGTTATGATCAATTCCATGATCATCACAATATTGGGCAACACCATTGTTTGTAAATTCGGTTCCATTATCTGAACGTACAGCAACGATGTCATCCAATTTTTGAGTTTGGAGCTGTATAAAGAGAGCAGTTACGATGCCATAAGTATCATCTTTTGAGGCCATCATTTCCACCCATGTATATCTTGAGAAGTCATCAACAACCACCAAGGTATAGCGGTTTCCTCCTATACTTGCGGTTGGGACAGGTCCAAATAAATCCATGTGAAGCAGTTGTAAGCAGGGGTTCGTTGAAGGCACAGTTTTGCTGGGAAATGACTGTTTGGGCTGCTTACCAAGCTGGCATGCTTTACATTTCTTATCATGATGATCAGCCACTTTGGGTAGTCCTTTGACAAGACCGTCCCTTTGCAGTTTTGCTAGATATTTGAAGTTCAAGTGGCTGAGCCGCTTATGCCATAACTAGCTGCTTTCACTAATGTTTTTTGCTACAAAACAGAGGTCAGCAATAGAAACAATATTACTCAAATCTATCATATATACATCACCTGTTCTGTTGCCAGTCATTAGTGTAACTCCAGAAGTTGCATCTTTAATGAAACAATTCATTAAGGTGAAGTTGCAGTTCATTCCTTTGTCACAAAACTGAGATATGGAGAGAAGGTTGTGCTTGAGTCCTTCTACTAGTGACACATTTTCAATAGTCACTTTTCCTCGTTTGATTGCTCCATATCCTACAGTTTCTCCTTTCTTGTTGTTACCAAATACTACTGGGGGCCCTTTCATTGAAATGGTATCACAAAGAAGTTCATTATCTCCGGTCATGTGTCGTGAGCAACCACTGTCAAAGTACCAAAGATCCTTCTTCTTCTTTTCACTACCAGCCATGAAGCATAAAATCTGAAAAATAAACATTAAAGATTTTGGTCCCCCTTATTCCTTGGGTCCTAGGGTTAGCAGCTTTTTGGGACCCACACCTGTCTGACCTTAGGATTTTTACGTCTTTTGGCATTGGGTGTGAACCTTAAAAGACAATAACCAGCACTATGACCATAATCGGCACAAATGACACATTGAATTAAACCGGTTTGACATTGCGGTTTTACAAACCCTTTACTAGTCTTCGGTTTCTCATGTTTTATTGGGTCAGCGGTTTTAGCTTTGACAAAGACTACCTTCTTGAGCTCAACCTTCCTCTTAGGTGCGGCTTTAGGAAAAACAATAGGAATTTCCTTAAACCGACTAGGAGCGGTTTCATTACTCAATACTTCTTTGGTTGCCTCAACCGCTGTGGATTTTTCTTTCCACTTTGAATCTCTCCCAGTCTGGTTTTTAGGATACTCAAAGAAATAATTTTGCTTCTTAATTTCTTGTTTAGAGCCCTTTTTACCAGCATGATACACCTTGGAGGTTTCATTGGTTTGTTTGGGGGGTAACAAACCACCTTCAGCACAGAGACAAGGACACTTGCACTCATCACTGGTTTTGAACCCCAATCCACTTTTATCCGAAGTAGGAATTTGTGAATTTAGGATTTGTTCCGCAGTGACACCAGACTTAGTCCACACATCGGTCACTTTTTAGAGTTCATCCCTTTGTGCAGTAAGATCATGGATTTGAGTTAAGAGGGCCTCGGCTCTATCCTTAAGATAGCGGTTTTCTTCCGCAATAGAAGATATCCCAGCAATTTGGAGTTTGAGGTTTACAATTTCCTCCTTGTGGGACTTGCATTCTCTTTGGGAATCTTCAAGTTCCGCAGTTATTAGTTTATATGCCTTTTTAAGCACAGTGTGTTGTTGACAAATGTGATTCGCACGTTCTAATACCTGGTCATCATGGCTTTGATCTGCTTGAACCTCAGGGAAGCAGTTTGGTGTTGTAGGAGCTTTGCTTGCTCTAGCCTCATGAGTCCTTGGTGAAATTGACTTCATTTGTTGATTTGGCAGTGGAAGGCTTACGTCAATTTCAAACTTTTCTTCAAATCCCATAAGGCAGATATTTGCAATTTCATCTTCATCATCGCTTTCATCTGAATCAGAACCCATCCATGTTAGCGGTTGATCCCCTTGGTCAGCTACCATTCCTCTTCTCTTCACAAACTTCTTGTTGAACAGTTTCTTTGCTGGTGCGGCTTCATAACGCGGCTTGGGACAACATGAAGCAAAGTAAACTGGCTGTCTGCAGTTATAACGGACCAGGTCATCCCTTTTCTTAGGATCCGCAGTCTTGTTAAATCTGGTTGGAGGGACAAACTTTGCTGGGCCTTTGGATGGAAATTGAGATCTATTGTTCTTTCTGAACTTGGTGTATTTCTTCACATATAGATCAACTTCTTCATCATCCATGTCATCAAAATCAACTTGACTAGAGCATGAAGATTGAGATGCTATACTCTGAGAATAAGAACATTGAGGAGGAGTGTATGATTGATGAGACTGCTGATAAGATTGATGAGATTGAGGATAGGGTTGATGTGATTAAGGATAGGGTTGATGAGACTGTTGATAATAATCAGTAGGTGCGGTTTGAGGATTGTATCTGGGTACATTCTGATCAGGAGGTGCCGTTTGCAAGTGGAGGTGAGGTGTGGCTTGATAATGGTCTGGATTGTAAACTGGAGATGAGGTATTGTTGAATGCGGCTAGAGAGAGGGTCTTAAATCTACTTTCGGTTTCATGGACCTCTTCAAGCTTAAATTGAAAAACCTTCAGCATGGCATATAAGTGTCGAAGATCAAGAGCTTTCAAGTCCTTGTTGTCTTCAATGTTAGTAGTCTTAATCAGCCATTTACTACCAAGAGCTTGCATGAATCTCATGTTCAAGTCTGTATTGGAATAGACATGTCCAAGAGAAAAACATACATTTACAATATCAATGAACCTCTCATAGCACTGTAGAAGAGACTCCTTAGGGTCTTTAACAAAGTAGTCAAAGAACCTTCTCTGTTGATAGAGGCGGTTCTTCTTGGTATCTAAATATCCTTCCAGAAAGTCAACTATAGCATCCCAGGTGGCCTTTGCGGTTGTGCAGTGAAGCACCTTTGAATGAGTCCTCAAGTCAATAGCTGAAACTAGCATGGACATAGCTCTTCCATCAAAGTCCACATTGTTGCGGTCTGCTTAAGTCCACTCACTTTCCAACTTCTTTATTTCAGCTTCTTCCCCAGCAGTACCTGCACGTGGGTTAGCTTTCATAGGGACATATGGTCCTTCCGTAACCGCAGTCCACAGTCTACGATCACATGAAATCATGTGTTTCATCATCCTATCTTTCCAAAACATAAAACTATCTTCATCCAGAATCGGTAAGTGATTCGAATTGGATGTTTTCATCATATGGGTGTTTGTGTTTGCCATTGGATCAGCACCCAGCGGTTAATCTTGTAAAAACAAGTTTTGGTGGATATTCTATGATACCACTTGTTGGTCCCAAAGGGCAACAAGGGTATAGAACCGCTAGAGGGGGGGGGGTGAATAGCGGTCCAAACTTTTTCAAAAAATCAACTGAGTACTTATCAGTTTTGTCAACTGCGGTTCAAGGCACTTCAACCAAACTGATAAAATGCACAGCGGAGTTTTGCGGTTTGGCCAAAAGGATAGTTAAAGAGTTTGGCGGTTTGACTCGGGTTAAAAACACTATGATGCAGCCGATAGTGTCAACTTGAAGATCAAAGAAAATACAATTCACTTTTCAAGTCATTTCGTAAATGGATTCAAGTTATAGACCACAAACAGAAAAGTAAAGAACAAGACAGAAAAGTAAAAATCAAACACACAATTTGAAGAGGTTCGTTCTTGAATGAACTACGTCCTCTACCTAGATGGTTAATTTAGAGGAGGTTTTACAAGATGAATCTAAACTCTAAACAAACAATCTAACCTATAAAGCTATTATAACAACCGGTGTATTCGAAGTATATAATCTATGTGATTATATAAATCGGGTGTGTGTGTGTGGAAAGGAATCAATTGCTCTAAGTATCTAAATGATGGTTGAGCAAATGAATAACTTTCTGTGTAAAGGCTGAGTATGAATGGTTGTTGGCTTGAAGCTTGATGAAGGAATTCTGGGTTTGCTAATGATATCTTTGAAGGATTGAATTTCTGGGTTTAAATCTTCAAAGCAAACTTAAACACTTGGGAATATTTCTCTTGAAGCTCAGCAACCTTCATTGTTGAATAATGAAGGCTATTTATAGGCAGTGCACCCTTGTGACTGTTGGACAAAGATTTGATTTAAATCTGAGGGTACAATTGCTGTCGAAATCCCATTGGTTGAGCTGTCATTTTCGTCCTTGGTTTTGTCTTGTAGTCCTAGGTAGTTGTAGCACCACTACCTGACATCCATCCTTTGTTGCAAAAAGGACTAACAGTAAACAATTCAAATTGCTTGGACAAGACCGACATTCCTTGCAGTAACTCCAAGTTAACGTAGAGTTATTTTGACAAGACATAAAACATTCCTTTACGGTTGAAAAGGGAATGTTTGTCTAAGGAATAAATGACTTAGCGAATTTTTCATTAACTGTTCTGCGGTTCCACTAAGCACTGGAGCGGTTCTAAGAATGAACTTGATGTGCGGTTTCTTAAGAAACTGAAGCACGCGGTTTCATGATAGCGGTTCCATCAAGTTTGTATCTGAGGTTCCAAATAAGATTTGATGAACAGTTTCATCAAAGCCACAGAATGCGGTTTGATGAAAGACTTGTGCTCCATGCTGGCGGTTTGAAGATAGCACGAATGCGGTTTGAATAACGAAACCGCTAAGGGTAAACGGAACTATACTCAGCCTAGACAAACAAAAATCTAGAAATGGACTTATCTAAAAATTGAAGTATAACTTCATTACATGCGGTCCTAAAGTCCATAAAAAGACATGTGGCATGGATCAATCAAATTAAGTGGGTGTACTAACAATGAATCCTAACATACTCCACAATGTTGCTAGGGTTCCACTTTTGAATAGCTGTTAACAAACGTGGCAAATTTTTGTAAGAGTCTTCCCAGTCCCCAAATGCTTGAGCTATGGCTTTTTGTTTACCACACCATGCCTTCCGATATGAAATATCCTTACCGTGAATTGCTTTTATTGTTTCCTTAACAAGCGTAAACTTGTACTCAGGATCAGCCTTGATGAATTACATAACTTCTCGTCCTATAAACTGAGCATCTAAGTTGTGATGATCTCCGCTAACATCTGATGCCAAGCAAGAATGTGGACCCTTGTACTTAGTTAATTCCCAATACCCACGATTCTTCAGACTCACATTCACATAGAAATTGCAGGGAAACTCTTTCACCAAACACTCAATAGTCCACTCTCGCGTTGTGTTCCTTTTCACCCTGAACCACATATTTTTCTTAATATGATACTTTTTTATTTCATACTGCACTTCAATCTTCTTTGAGAAGCGAATACCTTTGGCGATTTCATCTCTCTCCGCATTCCATTCTGAAAACTTATATTCATTATTATCATAAATCTCTGATCCTTCCTCAATATCGCAGTAAAATTGATAGTCTCCTCTCTCATAGAGTTGATTCTGCGGCTCATTATAAGTAATGATGTGTGCTCCCAAATCATCACCTTCCCCATCATCACCCTCATTGTCGCTAACATTAGTTGGACTCGTACAATCTTCATATCCAGAATCACCCTCTTCATTTATAAGAAAATCAGCTTCATAATCTACATCATCATCATCTTCACGTTCCTCTACCTCTTCTTCCTCTCCCACTTCCATTTCCTCTTCCTCTTCCACACGTGTTTCAAACTCATCAACATCTCCATCAGTGTAGTAACATGAAGAACCCATCTGAAAGTTATCCATGTCATAAAAATACTCAATTTGTATCGGCTCCTCTCATGTTTCAAACTCATCAGAAGGTACATTATCAACAAAATTCATGACAACATACAACTGCAAGCTACTCATCCCACCTAATTGAGCAGAAATATCAAACATGACTTCCATACACATATCATCCTCGACTGGAAACGGAATATAATTTGCAACCCCATAGCCAACCAGATGAGGATATCTACAAATAACTTTCAACTTAACATTGGTTCAATCTACCCTAATTTTCTTATATAACTTCTTAATCAATTTTTTGTACCTCCATCGAGTTTTTGCTTTAAGTACACATTTCGGCCCCTGCTCAAAATGACTAACTTCAAACGGGTGTTCATCATCTCGTCCCCAATAGCACATGAAAATAAGTGGAACTCCACTCATATTTACTCCTAAACAAATGAATTCGATTGTCAAAATCATAATTTATTAACAATGCATATACAAAAAAACCAACTAATAACTCTAAATTAATTTACATTATACAAATTAAAACATACTCCCTCCATCCCAGCACAAGTAGGACTAGAGGGGTTTGCACACAAACTAAGACAAACTAGTTAATGTGTGGTAGAAAATGAAGAGAGAGAATGAGTGAAATAAATAGTAGTGTTGGTTGAATAAATTGAGTGGTGGAAAATGAAGAGAGAGAATGAGTGGGGTTGAAACATTTCCATTTTGGGTAGTCTCACTTTTAGTGGGACGGCCTAAAAGGGAAATAAGTCTCACTTGTGCTAGGACGGAGGGAGTATAACAAATATTAAAATGTACCTTAAATGCTTTGATTGATTCACCAAATATCGTAGAAATTTCTAGCAATTTTTTTCAGCACTTAGACTCTTGTAATTGGGATATGAAATGGAGAGAAAATATCATAAAATAATGAAATGGGGTGAGAAAGAAAACGGGTGGTGTGGTTTCATCTGAAGATGAAAACGTCATTGCCAAAAACGTTTTTAGAATTTTCTATGTAAAAACGTGTTTGCCAATCACGTTTTCTGGCTGGCTTTTTTTAACCCTAATTGAAGTCGGCACTGGTAATGCCGATTTCATCTTTACAAAACCCTAATCCTAATTACCATTAAACACCGGGTTTTCAACCTAAAAACGTCACTGGTAGTGCCGTTTTCATCCTAAAAACGTCACCACCAGTGCCGTTTTCTTCCAAGGATGTAATTTTGGTACATAGTCGAATTTTGGTGTTAGTTTGGTACATATCTATCCAAAAGGCAATTATTTGAAAAAAAAAATCATCAACGAATTAGCACAACAATGATTTAATTTTTATTTATTTTTCAAGAAATGATTTATATAAGAAATGATTTATATGTTTTTGATTTATACTCCCTCCGTCTTATAAAAAAAAGTCCATATTTGTTTTTGACACGGCAAAATGAATACTTTGCTATTGCTATTGCTATTGCTGTTGCTATAGAATGGAGGAGTATGTTTTTTTATTCTGTGTAGTGCCACCTTCACTTTTTTGCTGTCCGATTCTAGTAATAGAAGTAGACAAGTTGTTTTGCAATGGAAGTGGGTGGAGCCAAATATGTTACAGGCTGCTCATAATACGTGTAGAAGGAATTGGAGGGGTCAATGTTAGTCAAGATTTAATGATGCTCACAGTTAATATGTGCACTATTATTTGATTTTGGACAGATGAGGAAATCGATGTGTCCCCGTTCAATTAATTCGAGTCCACTTGCCCTTAAGTTCGTTCAATATTTTCACATCTGCCATATTAATTTCTATTAGTTTAATCAATGAAAAGGTATGTGATTTTATTTTTATTTTTTAAAAAACTTTGTTTTGTTTTTCGAGTGATTAGAAAAAGGGTCCCATTAACATGTGCACAGTGTTATTTTTATAAATAAATAATTCTTTTATGTATGGTTACATTTTTATAAAAAACTGACATGTTTTTAAAATTTACAATTTTAGCAAATAACTAGAAGTTATTTTAAAATGCATGGTGACGTATTCGTAAAAAATTAGAACTTAGAAACCCAACCTAAAATTAACAATATCACTAACGCTTTGGACACTAGCTAGGTGACAGTCTTTAACACTATCACTCCCATTAGCATTCTTTCACACTAGTGCTAACACTCATTAGCACATGCACTGGCTCAGTAACAAATACTCTGGCACTAACAAAACAAATACACTAACACTTTTTAACACTACCACTCACGCTCTTTTACAACACTCCAACCGAAGAAACTTTAAACGCCCGTTTAAGTTTAAGGGCATAAACGACATGGTTTGAGCTTTTTAAACCTTGTGTGAAGGGGCCAAGCCCAATGGATTTCTTAATTTCGAAATTCCCTTAAATTTGACACGAGGTGTGCCCCGTGGTTCATTCGGAATCATAATTCACTTCTATTTGAGTTCTTAGCCATATATAAAGCTAGAGATAATGGTGTTTTTTTTTTTTTTTTTTTTTTTTGTTGTTGTAATAAGGTTATGCGTGCTCTATTAATGTGTTTGGTAACCAATAACATGAAAAACTCAAAGTAGTATATATAATGGTAAGTCTAAACAAATTATGTAGAGAAGAAGAAAACAAGAAGATATGAAAACAAACACATACAAAAAAATAACAATATACCAGTTTTTTTAAATATTTCATTTTGTTGAATTTAGGAAGACTAATCAAAATATCATGGACGTATACAAGAATTAAAGTTAAGGGGTCAAATTGTTAATTAAAGACTCAATGATAAGCGAGAGAGAAACAACTGGCGAGGGAGAGTGGCGGATATAGGATTTATAGTTAGGGGGGTCAAAATTTTAAATAACGATTTTTTTTAAAAAAAGTACAATATTAAATACAATATGATTTAATGTGGCATGTATAGCCTATTTTTCCACCGGGATTTCAAATTATGATGATAATAATATGATAATTTTACACAAATGTTCTTCTACTCTCATCTTCTTAAAATGAAATCTTCATTTTCAAATACACATGTAAGGCTTGGCCACAAACAATTACACAGCCACAAACAAGACCTATAATTGATAACTCAATGAACCAAATAAATACTAAACTGAGAGAAAAATTATAGAAAAGACAATAGTTTAGAGTTTCAAACCTCCGTGAGAAAGCTCATTGTCTAATGCTAGACTTAGTCGAATCGTATGATGAAGAAATATTGGAGTGAATGATCTGTCATATTCCAAAGTAAAGAGACGTACATATACTTGAGAAAGTAAACCTACTATCCTACAATTACGGCAACTAACAAACCTACTACAATTACGGAAATTAACAAAATACTAGCCTAAAGAATATCCGAAAATATGGCAACTACATATACACCAAAATATACAATATATACGTCTAATACTCCCCCTCAAGTTGGAGCGTGAAGATCTCGAACGCCCAAATTGGAAAGGAAGAACTGCAAGCGGAGGACACCGAGACTTTTGGTATCGGCCAATTGTTGGGATGTATGAACATAGGAAGTAGCAATGTTGTTACTCCGTATTTCGTCACGAACAAATTGACAATCAATCTCGATATGTTTCGTACGTTCATGGAGTACGGGATTAGCGGCAATGTGCATAGCGGATAAGCTATCCGACCGAATAACCATAGGGCCACGCTGAATGACCCCTAGAGATACCAACAGGCCTTTAAGCCATTTTAATTCACAAGTGGCAGCTGCAAGTGCTCGATATTCAGCTTCCGCGGAAGACCGAGAAACCGTTGGTTGTTTCTTAGTTTTCCACGTAATAGGCGAAGAACCTAAAAAAATCAGGTAACCAGTAACAGACCGGCGTGTTACCGGACAACTAGCCCAGTCAGAATCACAATATGCCGTCAATTGTAAGTTAGAATCTGAACGAAGGAAAAGACCCTGACCCAGACTCGACTTTAAATACCGAACAATCCGTAGTGCCGCCTCCCAGTGAGCCACATGAGGTGACTGCATAAACTGTGCAAGAACATGGACAGAGTAACTCAGCTCCGGTCGAGTAATAGTCAAGTAAATCAAACGCCCAATCAACCGACGATACTTGTTAGGTGCATGTAATAGAGGTCCTGTATCAAGTGCAAGACGATGATTCTGTTCTAGTGGGTGCCCTGACGGTTTGGCTCCAAGCATACCCATCTCCGAAATAATATCTAGCGCATATTTGCGTTGACACAAAAATAAACCTTCTTGATTTCTTGCAACCTCAATACCCAAAAAATATTTCAAAGAACCCAAATCCTTCATATGAAAACATTTGCCAAGATAACTCTTAAAGGACCCAATTAATTCTGAATTATTGCCACCAATAATTAAATCATCAACATAAACTAAAACAACCAGTATCGACTCATTCTTTCGATAAGTAAAAAGAGAATGATCAGAACGAGACTGCTGAAACCCATAATTCTTAAGAGACGACATAAATTTAAAGAACCAACACCGTGGAGCCTGTTTCAAGCCATAAAGAGACTTGCGAAGTTTATATACCTTACCCGTATCATTACGAAATCCTGGTGGCAGTCTCATATAAACTTCATCGTGCAACTCACCGTGGAGAAAGGCATTATGCACATCCATTTGATGAAGTTCCCAGTTGGAGGCA
The DNA here is from genome assembly GCA_026119855.1 of Campanula takesimana. Taxonomy (NCBI): domain Eukaryota; kingdom Viridiplantae; phylum Streptophyta; class Magnoliopsida; order Asterales; family Campanulaceae; genus Campanula; species Campanula takesimana. The sequence continues at coordinate 119,863 of JAOWBW010000933.1, read as the reverse complement.
ACTGCAACTGTCAGGAAAGCGCGAACTGTCACCAACTTGGCTACTGGGGCGAAAGTCTCATTATAATTGATCCCCTCAACTTGTCTATTTCCAAGAACCACAAGTCGAGCTTTATACCTTTCTACTGTCCCGTCGGAGTTGTATTTAATTTTATAGACCCCATTTGCACCCTATTGCCCGTTTGCCTTGTGGTAAGTGTTGCAAGGTCCACATATTATTAGACTCTAAGGCCGCAATCTCATCATGCATGGCTTTCCGCCATTTGGGATCCTTTACTGCCTCATGATATGAGGTAGGTTCAACACCTGTACTAACTGCTGCCAAAAAAGCACGGTGACGCACAGAAAATCTATCACAGTTCATATATTTATGTATAGGATACCGAGTACCTTTAGACTTTGGAGGAGATGAAGCACACGCAGGAGGGTATATTTGAGCTGTGTGCACAACGTAGTCTTGTAAGTAAGCAGGTGCCTGTTTTTCCCGATGACCCCTACCCAACTGTTCAATAACCGGAGTGTCAGTCAAACCCGGAGAACTACTCCCCCTCAAAGCCGAACCATCACCCAAAGCCGAAGGACCTGGTTTCTCGGCCAAAACAGTAGCAGGTTGCGGCATCATACTGCCTCCCTCACTCGGCATGGCAGCTTCACCCTCAGCTGCAAATGGCACCTCTACATTCGGTTGAGACACAGAAGTAATATCAAGTGGCTGATCCTCATAGGGAGAGGACGGATCTGGTGCCAAAGTATTCGGCACATCTTGTATAGTATCCATAAATGGGAATATTTCTTCAAAGAACACAACGTCTCGGGAAACAAAAAATTTTCTTTTCTCGAGATCATAAACTTTCCACCCCTTTTGTCCAAACGAATAACCAACAAACATGCAACGGCGTCCTCTTTCACCAAACTTGTCATGGTCTCTCCGCTGATCATGAACATAACAAAGACACCCAAAAACCCGTAAAAGACTATAAATAGGAGGTTTGCCATGTAGAACTTGATATGGGGTCTGTCCTTTAAGGAGACGAGTAGGGGTACGATTAATTAAATGGAAGGCAGTAAGAACACACTCACCCCAAAACCGAAGAGGTAAGTTGGCCTGAAAACGAAGGGCTCGAGCAACATTCAATATATGGCGATGTTTCCGTTCAACTCGTCCATTTTTCTGAGGAGTACCTGTACACGATGATTCAAACAAAATCCCATTGTCACGAAAATAAGGCCGTAAAGGACGCAGTTCAGTACCATTATCACTACGAATGGTTTTAACCTGTTTGCCAAACTGCCGTTCTGTCATAGAGCAAAATTTTTTAACAATACCGGGTACTTCAGTTTTCTCAGCTAATAAATAAACCCAAACAACTCGAGAATAATCATCGACAATAGTCAAAAAATAAGATGCACCACAAGAGGATTTAACGCGGTAATCACCCCATAAATCAATATGAATCAAAGCAAAAGAGTCAACTGCTCTATTATTACTTAAAGGAAAACTATCCCGAGTTTGTTTTGCTCTAAGACAAATATCACAAGGAGATTTCAAACAATCCTTCTCCTTACTGCTCCCTACACTAGGAATGATACTTAAAACAGACTCCGAGGGGTGACCCATCCGCATGTGCCAAAAATGACGAGTCGTCCGACAGGAAACATTATTTGCTTGTGCACTACCAATAGCTCGAAACAAATAGACCCCATTGCGTTGCTCACCCGCTCCAATCAAAGTCCTCGTGGCTCGGTCCTGTATAATACACAAATTAGGAGAAAATGTGACAGTGCAATGTAATTGCGTAACAAGCTGTACAACGGAAATAAGAGTGCAACGCATGGAAGGAACAAATAGGACATCTTCCAAATAGAAATTTCGGCCAAGAGACAGTGACCCCTTTTGTTTTGCCAAAGCTGTTTCCCCATTCGGCATCCCAATCTCACAGTTGGGAATAGAAGATAAATTAGTCAAAAACTCAAGATTACCCATCATATGTTGCGATGCTCCTGTGTCTAACAACCATTCATAATTCTTACCAGAAAGTTTGTCGGAGGAGGTTGGAGTGCAAGCATTGAGAAGATTCACCAAAGTAGATACTTGATCGTTGCTCAAGCCGGAGAAATTACTACGAACGGTCTCTGCAGTCACATGGTTACTAGTCGAAGAGGAAGAGGATCCACCCTTGATGTCAACTGCATTAGCCCTACCACGATTACCCTGTCCACGGCCTCGAGACCCACTGCTACGACCAACCCCAGCCACCCTATTCTTCTCCTCCCACCATTCCGGATACCCGTGAAGTTGAAAACAATATTTCACAACATGTCCAGCTTTCCCACAATGAGAGCACGTACCTGTCTTGTCTCGGAAAACCCTGACTGGTGGTGAAGGTTTTGGTCCAGGAGCAGCGACATCGGCTGAACTGGAATGTCCCTTTGCAGCGAAGGCAACAGCTTCTGTCCTATTTTCGTTTCCCCTAGCTACATCATGCCTGCTTTCTTCTTGAATTATTAAGGAATAGGCGCGGGTAATGGATGGAAGGGGATCGGTACTCAAGATGTTGGAGATTACCGTCCCAAATATGGCCGAATTCAGGCCCATTAAAAACTGGTGAAGCTTCTCGGCTTCCTGTTTCTTCGTCAAAGTAGTCCCTATATTGCAAGTACACCCTCGACAAGAACAGGTAATCGGAGGATCATAATTAACAAGCTCATCCCACATCAATTTGAGTTTACCGTAGTACTCCACCACCGGCAACCCTCCCTGTTTGCAATTAGCAATCTCGGCTTTAAGTTGGTGAATACAAGGTGCATTGCCAACTGAAAATCTTTCTTGAAGATCATCCCAAAGAGTCTTGACCAAGTCGGCATAAGTAAGTGTTGAGCGTAGGGTCGATTCAACCGTATTGAGAACCCATGCCACCACCATGGAATTCACCATAAGCCAATCTTCTGGATCACTTGCATCGGCTGCAGTCACCACACCAGTGATGAAGCCAAGTTTTCTTTTAGCCCGGAGAGCATTCCTCATAGATCGAGCCCATTCGTCGTAGTTAGAACCCTTAAGAATCACTGGTGAAATTATCAAACCAGGATTGTCGGAGGGGTGTAAATAAAATGGAGAGTGATTCGGATCATCATTCTTGATTCCAGAGGATGAGACCTTCGTTGGATCATCTTCATTAGGTATAGTGGCAATCGGCAGCTAGCAGCTAGGGTTTAGGCGCGGATCGTTTTTGGTTCTCTGGTACCATGAAGAAATATTGGAGTGAATGATCTGTCGTATTCCAAAGTAAAGAGACGTACATATACTTGAGAAAATAAACCTACTATCCTACAATTACGGCAACTAACAAACCTACTACAATTACGGAAATTAACAAAATACTAGCCTAAAGAATATCCGAACATATGGCAACTACATATACACCAAAATATACAATATATACGTCTAATATATGACCTCCTTCATTCTCGAGGATGATGATTCGAGTTAGATGACTAACGGGACTTAAAACCTCAAACTGAGTTTGAAGAAGAATAAAATGTCAAGTTTGTTACTAATGACGAACATAAATAAAGAAATTATTTTACAAATCAATGTTTCATTAGGAGTAGCAGAGATTGTAGTAGAATAAATTAAACACGTAATCCCCTTAGGTCCTTGTGACATTATTATTCTCAACTCCAATAACTTTTGTTCACGTATCAACAATACTATCAATCAAAATTTTTAGATTTTTATTAAAATAATTATATTAACCAAAAATCATTGCTCAAAAGTTCCTTAGCAATAACAGCAAAAAAAGTATGAAAAAATATTTTGGGATGGAGAGAGTATTCAATTTACTAGAACCAAAAACTGTTATCAAAAGGACTTCAAAAAGAAGTCATGAAGTGCTCCCATAGACATAGTGTTTATATATGCCTTACCTTTACTAGTAAAGAGATAGCTAGAATTCTTATTCTGAGCACCAACTACTGCTACAATGCTATGCCCTTTTTTACTTCTACCACTCAAAGCAGTTTTCGTCTTTCAATAGCATATGGATAAGTTTCCCATAGGCTCTTGAATCTTGATTTCATCTTGTGGCAATGATACTTGATTTGAGATTTACAAATCTTTATATTCCAATAGCATTATAAGAAATCAATTGGATTTTTTAAAAATTATTTCTAATTCTACAGCCCTAATGTTTTAGGGATTTAGAAATTAGGGGATTTTGGGATTTGAAATTAGGACTAAGGAGGAGCCAATAACGAGAGCCGGGAGAGAAATACCTGTTCGAAGCAACAACAATGGTGCTTGCGCTGTTGCTGGGCGACGTCTTCCTCTATCTCCACACTCTCTCATAATCGCAAAAGTAATCCGAAAACCGAATTAAAACTTTGAAAGCCAACGACAAACTAAATGAATAAGTGAAGGTGTGTTGTGAAAATATTAGTTTATATATGTAGGGGCTAATGTGAATTTTGAGGGGGGTCAATTGTTTTTTTCCAGGGGGGTCAGAGTCATAATTTTAAGTAAACATGAACAACAAATGCTTAGCTTTTGAACTATGCACTAACGTTTGTTCGTGTGGCAAGATTACCTAATAACAATCGAAAGAACAAACAAAATTCCTTTTCTAAAAGGTGAAAATTGTTGAATTCATCCAAAATGCATGGCTTGGGCTTCCCCCCCCCCCCCAAAAAAAAAAGGAGTCAAACCCATCTCCCTCAATAAGTCAAAATCTCGTTTGTGTTGAGTCCCCGCCTTACTCAAAGCATGGCTTTTCAAGATTCTTCCCGCAGTACCCTTACGGCTTGCCGGTCCATTTTTGCTATAGGGAGCAATGGAAGCCCGCTTTGGAGACATTGAAAGAGTTGTGGGTGCCGTGCAGCAAGTAATGAGAAGATTGGAGTACGAACAGGGTCGATTGCTAGGGATCATTGATAGGATGCAAGAAAAGAAAAATCCAAACCTAGAAGGAGAAGTTGAGAAGATGTGGGTCAAAATGGTGCACCCTTGCCTTTACGAGCTCCTAAAAGATCGAGAAAACGATTGGCACCAGGAAAGGAAAAGTGTGAGGGATGAATTGGACTCACAAAGCCGTATTCAGCAGGAAGACATGAGGAACATCCAAGCTTGCATGCACACAGTGGTGGATGCAATCCTAGATATCAGGGCCTACCTCAGAAAACATCCACGCTTGAAAAGTCCCCCCACCAGGCCCGTCTCAAACAACCCCTCCTTTGTTGCTCCAGTCAATGCCCAAATGACTCCGGGACATTGGGGATGTCTACCTCCCCAAGACCAAATCCCAAACGGATGCCTGCCACCAAGAAACAGCCGACCTCGCCCCATAGCCCCCAAACCCTCTCACCGTCAAAGGGCCGCCTCATACCGCCTCTTTCGCGAGCTGGGAACCCCTAGAGCCTCGCTACTTGATCAATTGCTCAAAGAAGGGAAAATCACATTACTTGACCCAACTGTGATCTTATCCGAGCATCCCAGCCAACGGTCCGATGAAACTCAATTTTGCCGCTATCACCAAGGGGTAGGACACTCCACTGGGGCGTGTGATGCCTTGAAAGACAGAATCCAAGCACTCATCAACAAGGGTGTCATTACCAAGCAAGGAGATAAATGGGTTTGAATTGGAAATGTAAGGAGGTGGAAGAAGAAAAAGAAAATGGGAGTGGTCGAGCGTTGTAGGTTCTAGAGAGTCCTTAAAAAAGTCCGTTGTGGACAAAGTCTTTAGTTTTTTTTATGAAAAGCCCTGCGAGGCAATGTTATGTGAAAGGCCACGGAATTGGCAAAGGTCAAGTCAATGTAACCAACATGTCTAGTCTATGATTGTAAAAATCGAGTCTTATGAATGATATGAATCACTTTTACTTCTGTTCTCTCTAGACTTGAGGCATTATCTTGAAAAACGCATTAACTTTCGGAACCGCTTTGATTAATGTTGTCAAATGATTGTTATATCCCCAAAATGATGAGTTGACTCCCAAACGTAATAGTCAACAACGACTCATTCAAGGATGAATGGACCCAAACACAAAAGAGTACAAAATACAAACAATTAATCTTGATATGAATGAATGTTGTGATCAATTGGCATGAAGAAAACCATTAATGGCAAGTCTTCCCTCATACACTTCCCCGATACACAACCTAATACACCTTTCTGAAACAAACTCCTGATGCACATCGAAGGTATCCCGAGACAGCGAAGAGGTGAGGACTAGGGGTGTAAATAGCTCGGTTTAGCTCGGTTTGGGGGAATTTAGAAGCCGAACCGCTAGTGAGCGGTTTGAAGAAATCCCAGACCGAGCTAAACCATTGAAAGTTTAAAACTGAGCTGAGCTAAACCACCATGGTTCGGCTTGGTTTGGTTTGAACCGCGGTTTGAATTTGCGGTTTGGACCGCGGTTTAAACCACAATACATTCCCACATACCACCATAATTCCGAATTCAGGCTATATCAAAAATTTAAGTCCAAACATACACTTAGAATTCATAACATTCAGTCATTCACAAATACTTCAAGTCTAAACACAACTAAAAATTACAATGGTTTGAGCCTAAAATCGAATCTTATTCTTAGCAACAATCAACAAAATGAATCGAAAATTGTCAAAATGATCCTCACTTACCAAATTACAAATAAAAATGGGAGACCGAGGTGGGAGGCTGGGAGCGACGCCGCCGGAGTAAGGAAGGTTTATTCTTAGCAAAAATCAACAAAATAAATAGAAAATTATCAAAATAATTGAAAATCATCGAAATTATTCTCAGCAAAATCAACAAAATGAATCTTATTCTTAGCAAAATCAACAAAATGAATCGAAAATTTTCAAAATTAACCTCACTGAGATCGCCGAAGTGGGAGCGACGCCAGAGTAAGGAAGGTTTGGGAGGCCGAGGTGGGAGCGATGCCGATTAAGGAAGCTGGAAGAGAATGACGAAGGAAGAACTGAGATCGCCGCCTGGAGACTGGAGAGAGAGGGAAAGAATCGCCTCCCTTAAAACAAAGAGATAGATCTGAAAAAATGAGGAGTGAGCTGAGGAGTCATTCGGTCTTAGGGAATTAGGGTTATAAAAAATCTAATGGTAGATATCAATTTAGAATTATAAGATCTATGGTTCATATTTATGGTTCAATGGCTTGGCTTCGTAGCTCAGCTTAATGGTTCGACTTAATGGCTCGGTTTACCGGTTTAGCTTAATGGTTCGGCTTATCGGTTTGAAACCGCGGTTCGGTTTGTATTAGCTCGGCTCGGCTCTGTTCGGTTTGGTTTGAGGGGTTAAACCGCAAGCTAAACCGAGCTAGGCGGTTTGCTAATTTTTGAAACCGAGCTAAACCATTTATGTTCGAAAGCTATGCTAAACCCCACGGTTTAGCTCGGCTCGGTCTCAAACCGCGGTTTGAGCCGAGCTACTGACACCCCTAGTGAGGACGTTGTTGCTCAACTGCCAAGATGCAACTGTGATTGCACGTCTGCAACCAAGCAAAGGGCTTCCCAGATCTTCGAAATCAAAGGAGCCAATGCCCAAGAAAGCAAGCTAGGGCCGATAATTACCTCCTCCCCTTTCAAAAAAAAAAAAGAGGAAAGGAAATTACAAGAGGAAATGCTTGCCTTAAGAGACCCATTCACACCAAAGAGGGTTCATCTATAGAGGCCCATCTCAAAGAGATCACCACAAAGCGGAAGCGAGCAACAATGTCCCCCGAGACGACATCAAAAGAAAGCCAACTTCAGCAAAAGACGGCCTCAAAGCCGAACTACGGCGACCTGACCTCCTCACTTTGAGGGGAACGTAGGCAACCTTCGGGTCCGGTCATAGCATGAAATGAATCCATCAAACATCGGTCCTCCTAAAATGACCCGGTTCTCTTCCCTTGGTCCCTTCAATGACCAATTTCCCAGATAATGACCAACCTCTCCTAAATACACCTCGATCTTGCCATTGATCGAATATGAATCTCAAATGATCACAACATTTGTGGATGTTAAGACTAATTTCTTGAATTTTGACCTAATGCTGGACACGGTTCATTCGAGCAATCATTTTGATGACGTTAACTAAGGCCGACTTCAAATGCCTCGACAAGACTTCTTTTACACATCTTAGGAAAGAGCCAAACACTTGAATTTCTATCCATAGGCTTCCTTCCTTAGAAAAGGGACTCACTCTCGTAAATGCCTATGTGTGTCTATTCGTGTGAGGAAGCAGGATTTGCTTTTGTCCGTGTCAGAGTCAACTATTGCTCCTGTCCTTGTCAAAAGTCGGCTAGGGCACTCCTTTAAGGAGAAGAGGGTGGGAAATGTGAGAAAGGGAAAAGTAATATGGTTGGATGCTTGGGGAGAAAAAACCCATGAGACGAGCGAACCGCGTTCCGAATAGGGGAAGATGCGCACCCAAAAGGAAAGGGCGAAACCCAAGGAGTAGTTTCCGGGCAAAGGCAAAACACTGGGGCTGGCAAGCCATGACTGCGAAACCCAAGGAGTAGTTCCCGGCAAAGTTAAAGCACTGGGGCTGTCAAGCCATAATCGTGCGATGGAAGGGCCAACGAAGAGTCATGCTTTGGGTAAAACGGTTCGAGTCAAATAAGGTCTCCCGTCTGTCAAAATTCCCTAAAATTCCTCAGAAACCTTGGTCAAAAACTCAACCATGCTTGTATGATCCGTACGGCTGGTTTTTCCCTGTAAAAAATAAAATTCGTATCAGCAGCCTGTATCAGCTGACTTCCCACGAGTCAAATTCATTTTCACTTGTCCGAAACCTGTCAGACATGTGTCAAACTTCGCATGATTGAGTCCAAACACATCTCGGGAATCCCCGACGGTCCAGAAATGAACACGAAGCCCTCTCGAGGCCCAAGCTATGCATAAATGGTGAATTTACAAATAAAAGGACAATGTTTTAAACAACCAAGGATAACAAATTTTCATACATGGTTTCGAATAAAACAAACCGAAAGAAAAATTGTTCACATAGGTACATCCTAATCAGAATCTGGGTAAGGATCCTTCGGAGGCGAGTGAAACCACTCCAAGGGGCGAGATGGGTACATGTTGGGGTCGAAGAAGAAGATGGACTCCGCCAAGCTCGAGCCTTCACCCGAAGAGGATTGGCCCGGAAAGAAGGAAGGAGGAACCTGGGAATGAGGACCGGAGTGTCTGATCGGGTGGGGCTCTACACGCTCCAAGGACAAATGAGCAAAAGGATCCGGGGCGAGCTTGTGAAAGCCTGGGTCACGGAGCGAATCCCAAAAGGCCTCCAAATCAGCTCCACCTAAGGTATGGCGACGGACAAAGGATGGGGGAAGCTCTACGCTCGAGGCCCGTCGGAAAGACCTCTCCCCACCACTCACCGAATTTATGCCCGGTGCGAATCGTGATTCAGTCCGAGGCCCCTTGGAGGAGCGCCCAACAAACCTCTTCAGCCACCTTTTGGCCCGTTTCATGAGGGAGGGTTTATCCAACAAAGCTCGCGCCGCAACCTGCACAGGGAAATTAAATTGTTCAGTGGAAGAGATAGGGATATGGGATGAGTGAGTGTGAGAGAAAGGAATGAAAACATGCAACGCCTTCAGGAGCATCCTCAGGTGGGGCCCCTTCTCCATCCATGGATGTGGCCACCATGTGGACCCGACCATCTGAATATATGAATGAGAAGTCCTGCCACATCCGAGGAGCCACCCCAGAAGCCACTACCTGCGGCGACCTCAGCTTTTGGGCCACGAAGCGCCCATACGGCTCGTCGGTAATGAAATCAGTGGTGCTTGCTCCCATAAGATAGGGGTCATCCCTTCGGTCAATCATAAACATAGAGTCAGGAGGATTAATGGGAGCCTTCTGCATAAGCTCGAGCCCGTGCTGCCAGAGCACTCTCTCCCTTAAATAGAAGGCCTCTCCTCGGAACCCCACCAGGAGCCTCCTCTCCCGTGTGACCCGCATGGCCTCAGATAGGTCAACGCCTAGCCCTTGCCCCTCATACCTAGACCAAGGAAAGAGGTTGAGTTCGGCCGGCATGGCGCCCCTCAGCACTGCCCGAATGTCGGCATGGCGAACGGAGACACGCCCCTTGGACCCTCTCTTCTTTCGGGCCTCTTGAGCCCAACAGACCATGGACGAGAATGTAATGGCGGGGTCAACGGTCAGCTCCCATAGATAGCCACCGAAGATCTCGTCGTACCAAGCCTGAAAGGAAAATGGCAAGGGAAACGTTAAGATGCCAAAAACTGGAAAAAGAGAATGAGAAGGAGAAAACAGAATGAGGGAAAAGAAAGAATCTACCTCTAGGGCAAACTGGAAGCAAGGCAAGGACTTGCTTGCTTTCCGGCTAAACTTGTCAAGCTCTATATACAGCTCGGCTAACCCAGCCTCTCCCCAAGCAATACTCCAGACGGTCTCAGGAGTAGTCAATGACCCGAGGAGAGGGAACATGCAGGTAGTGTAGGCATTGGAGAAGAGGGTGTTGCTGAGAAGGAGCCACACATAAGCTCGTCCGAGCTGCTCCGCGGTCACCAAGCCCGCCAAATATTCTGGGATCCTGTCCCGAATGGCCCGCTCAATAGCTTGCACCGTGATCCCCAAGCCCTTGGTAGGGCCCGAGAAGCCAATAAGTGCCTGGATGTCCGGGGACGAGAGTCGATCGGTCCAGATAACAGGCCCGCCACTAAAGGAAAGCCCGGTAATGGCAGAAAAGTCGGCAGAGGTCACGGTCACCTCCCCCTGGCTTAAATGGAAAGTGTGGGTGGTATCCCACCAATGCTCGCCCAAGGCAGTAATGAGCCCAAGACTCCTGTTAGTGCTCGCCAGCTGGCCCACAGCATGAATGAACGGCACCAGGCCGGTACCCTCTACCCAATCTCTCGGACCAGGCTCGTCGCCGACAGGCACGTGCATAGCCTCCCACAGGGAACAGCACATGTCGGGAGATCCCCGAGATTTGGGATCACCGCCCTGCAGGTAAACACAGCAAAGGTATGAATAACACAGATTTAAAATACCAATGCATGTGATAAATGAATGTAATGAGTAAATCATGTGTATAAAATACTTTCTCCCTTTTCAAATTGCGATAAGAGTTCGAGGATGCGTGTATAAAATGTTTTCTCCCTTTTCAAATTACGATAAGTGTTTGAGGGCGTGTCTATAAAATGTTTTCTCCCCTTTTCAAATTGCGATAAGCGTTTGGGGGTGTGTTTGAAAAATGTTTTTTCTCCCTTTTCAAATTGCGATAAGCATTTGAGGGTGTGTGTATAAAATGTTTTCTCCCTTTTCAAATTGCGATAAGCATTTGGGGGTGTGTTTATATAGGGAATGTGCAAAGTTCTGTTTAGAAAGGTGTTATCCTGTCCCAAAAAAAAAAAAAAAAAAACCCGTCCCCATTCCAAGACTTAGTGTCCCGAACCTTCATTAAAATGCGACAACTTGTCCCAAGAAATACTAGCACGCACTTGAATGTGTCAAAATGACTAGTCGAGCCTTATGTACAAGTAGTTTATACACAACGCACTTCGATTTTGGGAAATATAGATAGGCATGTCCAAATGACGCAATGGGTACGTGCTCACGTCCTTAGTGATCCCAACGACACAAAAATGAGGCTAATTTCATGAAATTGTGTCAAGAAATGCAAAGATCTCAAATAGCATGAACGTAGGTCCTAAGACTAGGGAATGCACAAAATGCTCAAATTGGACATGAATCGAGTAGGAAAGGATGATTACCGCTCGTTCGTGACATAGATGGACGTCGGGAGACTTGTAGAAACCCGCTCCCACATCATTTAAGGCAATATGGTAGCCCCGGAAATTCCGGACCATGTCAAGCCTTCTATCCACTCCCCTTGGGTAACCTCTTCTTGCCCGAGCATCCATGAGCAAACCTAGAACGAATTAGGTAGAAATTTCGGAAAAAAGGTGAAGTTATACTCTCGAAAATCGCCTCTCCTTCTATGATTTTCGGCCTGAGTTTTGAAATGTGCAGCAACCATACGTATGGTTGCTTTTTTTGAAAAAGAAGGAGACGCCTCCTTAAGCCGTACAGCTGGTTTGGGCGAGAGGAAATCTCAGCCCACAATTTACACTTTGGCCCCTAGCGCCTTAAACATTGGTTTACCCCAGGTTTCTGAAATAGAACATAGGCCCCCTCCCTTTGGAAAACGTCTAAAATACCCTTACAGCTTGAATTGAACCTAGAAAAATTAGGTTCCCAATGAAAATGAAATCGGGCAGTCCCTAGATGGACGTAAGACCAGATCTTTGATCTGACCCAGCCGTACTTCGTAATCCCAGGTTGAAAATGTGATTTAGCCCGGCCGTACTTCGTAAGCCCAGGTTAAGAATGTGATTTGACCCAGCCGTACTTCGTAAGCCCAGGTTAAGAATGTAATTTGACCCGGCCGTACTTCGTAAGCCCAGGTTAAGAATTTGATTTGACCCGCCGTACTTCGTAAGCCCAGGTTAAGAATGTAATTTGACCCGGTCGTACTTCGTAAGCCCAGGTTGAAAATGTGATTTGACCCAGCCGTACTTCGTAAGCCCAGGTTGAAATTTGATTTAGCTCGGCCGTACTTCGTAAGCCCAGGTTGAAAATGTGATTTGACCCGGCCGTACTTCATAAGCCCAGGTTGAAAATGTGACTTAGCCCGGCCGTACTTCGTAAGCCCTGGTTAAGAATGTGATTTGACCCGGCCGTACTTCGTAAGCCCAGGTTGAGAATGTGATTTGACCCGGCCGTACTTCGTAAGCCCATGTTAAGAATGTGATTTGACCCGGCCGTACTTCGTAAGCCCAGGTTAAGAATGTAATTTGACCCGGCCGTACTTCGTAAGCCCAGGTTGAAAATGTGATTTAGCCCGGCCGTACTTCGTAAGCGCAGGTTAAGAATGTGCTTTAGCCCGGCCGTACTTCGTAAGCCCAGGTTAAGAATGTAATTTAATTCGGCCGTACTTCGTAAACCCAGGTTAAGAATGTGATTTGACCCGGCCGTACTTCGTAAGCCCAGGTTAAGAATGTGATTTAACCCGGCCGTACTTCGTAAGCCCAGGTTAAGAATGTAATTTGACCTGGCCATACTTCGTAAGCCCAGGTTGAAAATGTGATTTAGCCCGGCCTTACATCGTAAGCCCATGTTGAAAATGTGATTTAGCTCGGCCGTACTTCGTAAGCTCAGGTTAAGAATGTGATTTGACCCGGCCGTACTTCGAAAGCCCAGGTTAAGAATGTAAATTGACCCGGCCGTACTTCGTAAGCCCAGGTTGAAAATGTGATTTAGCCCGGCCGTACTTCGTAAGCCCATGTTAAGAATGTAATTTGACCCGGCGCCCAGGTTAAGAATGTGATTTGACCCGGCCGTACCTCGTAAGCCCAGATTAAGAATGTAATTTGACCCGGCCGTACTTCGTAAGCCCAAGTTGAGAATGTAATTTGACCCGGCCGTACTTCGTAAGCCCAGGTTGAATGTGATTTAGCCCGGCCGTACTTTATAAGCCCAGGTTAAGAATGTAATTTGACCCGGCCGTACTTCGTAAGCCCAGGTTAAGAATGTAATTTGACCCGGCCGTACTTCGTAAGCCCAGGTTAAGAATTTAATTTGACCCGGCCATACTACGTATGCACTCAGATTTGAGGACACCTGTCCACAACGGTCATATTTGTGTTATGTGTCTAACGGCTATAAAAGGACACGTGCTCCACTCAACGAGCTCCAGCACATCTGTCCTTGATCTTATCCACAAAGGATTTCCAACGGCTAGTTTTTGGGGCTCTACTATAAATACCCCATAACTTCAACCATTTGAAGTTGCTAAGCTATTCTGAATTTCTCTCATAAGCATTTGTTGAAGATTTGAAGATTGCTCATTGAATTCCCAGATTTCTCAAGAACACCTTCATACCTTCATACTTAGCCCAGATCCTCAAGAAAAAACACTTTCGTTTTATTGTGCTCTAAATCTCATATATCTAAAGAGCATTGAAACTAAGAACACACACACACCTCTTTAAGTTTGATCACTTAGATCTTTCTTTAAGAGATACACCGGTTTTTGTCTAGGATTTGTTCTTTCATAGATAATAGATCTTGAGTTAGTGTAAAGCTCAAATGTTGTAATTTGTAACACTCACTCATATTATAAGATCTCCATTAGAAATCCAAGACTAACCATATTGGTAGAGGACGTAGATCATTTCCCAATCGAACCTCTCCAAATAGCGCGTATTCATTTTTTGTCATTACTTTCAAGTTATTACCTTATCTTACTATTTGCTTGTTTATTCATTGTAGATTTATTGGATTCAATTGTGTTGTGTTTGTTGATCATTTGCCTTAGTTCCATCTTTCACTCACTTTGAGCCAAAATACTTTGAGTTTGTGTTGCGCCCCCTTTATCATCTTTGCGCCAATTTACATAACTAAATTCCGCTGTGCATTTCACTCACTCACTTATGCGCATTTCATAACGCTTAATTGATAAAGTGCGCATTTGCAATTGAGTTTATCAAGGGTACGAAAAGAATTTTAAAACAGTTATTCACCCCCCCCCTCTAGCTATTTTTATACCCTTGTTGCCCCTTTGGGACCAACAAGTGGTATCAGAGCAAACACCTTTATAAAACGTTTTTGTTTTTCAAGCTTAACAGCTTGGGTGCCGATTCGAAATGGCAAACTCAAAACCTATGGCAACTGCAAACTACACTCACGTTCCAGTCTTTGATGAAGATCATTTTTATGTGTGGAAATTCAGCATCTTGACCCATCTCAGCTCAATCGATGAAAGGCTTCATGACACCGTGGTTTATGGACCTTACATCCCAATGAAAGAGAATCCAAATCTGCGCACCAACGCTGCCCAACCAACTGTTCAGAAACCAAAGGAAGAATGGACTGAAGAAGAAATTAGAAGAGTTTCAAATGATGGGAAATCAAAAAACATTCTCCTGAGCACTCTAAGCACAGCTATGAAACAACAAGTCATACATTGTGCTACTTCCAATGAATTATGGGATGCTATTGAAGAGCATATCGAAGGAGACATTGTTTGCAAAGAGAACAAGAGATATGAAGCACAAAAGAGATTCAACAATTTCTCTCAACTCCCAGGTGAAACCTTAAGACAGACTTATAAACGCTATTGTGAAATTATTAATCTATGTATTTCACTTGGAAAGAAATTCTCAAACAAGGAATTGAATGTTAATTTCCTTGCTGCTTTTGGATCAAGATATCTCCATAAATCTAGCGCCCTTGAAGACGCTGGAACTTTGGATGATTGGACCTTAAGGAACCTTTATGCAAATCTCAAGGTTTACGTGCTCAAACTTCAGCGCATTAGTGAAACTGAAGGAAAGTCAAAATCTATCGCAATGGTGGCGCAAAGAGAGGAAGTGCCTGCGCCAGTGCATGTTGAGAAAAGTTCCGATCCTAAAATTTCTACTTCTGAGCTATTAGACATGGATGATGAAGACTTCGCTTTATTTGTGAAGAGATTCCAGAAGTTCAGAAAATTCTCAAAACCCAGCTCATTCAGCAAAGCTCAACGATCTACCAGCAGAGCTCCTCCAAAATTCACAAGGAGCAGTGACTCAAAAAGGAAAGAAGACCTTGTTTTGTTTTAATTAAAGGAAACCAAGACATTTTGCATCGAGCTGCCCAATTCTCAAGTTCGAGTACATGCAGAAAAAGAGCAGCCACACTCCTAAATTCAATCGTCACAAAGGAATGGTTGCTGAGGAAGAATCTCCATCAAATGATCGGAACACGTGGATTGAAACAGACTCGGAAGAGAGCGATGAAGATTCTGATGATGGACTCGTGTGCTTGGTGGCAAAAGATGATGATGATTATGATTCTAATGATGACTACTCAAAGGATGTTCCTGACATGAAAATCTTGAATAAACCTGTTAAAAAATCTGCAGGTTATCAAGAGGTGAAAAAGAAGAAAGGACCAACCATCAGCGAGCTCATTGAACAAGGATGTCTCACTCCGGCTCAAAGTGATGGTGGACTGTTATTCTCCAGATGTGATCTGAGCGCAAGAAGCAAGCTCAGAAAAGGAAATTACATTAGACCACAAGTCGAACCAATTCCTAAAATCAATCATGATGAGGACATTGAAAAGCAAGAAAAATTGTTCAAAGAGGCTGAAAAGGTAATCAGTCGATTTAGTGATATGAAGGAAGCTTTAGCACTATCATGTGATGAAATTTCCCAGCTTAAGATCGAGAAATCTCTATTAAAATCTGAACTCACCCTCCTTAAGGAGCAGATAAAGAGCATGACTCCTCTTACTGTTAAAAACACTTATCTAACAGAACAAAACTCATTACTTAAAGTTCAAAACGATGAATTGGTCACTCAAATTACTGATCTTAAAAAGATTACAAATAAGTGGTCCAACTCTCGTGTCACTATGGACAGCATCTTAGAGTCCCAAAAAGCCAGTGGTGATAAAGGAGGCTTGGGATTCACATCAACTAGTAACAACTTTAAGTGTGATGTCTGTGTTGAAAGAGACATTGAATTTACACCTCAGCAAACTCATGAAATTCCCAAGGAAAAATATTCTAATTCAATGGGTAAAGGACAGGGATAAGGCAAAAGACAAACATTCCATTATGTCTACCCAAACGAATCAATTTGGGAAAGCTAAAGGGAAGGAAGTAGCTACAGATGAATCATCCTCTAGCAAAATCATTCTTGAAACAAGGCGCGCTCCTTCTATGAGTGAACATTATGCGCCTAAGAGCCACGTGCCTCATCGCCGTGTGGCTCCTAGCCCTATGCGCCCTCCTAGAAAAAGCGCTCCAAAATTTCAAAAGAATGATTTTGTGAAGGCTAGTTCATCTGACCCAAAGAAGAATGCTATCCCAAAGAAAAGTAAAGAGTTTGTGAAAACTCACGTGATTGGTGGCTTTCATCATTGTTCCATTTGTGATTGTTCTGGACATAAGGCCGTGGAATGCCTTTTGCGATTCACTCCCAATGCCAAAGGATGTAAAAATCCTAAGGTCACGCAAGAGTGGGTTGTCAAGAGTTGCTAACTCTAGGACCCAAAAAAGAATAAAGGGGACCTGCTTTAATGTTTATATTTTAGGTTCTTTGCTTTATGGCTGGATATTTAAAAGCTAGAACGTATGAATGGATTCTCGACAGTGGGTGTTCACGACACATGACTGGAGATGAATCTTTACTTGAAGATGTTCATGAAGAAAGAGGTCCCTCAGTAACATTTGGTGATAATAACAAAGGACATGTTGTAGCATATGGAAAGCTTAAGAAGGACAAAGTGTGCATTGAAAGAGTCTCTCTTGTTGAAGGGCTCAAGCACAATTTATTATCCATATCTCAATTCTGCGACAAAGGATTAGAATGCTATTTTACCTCAAAGAAATGTCTTATCAAGGATGGAAAATCTGGAGCTACATTACTCACGGGATATTGTAAGACAAATATTTATATTATTGATTTCCAAAATATGAACTCTAGTACTAATCTTTGTTTTGTAGCTAAAAGTTTGAGCAAAAATAGTTGGCTGTGGCACAAGCGCTTAAGTCACTTGAACTTCAAGTATCTATCTAAACTCAGCAGGAATAATCTTGTTAAAGGACTTCCCAAGGTTGCTAATCATCATGACAAGAAGTACGCCGCGTGTCAACTTGGCAAACAACCAAAGCAATCATTCTCCAGCAAGACAAATCCCTCAACTACTAGATGCTTGCAACTGCTGCACATTGATCTATTTGGACCAGTTACCACTGCAAGCATTAGAGGAAACAAGAACACTCTAGTTGTGGTGGATGATTACTCAAGATATACGTGGGTGGAAATGATGATCTCAAAAGACAATTGTATGACATTCTAACCACCTTATTCAGACTGCTCTAAACCCAAAAAAAAGATGACATCATTAGTGTTCGATCCGACAATGGAACAGAATTCAAGAACAACGGTGTTGCTCGATACTGTGAAGATCATAGAATAGATCACAACTTTTCAACAGCTAGAGTTTCTCAACAAAATGGTGTTGTGGAGAGGAAAAATAGGACGTTGATTAAAGCGGGAAAAATAATGATAGCTGAAGCCAAATTGCCTACGTACTTTTGGGAAGAAGCTGTCAATACCGCATGTTTTACTAAAAATCGCTCCCTTATCAACAAACTTCACAACAAGACTCCGTATGAACTTTGGCGTGGTAGAACTCCCAACATTGCTTTCTTCAAGATCTTTGGTTGCAAATGTTATATCCTCTACAACATAAACGAACATAGAGGTAAATTCGATGCCAAAGCTGACGAAGGTATTTTTGTTGGGTATACCAAACATTCTAAAGCTTTTCGTATTTTTAATAGATCTATATTAGTGATAGTTGAATCTGTACATGTTACATTTGATGAACATTCTCTCCTTGAGCCACATTTGGCTCCAAATGTTGCTGATGATTTTGTTGAGTTTATTGAGACAGGTGCTCCCATTCTAGTTGCGCCTATACAAGATCAGAATGCATCAACTCAAGAAAATCCATCTACATCAGTTGCGCCGAATTTTGATTATAGCGCACCGAGTGAAGATTCAGTTGCACCGTACAATACGCCTGACGTTTCCACTCATGCGCCTCACTCTAATGCTGCACTTGGTGTCACTCCCACTTTCAATTTTGAACCAGTTCAACCCCCTAACTTTGATGATTTTGAAGCTGGTGAAGATGCACAAATTGAAGACCTTCAAGTTACTACAACCCAACCTAACTTACCTCCTGAAATTCATGAAGTTAGAGGTCACCCAATCAATAACATCATTGGTGATCTACATGTTGGTGTTCGTACAAGGAGAGCTACAAACTTTAATGCTTACACTGCACTTATCTCTCAAATTAAACCGAATAAGGCAGATGAAGCGCTCCAAGATCCAAATTGGGTTGTTGCAATGCAAGAAGAACTCAATCAATTTGAATGATGTAAGGTTTGGACTTTTTTTCCAAGACCTCATGATTAAGGAGTGATTGGTACGAAGTGGGTGTTCAGAAACAAGATGGACGAGAATGGAACAATCACAAGAAACAAAGCAAGATTGGTTGCGCAAGGCTATAGGTAAGAAGAAGGAATTGATTACGATGAAACTTTCGCGCCCGTAGCAAGACTTGAAGCTATCAGAATCTTTCTAGCTTACGCCGCTCACAAGAACTTCAAGTTATATCAAATGGATGTGAAGAGCGCATTTCTAAATGGTGAACTCCAAGAACAAGTCTACGTAGCTCAACCACCTGGGTTTGAAGATTCACAATTTCCAAATCATGTCTACAAACTCCAGAAAGCTTTGTATGGGCTCAAGCAAGCACCAAGAGAATGGTATGATACGTTATCCAAGTTTCTCATTGAGAAAGGCTTCACGCGCGGTAAAATCGATACAACTCTTTTCATTACCAAACACAATGGTCATAAATTACTTGTTCAAATTTACGTTGATGATATTATATTTGGTTCTACTAATGAATTGTTGTGCAAGCGCTTTGTGAAACTAATGAAGAGCAAGTTTGAAATGAGCATGATGGGAGAACTTAATTTCTTGCTCGGGCTTCAATTCAAGAAAATGAATGAAGGCATTTTTATTAATCAAGCCAAGAATACAAGGGATCTAATCAAAAAGTTTGGACTTGAAAATGCTAAAGCATACGACACTCTAATGGCTACCGGCAACAAACTCGACAAAGACTTAAAAGGTAAAAAGGTTGATCAAACACTCTATCGAGGTATGATTGGCTCACTCTTTTTGTAGGGTTTCGATGTAACATGCGCAGCGGAATATAGCAATTTA
Organism: Campanula takesimana; assembly: GCA_026119855.1. Taxonomy (NCBI): domain Eukaryota; kingdom Viridiplantae; phylum Streptophyta; class Magnoliopsida; order Asterales; family Campanulaceae; genus Campanula; species Campanula takesimana. The sequence continues at coordinate 100,052 of JAOWBW010000933.1, read as the reverse complement.
AAATTTTGAAACCCAAAGCCATGGATCCGTTCATATGATTAAATCAAATACAACATAAGAATAAAGGAATAAACTAACCCTTGATGGCTATCAAATTCTCTTGGTCTTTGGTGGAGGTTTGAAGATTTGATCACGATCACAAAGCTTGAACACGAACTTTGAAGATGATGGTTTTCACCCTCTAGCGGTATCCACACTTCGAACGAATATCAAAGGAGCTTCTTTGATCTTGGTTGCTAGACCAAATTGTGAAACACTTTTTCACAATCAAAAGAACTATATGGAATTTATTTTGTGTATTATTTTGTTCTTCAACCAAGAATGTCTTAGAACAAAATAAACCCTCTCTCAAACTCTTTGAGACTCACAAAATCATTAGCCTTGAGTGCTGGCCGAATTTGGTCTTTTATATACAAGTGTGACCTATTCCAAATAGGAAACTTGTGTCAAAATCCGTCCAAAATTCGTTTCCTAATCAAATTAGGAATCTGCCACCCGACAGTATTGTGCGGCCGCCCAAAACCCTCTGTGCGGTCGCACAACTATCTGAAGCAAAACTGGTACAAAATTGAGCAAAGTGTGCGGCCGCCCAGTCCATACTGTGCGGTCGCCCACTTCTCAGAATGTCCAGAATTTCCAAAATTCCAATGTAGTCCTTTTAAAGATTCGTTCTATTGTGTGTGACCCTCTAGGATTATACTAAGTTGGCAATGGGTTCAAACATGAAACCATAAGATATGATTAGGTTCTAGCAAACCGTCACACCTACCCAATTAGTATAACTAGATACAAGTTCGCATTCCTCTTAGAATATGTCATAATCCTTTTGTCCACGATATCATTGAACACAAGTCATGGTCAAAGAGTCAACTTGTTTTGTTCAATACTTTCTCGATTCCGAATATGTTGATAATCCATATGTCATTGATCCAATCAATTCATTTGAGTCCGGCCGAACATTTCATCAACATCATTCCTACGAGAGGCCCAAGCTTGATATCTCTCCGAAGAGGGACAAATCCATTTAGCTTATTATTCTTCCCTACGTGAATCCGATTATGCCAATCATACCCTTTATAACTACTCGGTTAAAAGTAGCGTTTGAATATGTCAAACATAATGTTCATCAAGTGGAAGACTATAATAACTTCATGTCTAAGGATTCAAATGACATAACTAATATGAGATATATGTACGACATAGACCATGACATAAATCTCATAGAGCGGGTCATGTCCAGTACCTTGTTCCAAACAAGTACCCATAAATCTAACATGATCATCCCATGATCATTTAGCCTTTATACTAGTGCTTAACAAGTACTAGGGACGGAGATTATTATAAGTAAACATGAACAACAATAATAATCAAAAGATCTCTTTATTGATATGAAATAAATGATAACAGTTACAACGTTTATTAAACGTGCCTAGGCCACCACTACTAACAATCTCCCACTTGCCCTAGGCCCAATCTCCCATGTATCTAATACCCATGGACCTAACATGACCATCATGTTTAGCTTGTGGAAGTCCCTTTGTTAGCGGGTCCGCAACATTGTCATCAGTAGGTACTCTGCATATATTTACGTCTCCCCTATCAACGATCTCTCGAATGATATGAAAACGCCTAAGTATGTGTTTGGATTTCTGATGTGCTCTTGGTTCCTTTGCTTGAGCAATAGCACCATTATTATCACAATAAAGGTCTATTGGATTAGCAATACTAGGAACCACTTTAAGTTCAGTTATGAACTTCTTAATCCAAACAGCTTCCTTTGCAGCATCCGATGCAGCAATATACTCAGCTTCTGTTGTAGAATCAGCGGTTGTACTTTGCTTGGAACTCTTCCAGCTTACAGCTCCACCATTTAACATAAACACAAAACCCGATTGCGATCGGCTATCATCTTTGTCGGTTTGGAAGCTTGCATCCGTGTAAGCATTTACAATGAGATCATCTTCCATTCCTCCATAAACCAAAAACGAGTCTTTAGTTCTTCTCAAGTACTTAAGAATCGCTTTTACAGCTACCCAGTGATTTTCGCCAGGGTCGGATTGGTATCTACTTGTCATGCTCAAAGCATAAGATACATCCGGCCTAGTACAAATCATGGCATAAATGATGGACCCAATTGCCGAAGCATATGGAACATCATTCATTTTCTCACGCTCATCTTTTGTCTTAGGACATTGAGTCTTGCTTAGAGAAACTCCATGTAACACGGGCAAGGTGCCTCTCTTAGAATTTTCCATACGGAATCTTCTAATGACCTTGTCAATGTATGTACTTTGGCTTAAACCAAGTAGCCTCCTTGATCTATCTCTATAGATCTTAATGCCAAGAATATATGCGGCTTTACCCATATCTTTCATTGCGAAGCACTTTCCTAACCAAGTCTTCACAGACTGAAGTGTAGGAATGTCGTTTCCAATGAGCAATATGTCATCCACGTATAAAATAAGGAATAGCACTATGCTCCCACTAATCTTCTTGTATACACAAGGCTCATCTTCGTTCTTGATGAAACCAAACTCTTTGACCGATTCATCAAAACGGAGATTCCAACTCCTAGAAGCTTGCTTCAATCCATAGATGGATCTCTGCAATTTGCATACCTTAGAATCTTGTTCAAAACCTTCTGGTTGTGTCATATACACATCCTCTTGAAGTTTTCCATTCAGGAAAGCGGTTTTGACGTCCATCTGCCATATTTCATAGTCATGATATGCGGCAATGGCAAGCAAAATTCTTATAGACTTGATCATTGCTACGGGTGAAAAGGTCTCATCATAGTCAATACCATGAACTTGCCTATAACCCTTTGCTACAAGCCTAGCTTTGTAAGTATGCACCTTCCCATCCATGTCAGTCTTCTTCTTGAAGACCCATTTGCATCCTATGGTTTTTACACCTTCGGGCGCATCAATCAAATTCCAAACTTGATTGTCTTGCATGGATTGTAATTCGGATTCCATGGCTCCAAGCCACTTGTCCGAATCAGGAGAAGACATCGCCTCTTGGTAGGTTGACGGTTCATCATTCTCAATGATTTCTACCTCATTACTATCCGTTACGAGAAATCCATATCTCTCGGGCTCGGATCGTAACCTACTAGATCTGCGAGATGCTTGTGTATTTTGAACAGGTTCCACAACTCCTTGTGGTTCTTGTTCTTGTTCCACTATTGGTTCAATGTTATTTTCTGGGTCTCGAACTTCAAGATTTATTTTACTCCCACTGATTTTTTTGGAGAGAAACTCTTTCTCTAGAAAGACACCAGTTCGGGCAACAAACACTTTGTTGTCCTTTTGGTTGTAAAAGTAATATCCTTTAGTTTCCTTAGGATATCCCACGAAAATACATTTATCAGATTTGTGTGCTAGCTTGTCGGAGATAAGTCTCTTGACATAAACTTCGCAACCCCAAATCCTCATGAAAGACAAACTAGGTTTCTTTCCACTCCACATCTCATATGGAGTCTTTGGAACCGATTTAGTTGGAACTTGATTTAGTGTGAAAGCAGCGGTTTCTAGGGCGTAACCCCAAAAGGATATTGGAAGATCAACTTGACTCATCATTGATCGAACCATGTCTAACAAAGTCCGATTTCTCCTCTCAGACACACCATTCCATTGTGGTGTTCCGGGTGGAGTCAATTGTGAAACTATTCCACAATTCTTTAGATGATCATCAAATTCTTGACTCAAGTATTCTCCACCACGATCTGATCGAAGTGCCTTGATACTTTTGCCAAGTTGTTTTTCTACTTCATTTTGAAATATTCTAAATATCTCAAATGCTTCACTTTTATGTTTCATTAGGTAAACATACCCAAATCTACTATAATCATCAGTGAAGGTTATGAAGTATTGAAATCCTCCCCTAGCATTGCTACTTAATGGTCCGCATACATCGGAATGTATCAACCCCAATAAGTCGCTTGCCCTTTCACCCAACTTGGTAAAAGGTGTCTTAGTCATTTTTCCAAGAAGACACGACTCACAAGTATCATATGACTCTAAGTCACATGAACCCAAAAGTCCGTCCCCATGGAGTTTTGAGATACGCTTCTCATTAATATGACCAAGACGGCAATGCCATAAATAAGTATGATTTACATCATTAGGTTTAGATTTCTTATTTACATGATAGACATTATTTTCATTCTTGACATCCAAGATATAAAGGCCATTAAATGAATTAGCAATACCATAAAGCACATCATTTAAATAAATAGAAAATTTCTTATTCTCAATAAGAAACTTAAAACCTTCATTATCCAAACAAGAAATTGAAATAATATTTCTGCTTAAATCCGGAACATAATAACAATTGTTCAAAACAAGAATTAATCCGGAAGGTAAAGTGACTTCATAAGTCCCTACGGCTAATGCAGCAACTCTTGCTCCATTCCCCACGCGTAGATCTACTTCACCTTCTTTAAGCAGTCTCCTATTCTTTAGTCCCTGCACATTTAGACAAATGTGAGAACCACATCCGGTATCCAATACCCAAGAATCAGTGGTAGAAAGGAGAATATCTATCATATAGATACCTGAAGTCGACGCAGCCTTGCTGCTCTTCTTCTTCTTTTGCTCTTCCAAGAAAGCCTTGCAATTACGTTTCCAATGACCAATTTCTTGACAATGGAAACAGATTGCATCCTTTTGTGAATCGGGTTTTGCCTCAGAAGCCTTGGCAACCTTTGCCTTGCTTATCTTGGGTTTGACAACTTTTGCCTTACCCTTGCCTTTGGCACCAGGCTTCTTCCCATCATGAACCAAGAGCACGGGAGAACTTTTCTCCACAATTTTCATCTCTGCAGTTTTGAGCATCCCATGCAACTCAGAGAGATTCTTATCCATTCCATGCATGTTATAATTCATTACAAACTGATTATAACTTTTAGGCAATGAATTAAGAATGAGATCCGTGGCTAGCTCCAATGGGATTGGATAGCCAAGTTTCTCAAGGTGCTCTACATAACCTTTCATTTTAAGAAAGTGAGGACTCACTTGTTTCCCTTCATTCATTTTACTAGTAGTGAATGCAACAATGGTCTTGTACCTCTCTTGCCTAGCTTGCTCTTGAAACATGGTTCTCAACTCCACGCCTATCTCATAGGCTTCCAAATGTTCCAAACTTTGTTGGAGTTTTGAACACATAGCAGCAAGCATGAGACAACTTACATCTCTAGAATCATTACGATGTTTCTTGTAATTGTCTCTTTCTACCCTAGGGGCAGTAGGCGGTGGTTCAGCAGGAAGAGGCCCATCGAGAATGTACAACTTATCTTCTTGCCTAAGAACGATTCTTATGCTACGGATCCAATCCATAAAGTTAGTACCATTCTCTTCGAGCTTATCCTTCTCAAGGATCGATCGCAACGACATTGATTGAGTGTTATTAGTCATTATCTACAAATATGCAAAATTTCCAAAATTTAATAAATACCGATTTTCATTAAAGAGATAAATAATGTATTTTTCAAACAAAATACTCCCACTAAATCATATAACCTTCATATACATCCAATGTATAATATAATTTAAATGGGTTAAGATCCAACTTTAATTTAATTTCAAGTCCGCTAAGGCAGATTACACAAAATCAAATTAATTAGGTAGACAACTCTTGTCAATCATATCTCATATCACTCTTAGTTCCTTTTATGAGATTCTTTAAGAAATCCAATTTCAAAAAGCATGTTAAACCTCATCTTTGCCTAGGCCCAAAACTGTTTTGACGCCCAATTAAGTCTAACCATTTTAAACGCATAGTTAATGTGTCCCGCTAGGGCGTGCCCACATTATCTATCTTGCTCATACATAAATAAATCTAAGGCATCTCGCTAGGGCGACTCTACATTAGAGTCACTTATGTACTAACAAGTGTTTTAATCATGTCATGGCAATAAAAGACTTAAAACTTTCTTTGAAAGTTCATCACATATAGCATATAACACATTTATGAGCACATAATATAAACATGTTACACATCAAGTTTAGCCACTAAATTAATCCCCATTAATTTAAGCATGGTATTTATGTGTCATTAGTTTCTCTATAATTATGAGGATGAGACTATTTCAACTTTGGTCATTATCTCCAAATCAAGACAACAAGAAGTGCGGTCGAACTAAGAACCACAATCCCTCACTAATTCAAGAAACCAAGAAAGTAGTCCATGTGGCCGAAACTAAGCAATAGATGGTCTCGATGAACGTAGGCCAATTGCATTCACAATTCCACATGGATCTCCAAACTTTGAATCAAGAATTTTGTTTCTCAATTTTAGCAATTATGAACTCTTCATAATTCTAACTTCGTTTGATCTTTGAAACTTTGATTGCGATCAATTTTGGGAAACACAATCTCGATGAACGCAGATTAGCCATCCAAAACTTGAACCAATCTAGGAATCACAAGACTAAAACAAATAGGAAAATCAAACCCCAAGATCCACACACAAACCAACTACCCAAAACCCATTCCAGATCAGCAGGTCTGGATTGGTTCTGTTATTGGTTTTGTTGAACCTCTCGAAAATTCCAAATTCTGATTTTTTGAGCAAAATCAGACATTCTGATCTTGGCGTGCGGCCGCCCAAAATACCTGTGCGGTCGCCCAAAAAACAGTGCGGCCGCCCAGTATCATCCGTGCGGTCGCCCGGTTCAATCAGAATGTGCAGAATTTTAAGTTCGAAAATTTTGTCTCAAAATTGTTTTTTCCTGATTATTAAAACTTTGATTCAATCAAAAATTAATAACCAACAATTCTGAATCCACCATAATTTATTTATTGCGATTGAATCGTGCGATTAAAGTTGCAAAACAATAAACCACATAAAATCACATAACACATAAACATCACATATTCCAATATTCATATCATGCAAGGCACATAAACAATTTATATACACATAACATGATCTAGGTATTGATATAATCAACATGAACGGGGCTCTGATACCACTGTAGGGTTTCGATGTAACATGCGCAGCGGAATATAGTAATTTAAAATTTTGAAACCCAAAGCCATGGATCCGTTCATATGATTAAATCAAATACAACATAAAAATAAAGGAATAAACTAACCCTTGATGGCTATCAAATTCTCTTGGTCTTAGGTGGAGGTTTGAAGATTTGATCACGATCACAAAGCTTGAACACGAACTTTGAAGATGATGATTTTCACCATCTAGCGGTATCCACACTTCGAACGAATATCAAAGGAGCTTCTTTGATCTTGGTTGCTAGACCAAATTGTGAAACACTTTTTCACAATCAAAAGAACTATATGGAATTTATTTTGTGTATTATTTTGTTCTTCAACCAAGAATGTCTTAGAACAAAATAAACCCTCTCTCAAACTCTTTGAGACTCACAAAATCATTAGCCTTGAGTGCTGGCCGAATTTGGTCTTTTATACACAAGTGTGACCTATTCCAATTAGGAAACTTGTGTCAAAATCCGTCCAAAATTCGTTTCCTAATCAAATTAGGAATCTGCCACCCGACAGTATTGTGCGGCCGCCCAAAACCCTCTGTGCGGTCGCACAACTATCTGAAGCAAAACTGGTACAAAATTGAGCAAAGTGTGCGGCCGCCCAGTCCATACTGTGCGGTCGCCCACTTCTCAGAATGTCCAGAATTTCCAAAATTCCAATGTAGTCCTTTTAAAGATTCGTTCTATTGTGTGGGACCCTCTAGGATTATACTAAGTTGGCAATGGGTTCAAACATGAAACCATAAGATATGATTAGGTTCTAGCAAACCGTCATACCTACCCAATTAGTATAACTAGATACAAGTTCGCATTCCTCTTAGAATATGTCATAATCCTTTTGTCCACGATATCATTGAACACAAGTCATGGTCAAAGAGTCAACTTGTTTTGTTCAATACTTTCTCGATTCCGAATATGTTGATAATCCAAATGTCATTGATCCAATCAATTCATTTGAGTCCGGCCGAACATTTCATCAACATCATTCCTACGAGTGGCCCAAGCTTGATATCTCTCCGAAGAGGGACAAATCCATTTAGCTTATTATTCTTCCCTACGTGAATCCGATTATGCCAATCATACCCTTTATAACTACTCGGTTAAAAGTAGCGTTTGAATATGTCAAACATAATGTTCATCAAGTGGAAGACTATAATAACTTCATGTCTAAGGATTCAAATGACATAACTAATATGAGATACATGTACGACATAGACCATGACATAAATCTCATAGAGCGGGTCATGTCCAGTACCTTGTTCCAAACAAGTACCTATAAATCTAACATGATCATCCCATGATCATTTAGCCTTTATGCTAGTGCTTAACAAGTACTAGGGACAGAGAATATTATAAGTAAACATGAACAACAATAATAATCAAAACATCTCTTTATTGATATGAAATAAATGATAACAGTTACAACGTTTATTAAACGTGCCTAGGGCACCACTACTAACACTTTTATCTTACTGCTAGTAGGCCTGATATAATGTTTAGTGTTTGGGTTTGCGCTCGTTATCAATCTGACCCTAGAGATGCGCATTTTATTGCTATGAAACGTATTATACGATATCTTTTGGCATTGTTAACCTTGGACTTTGGTACCTCAAAGATTCAAATTTTAAACTTGTAGGTTATTCAGATGCATATTATGCAGCGTGCACAATTGACAGGAAGAGCACAAGTGGCACTTGTTATTTCCTCGGATATCGACTTGTGTCATGGGCAAGTAAGAAACAAGCTTCAGTGTCTGTCTCAACTATGGAAGCAGAATATATCGCTGCTGGAAGTTGTTGCTGTCAGATATTATGGATGAAGCAGCAATTGGTGGATTACGACATCATTGAAGAAAATTGTCCCATCTACTGCGACAATACATCAACAATTGCCGTTTATGAAAATCCTATCACGCACTCTAAGACCAAACACATAGACATCAAGTATCACTTCCTCAAAGACCACGTGGAGAAATGCAATATTCATTTGGAGCACGTGGGAACCGACTATCAAATCGCCGACATTCTTACAAAAGCACTAGATGCTAAAAGGTTAATCTTTTTGAGAGGTGAAATGGGTATGCGTGAACTTAACTAGTCCATATAGTTTAGTCACTACTAATGATTTCTTGTCGTGTTAAGTTGTGAAAATCTTAGGTTTAAAAGTTAAATCAATTTCAAAGTTTCAAGGAAACTTTAGCGCGCACAAGTGTTTCTGCGCACCAACCATCCCGCGCGCCTTTCACATACTGCGCGCCTCAATGGTCATGCGCCTCCTTTATGCGCGTAACTCACAAATGCGGCTCAATAAATGCTCCTCATTTATTATCCTTATGGTTGAACGTATTAAATTTTTCACATGTACCAGGTATGTTTGTTATTATTTATTGCATATAGAATCTTTGTCTTTTTCAAAGACATTCTATAATTGTTCAAGGGTACTTGTGCAATTAATTTTTCCCTCGTTTTCCATTTTTCAAAATATTTATTTTCTTGGGATATATTTCTTGCGCCCCAAACTTACACCAAAACAGATGTTTTTGGTGTTTGTGCAAAAATGAGTCAAAATTGTTCATACACTTTTGAGGGAAATGGGAGAATTTCTCTACACACTTGGTGTCACATCACTGTACCTTTGTGTCATTCACATTAATTGCCCGTCCTTTCTATTACACCTTCATTAAATGCCTATCCCTTCAACTTCTCATCTTTCTAAAAACCCTAAACCTATATAAGTTGACTTCCCCCCTCCATTTCCTCTTTTATGCTTAAATATCACTTTCTCCCTCTCTGATCTCTCTCTCTCTGGAGCCCTTCTCTTTATCTCAAAATATATTTCTCTCCCTTTCCAGTCTCTCTATCTTCTCACCGTCCCTCTCTCTCTTACTCTCTATATTTTCTTCATTTCTCTTCCATTTCTTCTCATATATATACATTAATGGGTCCTAAAAGAGCTACTAAATCTAAAGCATCACAAGACGAAATGGTATGACTTCTAACTGTTAGTACCCAACCTGAAAATGAGTTATTAGGCATTCTAGAACTCACATGGACCTATAGGCACCCCGCCTTGGACCTCTCACCCCGATTGCATACATAGTATTTTTACTTTACTTGTTTTTGTTAATTTCTGTTACTTCAGTTAAGTTCCTAATTGATTCCATCAGTTTTGGACTAAACTGCATAACAGAGTTAACTTTCTAGTCCATTCTGTCAAAATCGCCATTTCAAAGTCGCGCGCCTCCGCCCTTTGGGGCCAGAAGCGCGCGCCTCCCGCCGACTATACGGGATGCGCGCGCGTCTGGGTGTGTCAGTTACTGATTTTTGTCCAAGAATCTCTCCCTTGCTCATTTTATATGATTTTGCCCGGGAAACTGATCTTTGTGACTCCGTTTTGGCACCAAAAACATCCCCTTTCAACTATAAAAACCCCTCCAATCCACCATTAGAGGGGGCCTCTTTTTCATCTCTTTTTCATCTCTTTTCATCTCTCTTTTACCTCTCTTGGACCTTCTGTAGGTAGTGGTGCCCTAGGCACGTTTAATAAACGTTGTAATTGCTATCATTTTTTTCATATCAATAAAGAAATGTTTTGATTATTATTGTTGTTCATGTTTACTTATAATAATCTCCGTCCCTAGTACTTGTTAAGCACTAGTATAAAGGCTAAATGATCATGGGATGATCATGTTAGATTTATGGGTACTTGTTTGGAACAAGGTACTGGACATGACCCGCTGTATGAGATTTATGTCATGGTCTATGTCGAACATATATCTCATATTAGTTATGTCATTCGAATCCTTAGAAATGAAGTTATTATAGTCTTCCACTTGATGAACATTATGTTTGACATATTCAAACGCTACCTTTAACCGGGTAGTTATAAAGGGTATGATTGGCATAATCGGATTCAAGTAGGGAAGAGTAATAAGCTAAATGGATTTGTCCCTCTTCGGAGAGATGTCAAGCTTGGGCCTCTTGTAGGAATTATGTTGATGAAATGTTCGGCCGGACTCAAGTTAATTGATTGGATCAATGTCATTTGGATTATCAACATGTTTGGAATCGAGAAAGTATTGAACAAAGACAAGTTGACTTGTTGACCATGACTTGTGTTCAATGACATCGTGGACAAAGGGATTGTGACATGTTCTAAAAGGAATGCGAACTTGTATCTAGTTATATTATTTGGGTAGGTATGACGGTTTGCTAGAACCTAATCATATCTTATGGTTTCATGTTTGAACTCATTGCCAACTTAGTATAATCCTAGAGGGTCACACACAATAGAACGAATCTTTAAAATGACTAAAGTGGAATTTTTCAGCTATTCTGGGCAGGCGGGCGACCGCCCAAAAGGGACCGGGCGACCGCCCAAAGTTGGGCGACCGCACAGCCTTCTTTGGGCGGCCGCACGGTGGTGTCGGGTGGCAGATTCCTAATTTGATTAGGAAACGAATTTTGGACGGATTTTGACACAAGTTTCCTATTTGGAATAGGTCCTACTTGTGTATAAAAGACCAAATTCGGCCAGCACTCTTCCCCAATGATTTTGTGAGTCTCCAAAGAGTTTGAGAGAGTTTATTTTGTTCCAAGATATCTTTTGATTGAAGAACAAAATAATACACAATTAAAGTTCCATATAGTCATTATCAATTGTGAAAGTGTGTTTCATAATTGTTGGTCTAGCAACCAAGATCAAGAAGCTCCTTGATATTCGTTCGTGGTGTGGATACCGCTAGAGGGTGAAGCTCATCATCTTTAAAGTTCGTGTTCTTACTTTCTTCGTGATCAAAGCTTCAAATCTCCACCAAGATCAAAGCTAGAATTCAAAGTCATCAAGGGTTAGTTTTTCCTCTATTCATGTTGTTGTATTTGACTTAATCATATGAATGGATCTACGGGCTTTGGGTTTCATAAATTTTAAATGCTAAATTCTGCTGCGCATGTTACATCGAAACCCAACAGTGGTATCAGAGCCCCGTTCATGTTGATTATTTCAATACCTAGATCATGTTTATGTGTATATAAATTGTTTATGTGCCTTGCATGATATGAATATTGGAATAAATGATGTCTATGTGTTATGTGATTTTATGTGGTTTATTGTTTTACAACTTTAATCGCACGATTCAATCGCAATAAATAAATTATGGTGGATTCAGAATTGTTGATTATTAATTTTTGATTGGATCAAAGTTTTAATAATCGGGAAAAAACAATTTTGAGACAAAATTTTCGAACTTTAAAAATTCTGCACATTCTGATTGAATGTGCACATTCTGCACATTCAAAAAATTCAACAAAACCAGTAACAGAACCAGTCCAGACTTGCTGATCTGGAATGGGTTTTTGGGTAGTTGGTTTGTGTGTGGATTTTGGGGTTTGATTTTTCTATTTGTTTTAGTCTTGTGACTCTAAGATTGGTTCAAGGTTTGGATGGCTAATCTGCGTTCATCGAGATTGTGTTTCCGAAACTTGATCGCAATCAAAGTTTTAAAGATAAAACGAAGTTAGAATTATGACGAGTTCATAATTGCTAAAATTGAGAAACAAAGATCTTGATTCAAAGATTGGAGATCCATGTAGAATTGTGGATGCAATTGGCCTACGTTCATCGAGACCATCTATTGCTTAGTTTCGGCCACATGGACTACTTTCTTGGTTTCTTGAATTAGTGCGGGATTGTAGTTGCCTAATGGCTTAGTTCGACCGCACTTCTTGTTGTCTTGATTTAGAGATAATAACCAAAGTTGAAATAGTCTCACCCTCATAATTATAGAGAAACTAATGACACATAAATATCATGCTTAATTTAATGGAGATTAATTTAGGGGCTAAACTTGATGTGTAACATGTTTATATTATGTGCTCATAAATGTGTTATATGCTATATGTGATGAACCTTCAAAGAAAGTTTTAAGTCCTTAATTGCCATGCCATGATTAAAACACTTGTTTATACATGGGTGATCTTGATGTGGGTTCGCCTCCGCGAGGTGCATTAATTTTATTCAAATATAAGCAAGATGAGGTTCATTAGTTTAAAGTGGGCTTGCCACCGCAAGGTACACTAAATTGAATGGTTCCTATGCGTTTAAAATGGTTGGACTTAATTAGGCGTCAAAACGGTTTTGGGCCTAGGCAAAAGATGAGATTAAACATGCTTTGGAAATTGGATTTCTCAAATAATCTCATAAAAGGATCTAAGAATCATATGGGATATGATTGACATGATTGTCTACCTAATTAATTTATTTTTGAGCGGTCCGCCTCCGTGGACTCAAAAGTTAAATTAAAGTTGGATCTGAGCCCAATTAAATTATATTATACATTGGATGTATATGAAGGTTATATAATTTAGTGGGAGTATTTTGTTTGAAAAATACATTAATTATTTCTTTAATGAAAAACCGTTACTTATTAAATTTTGGAAATTTTGCATATTTGTAGATAATGACTACTAACACTCAATCAATTTCGTTGCGATCGATCCTTGAGAAGGATAAGCTCTAAGAGAATGGTACGAACTTTATGGATTGGATCCGTAGCCTAAGAATTGTTCTTAGGCAAGAAGATAAGTTGTACATTCTCGATGGGCCTCTTCCTGCTGAACCAGAACCTACTGCCCCTAGGGCAGAAAGAGACAATTACAAGAAACATTGTAATGATTCTAGTGATGTAAGCTGTCTCATGCTTGCTACTATGTGCTCAAAACTCCAATAAAGTTTGGAACATTTGGAAGCCTATGAGATAGGCGTGGAGTTAAGAGCCATGTTTCAAGAGCAAGCCAGGCAAGAGAGGTACAAAATCATTGTTGCATTCACTACTTGCAAAATGAATGAAGGGCAACAAGTGAGTCCTCACATGCTGAAAATGAAAGGTTATGTAGAGCACCTTGAGAAACTTGGCTATCCAATCCCATTGGAGCTAGCCACGGATCTCGTTCTTAATTCATTGCCTAAAAGTTATAATCAGTTTGTGATGAATTATAACATGCATGGAATTGATAAGAATCTCTCCGAGTTGCATGGGATGCTTAAAACTGCGGAGATGAAGATTGCGGAGAAAGGTTCTCCCGTGCTCTTAGTTCATGATGGGAAGAAGGCTGGTGCCAAAGGAAAGGGTAAGAAAGTTGTCAAACCCAAAAGAAGCAAGGCAAGTGTTGCCAAGGCTTCTGAGGCAAAACCCGATTCACAAAAGGATGCAATATGTTTCCATTGTCAAGAAATTGGTCATTGGAAACGTAATTACAAGGCTTTCTTGGAAGAGCAAAAGAAGAAGAAGGGCAACAAGGCTGCGTCGACACAGGTATCTATATGATAGATATTCTCCTTTCTACCACTGATTCTTGGGTATTGGATACCGGATGTGGTTCTCACATTTGTTTAAATGTGCAGGGTCTAAAGAATAGGAGACTGCTTAAAGATGGTGAAGTAGACCTACACGTGGGGAATGGAGCAAGAGTTGCTGCATTAGCCGTAGAGACTTATGAAGTAAATTTACCTTCCGGATTAATTCTTGTTCTGAACAATTGTTATTATGTTCCGGATTTAAGTAGAAATATCATTTAAATTTCTTGTTTGGATAATGAAGGTTTTAAGTTTCTTATTGAGAATAAGAAATTTTCTATTTATTTAAATGATGTGCTTTATGGTATTGCTAATTCATTTAATGGCCTTTATATCTTGGATGTCAAGAATGAAAATAATGACAATGTCTATCATGTAAATAAGAAATCTAAACCTAATGATGTAAATCATACTTATTTGTGGCATTGCCATCTTGGTCATATTAATGAGAAGCGTATCTCAAAACTCCATGGGGACGATTCTCAATTCTCTACGACTTCTAGACGAAAGAGAAGGTTCGAAAACATATTTATTCTGCGTTTTGAATCCTTCTTGAAAGGAATTTTTGGGTTCATGTGACCTTGAGTCATATGATACTTGCGAGTCGTGTCTTCTTGGAAAAATGACTAAGACACCTTTTACCAAGTTAGGTGAAAGGGCAAGCGACTTATTGGGGTTGATACATTCCGATGTATGCGGACCATTAAGTAGCAATGCTAGGGGAGGATTTCAATACTTCATAACCTTCACTGGTGATTATAGTAGATTTGGGTATGTTTACCTAACGAAACATAAAAGAGAAGCATTTGAGATATTTAGAATATTTCAAAATGAAGTAGAAAAACAACTTGGCAAAAGTATTAAGGCACTTCGATCAGATTGAGGTGGAGAATACTTGAGTCAAGAATTTGATGATCATCTAAAGAATTGTGGAATAGTTTCACAATTGACTCCACCCGGAACACCACAATGGAATGGTGTGTCCGAGAGGAAAAATCGGACTTTGTTAGACATGGTTCGATCAATGATGAGTCAAGTTGATCTTCCAATATCCTTTTGGGGTTACGCTCAAGAAACCGCTGCTTTCACACTAAATCGTGTTCCAACTAAATCGGTTCAAAAGACTCCATATGAGATGTGGAGCGGAAAGAAAACTTGTTTATCTTTCATGAAAATTTGGGGTTGCGAAGCTTTTGTCAAAAGACTTGTCTCTGACAAACTTGCACACAAATCTGACAAATGTATTTTCGTGGGATATCCAAAGGAAACTAGAGGATATTACTTTTACAACCGAGAGGACAACAAAGTGTTTGTTGCCCGAACTGGTGTCTTTCTAGAGAAAGAGTTTCTCTCCAAAGAAATCAGTGGGAGTAAAATAAATCTTGAAGAAATTCGAGACCTAGAAAATAACATTGAACCAATAGTGGAACAAGAACAAGAACCACAAGGAGTTGTGGAACCTGTTCAAAATACACAAGTAACTCGCAGATCTAGTAGGTTACGATCCGAGCCCGAGAGATATGGATTTCTCGTAACGGATAGTAATGAGGTAGAAATCATTGAGAATGATGAACCGTCAACCTACCAAGAGGCGATGTCTTCTCCTGATTCGGACAAGTGGCTTAGAGCCATGGAATCCGAATTGCAATCCATGCAAGACAATCAAGTTTGGAATTTGATTGATGCACCCGAAGGTGTAAAAACCATAGGATGCAAATGGGTCTTCAAGAAGAAGACTAACATGGATGGGAAGGTGCATACTTACAAACCTAGACTTGTAGCGAAAGGTTATAGGCAAGTTCATGGTATTGACTATGATGAAACCTTTTCACCCTTAGCAATGATCAAGTCTATAAGAATTCTGCATGCCATTGCCGCATATCATGACTATGAAATATGGCAAATGGATGTCAAAACCGCTTTCCTAAATGGAAAACTCCAAGAGGATGTGTATATGACACAACCAGAAGGTTTTGAACAGAATTCTAAAGTATGCAAATTGCAAAGATCCATCTATGGATTGAAGCAAGCTTCAAGGAGTTGGAATCTCCGTTTTGATGAATCGGTCAAAGAGTTTGGTTTCATCAAGAACGAAGATGAGCCTTGTGTATACAAGAAGATTAGTGGGAGCATAGTACTTTTCCTTGTTTTATACGTGGATGACATATTGCTCATTGGAAACGAAATTCCTACACTTCAGTCTGTGAAGACTTGGTTAGGAAAGTGTTTTGCAATGAAAGATATGGGTGAAGCCGCATATATACTTGGCATTAAGATCTATAGAGATAGATCAAGGAGGCTACTTGGTTTAAGCCAAAGTACATACATTGACAAGGTCATTAGAAGATTCCGTATGGAAAATTCTAAGAGAGGCACCTTGCCGGTATTACATGGAGTTTCTCTAAGCAAGACTCAATGTCCTAAGACAAACGATGAGCGTGAGAAAATGAATGATGTTCCATATGATTCGGCAATTGGGTCTATCATGTATGCCATGATTTGTACTAGGCCGGATGTATCTTATGCTTTGAGCATGACAAGTAGATACCAATCCGACCCTGGCGAAAATCACTGGGTAGCTGTAAAAGTGATTCTTAAGTACTTAAGAAGAACTAAAGACTCGTTTTTGGTCTATGGAGGAATGGAAGATGATCTCGTTGTAAATGCTTACACGGATGCAAGCTGCCAAACCGACAAAGATGATAGCCGATCGCAATCGGGTTTTTTGTTTATGTTAAATGGTGGAGCTGTAAGCTGGAAGAGTTCCAAGCAAAGTACAACCGCTGATTTTACAACAGAAGCTGAGTATATTACTGCATCAGATGCCGCAAAGGAAGCTGTTTGGATTAAGAAGTTCATCACTGAACTTGAAGTGGTTCCTAGTATTTCTAATCCAATAGACCTTTATTACGATAATAATGCTGCTATTCCTCAAGCAAAGGAACCAAGAGCACATCAGAAATCCAAACACATACTTAGGCGTTTTCATATCATTCAAGAGATCGTTGATAGGGGAGACGTAAATATATGCAGAGTACCTACTGATGACAATGTTGCGGACCCGCTAACAAAGGGACTTCCACAAGCTAAACATGATGGTCATGTTAGGTCCATGGGTATTAGATACATGGGAGATTGGGCCTAGGGCAAGTGGGAGATTGTTGGTAGTGTTGCCCTAGGCACGTTTAATAAACGTTGTAATTGCTATCATTTTTTTCATATCAATAAAGAAATGTTTTGATTATTATTGTTGTTCATGTTTACTTATAATAATCTCCGTCCCTAGTACTTGTTAAGCACTAGTATAAAGGCTAAATGATCATGGGATGATCATGTTAGATTTATGGGTACTTGTTTGGAACAAGGTACTGGACATGACCCGCTGTATGAGATTTATGTCATGGTCTATGTCGAACATATATCTCATATTAGTTATGTCATTCGAATCCTTAGAAATGAAGTTATTATAGTCTTCCACTTGATGAACATTATGTTTGACATATTCAAACGCTACCTTTAACCGGATAGTTATAAAGGGTATGATTGGCATAATCGGATTCAAGTAGGGAAGAGTAATAAGCTAAATGGATTTGTCCCTCTTCGGAGAGATGTCAAGCTTGGGCCTATCGTAGGAATGATGTTGATGAAATGTTCGGCCGGACTCAAGTGAATTGATTGGATCAATGTCATTTGGATTATCAACATATTCGGAATCGAGAAAGTATTGAACAAAGACAAGTTGACTTGTATCTAGTCAATTATTTGGGTAGGTATGACGGTTTGCTAGAACCTAATCATATCTTATGGTTTCATGTTTGAACCCATTGCCAACATAGTATAATCCTAGAGGGTCACACACAATAGAATGAATCTTTAAAAGGACTAAAGTAGAATTTTTCAGCTATTCTGGGCAGGCGGGCGACCGCCCAAAAAGGACCGGGCGACCGTCCAAAGTTGGGTGACCGCACAGCCTTCTTTGGGCGGCCGCACGGTGGTGTCAGGTGGCAGATTCCTAATTTGATTAGGAAACGAATTTTGGACAGATTTTGACACAAGTTTCCTATTTGGAATAGGTCCTACTTGTGTATAAAAGACCAAATTCGGCCAGCACTCTTCCCCAATGATTTTGTGAGTCTCCAAAGAGTTTGAGAGAGTTTATTTTGTTCATAAGATATCTTTTGATTGAAGAAAATAATACACAATTAAAGTTCCATATAGTCATTATCAATTGTGAAAGTGTGTTTCATAATTGTTGCTCTAGCAACCAAGATCACGAAGCTCCTTGATATTCGTTCGTGGTGTGGATACTGCTAGAGGGTGAAGCTCATCATCTTCAAAGTTCGTGTTCTTACTTTCTTCGTGATCAAAGCTTCAAATCTCCACCAAGATCAAAGCTAGAATTCAAAGTCATCAAGGGTTAGTTTTTCCTCTATTCATGTTGTTGTATTTGACTTAATCATATGAATGGATCTATGGGCTTTGGGTTTCATAAATTTTAAATGCTAAATTCCGCTGCGCATGTTACATCGAAACCCAACACATTCCAACATTAATTTAATTCCATTTCATCTCTTAATGTAATTGTTTAGCAAATATTCAACATGTAACCATTAGACACTCAATCAATAAAATCATTTAGCTTTCATTTTCCACTTATCTTTACTTTGTAGTTGTTAGCATATTTTATCAATTGAAGGACATGTAAATATTAGAACACCAAAAGTAGTAAGACCCGCGTAAGCGGGGCGGAGTGGGTGTTTAAGTACTTCCCACTCCATCACCTAACCCCCGAACCCCTCATCTCAAGAATCTTTGGTTTCGTAATCAATAAAAAAGGCTATTTTCTTAGGTTTTCTCGCGTTCCTCTAAAAACGCAGGTGATGACTCTTAAAATCAAGTAGACATCCTAGGTAATTCACCGATATAGCCAAGCCGTGGTTCCCCGGGGTATCTACAGTGGCGACTCCGCTGGGGACATAGAGGGTTAAACTTGCATTTTCTGCTTTTGGTGTTCTTATATCTGTTTTATGGGCATTCTGGTAAAAAGGGTAGGAAGCGCGCGCCTCCGGCCTTCTTGGCCTAAAGCGCGCGCGTCCGACCCTTATTACCAGAATCGCCCACCTTCCATCTTGTCCTTCAAATTTCATGTTTCTATGCTAACAAGTTTCTGCAGGGGAAAGTTACATAATTTGGGACCAGGGCAATCCCCTGAGTCCGCGGTTTCTTCTGACATTCTGACAGGTACCCCAGATGCACGCGCCTCCCACATTCATGGCGCAATGCGCGCGCTTCCCACGTAACTGCCCTGAGTCGCGCGCTTCTTGGCCATTTTCCATAACAGAACAGTAAACAGAACAGTGAACAGAATGGGCAGTTTTGACAGTGTGTGGGCATCGGGCCTGCATACACCCCCCTTTTACTTTTGTTTATTCATTTTTATCGGTCACACAGGTGATTCGAAAGTTGTAAACTACGTGCTTATTTGTTTTTTTTTTATTTCCTTTGAAAAAAAAAATATGTAGTCACTTGTTAGACCTCACACTACGCGCACAATTCTTATCAACTGCTCACTATCGAGTCGCACAAGTCCAACCCCAAACCCGTCGAGGCCCGTCCTAGGAAGTTTCAAGATCCACTCGACCTTGACTCTTCCGAAGCAGTAAACCTCAGCCCGTGGCGTAGTTCACGACTACATGCCGGGGGTGACCTTTAAGCCTCTCTTTAGCCGAGCACCAACCACACAACTCTAGTTAGGGTCTAACACTCCGTGACTCAAGTCGGTTTCCATGTACCGAGATTTCCCTAAACTAATGTCTTCAAATCATACATGCCACTCGTTGTTTTGGACGAAATAAAACTCCATCCCCAAGTGGTTGTTATGGACGAAAATAAAAAATCTGTCCCCACATGTATGCTTTACTACATTAATTTAGTTTAATCCCGACACATGTAGGATTCACAAGCGTGGTGGAATCCGATGAGTATATGGGACCGCGAGAAGCTCTATATACTAGTGTGACGATTCCACTATTTTTCTAGAAACCCCAAAAAGGACCACGTCCTTCCGACTTTGTAAATAGAAAAAAAAGAGTCATTTTCCTTATGTGGTTTGAGTCTTTTCTCTTGTTCGTGGGTTAAATCGTTGGATTCAAAAGGTATTTGTGGGACCATCCTAAGATCAACCGTGTTCTCTCCATAGGTCCAATGGCTTCAAACGGCAACGACAACGGCATTCCCGTGTCCAACGAAGGGTTATTCCGCATGGTGGAAGCATTGAAAGGGCAAGTTGATACACTAGCCGAGAATGTCCGCGCAAGGATGATTTACGGCGAGCCCGTTACGAGCATGTGAAAACGTCCCACAAGAAAGAAGTTGCTCAACTCAAGAACCAATTTAAAGGGCTCACGAGTGAAAGAAAGGTCCAAAGCATTGATACCGGTTTGGTCAACACTCTCATGTCCTACATTGAACAAAGGCTTAGTGGGCTAAATTTGCACAAGGGCCCAAGAACCGATCTTCATCAAGCTTCTCTCCTCATGAACACAATGGAGGCTCTTCCCGAAAAGTTCAAGATGCCTGATATTGGCAAGTTCAATGGCAACTCTTGCCCCGACGCTCATGTTGACTCCTACATTTGGGCCATGCTACAAAAGAAAGTGTCTCCTCAAATAATGGCACAATGCTTCCCGCTTACTCTCGAGGGGGTCGCAAAAGATTGGAATATGGGTCTTCCAGTTTCCACCCGCCTCAATTGGGATGCCGCAATGCTTGCCTTCAAGTCACAATATCAAGGCAACTCTATGTTCCGCCCCACCAAGAAGGAATGGAGAGCACCGTGCAAATGGGTGATGAATCATTTGGGGATTTCTATCGCCGTTGGAATGACAAGCTAGGCGAGATGGTTGATAGGCCTTCCAAGAAGGAACAAATGGACATCTTCTTGAAGTGTTTGAAAATGGACTACCGCACTCATCTTAGTGGGGCTTTTCACTCCGATTTTTCAAGCATGTATGATGCGGGGGTTAGAATTGACAATTTGCTCCGAGAGTGGCCGAGTCCTCCTATGACACAAGCTTCAACGAGAAAGGGTTCCAAGCAATGACATGGAAGAATGTAGTGACATGGAAGACTACAACGACAATGAGGACTACAACGACATGGGGGATAACGACAACAATCTCTGTTTCTCTTTCTCTACCTAGAAATAGGATTAAAAAAAAAAAAGAGTCAAAAGTCCTCTAATGTGTGCATTAATGTTTTCTCTCATTCAATGTTAAATTTTGAGTCAATCATTAAATAAAAGTCGTTCTTTTCCTCATACACTCTTCCAAGTTGTTCAATTAATTCTTGCAAAATGATGAAAAAATGTCTTAACAAGTTTTGGAATGAAGGCCATCGCTTGAACGCCTAGGGGCTAAACATCGACGACGGCATCAACAATGACGAAATTAAGACAAAGAAAGGTGGAGCAACAATCATGAAGCAAAGTTTTCAAAAGGGGATAATAAAAAAAAAAAAAAAAAGAGCTCGCTAGGTTGAAATCCTCAAATCAACCTAGGCAAAAGTTAAAGCACAAAAAAAAAACCCCTCAATCAAAGAATTACAAGATCAACATCATTCCACCGCGATGAAGGATGAAGCAACAACCATCTCGATGAATGGAGCATCCACAAGAACTACGGTGACCTGAGCCTCTACACTAGAGGAACACAGGCAACCTTTGGGTCCGGTCTCATGCAAGAAAGAAGATATGTTTAGCCCTAGCGCGTTATGGTGATCGGCCTTCATCTCGAACTTGTCAAGACATCTTTGTACGATTCATTTGCCAATGAATTAATCACCTCAATATTGAACAACTTTCCTAGATTTGGAATCACTTTCCGTTCCTTATCGAGTCAGGGCTTCTATTCTTTCTGCATACTCCCAATTTCTTGCAATCAAATTGGGGCTTTCCTTCTCTTCTCTCTTAATGACTTACTTGCCTTCGTGAGTCATTCAACAAATATATACATAAAGTCAATACTAGGGACACTTCCCTAGTCGAGTCAATGTCACTCATCTTTAGTGACAAGAGGTCTTCACCGCAAAATCACATGTCTTATCTCCTCATCCAGAGTCAATGCACACTTCCTCATTAATCGAGTAAAAAAAAAAGGCTCGACAAGAAACAGGATGCGTCAAAAAAAAAAAGAGAGAGTGAGAGAGAGAAGGGAAAGAGAAATGGAGATCTCCAGCCTCTAAGAAAGATAACTGCACAAGCTCTACATTGGATCTCCTCAACAAATAAATTCCCCACCGAGTCAACTTTGGGATTGCAAAAGGCTCAAAAAGATATGGCACCATCAAAGGTTGTCTTGGGTTATTGGCATCATTCTCCAGCAGTGTGCATTTTTGGGTTCATGAAATGAAGGCCCGTGGTAACCAAGACCCATCCGAGAACGAGCCCATCATAAAAGGGAACAAGGTTGCACAAATAATCCCTAGCTAGTCCATGGATTGGGCAGCAAATAGCAACAACATGTGTCTCAGTTTTCAAAGCTTCTGCAAGTATGTGCTTCTAAAGTACGCCGAAAAGGCTCCCGAGAAATGAAGTAGCTCTTGCCATGTCCTCTCATGTTTGTTCCCTCGCACGAGGATGCGTCACTCTTGCTTTGCTCAACAAATGGTGACGCCCTAGGGGCTATGTGACTCAAGAACAAGGCTTCTTTTGATTCATTTGACAATCAATAAGCCCTAGGGGCTATGCTCGAGAAAGAGTGTGAGACTATCCTCAAAGTCTCTCAAAAGGGATGTCAAAAAGCCCTTTGTCATGTGTTCCCGTACTCGTTCCCCCAATCAAGGATGGACCTTTCTCGCAATCAATGATGGCACTCTAGGGGCTACGGTCAAGTCTTAAAGGCTCCCTCAGCAAGAAGCAATTCACTTCAATGTCCCCAGCAACATTTGAAGCTTTATACCGAAAGGTCTCAAGGGGCTTCGCAATCTACAATCCTTTGGCTACGGCATTACAATGATACAAGCAAAGGGAAATATTGGGGCTTCGCAATTAACAAGCTTTTGGGCAGTGGTACCCGAGCAATGCAATTTGGGAGTAGTCTTATGGCTCCATGAAAGGGATCAAACTTCAATGGTCCCTCAACACTTCCAGTCAAAAGGCCTCTTGGTTTTAAATGAAGGCTCGATGATATGAATGAATTTGATGATTCTTGTTAGAAACTCACAGCGAGATTCTGAAGGAAGTCTTAGAGAAAAGGAAAAAAGATTCAATATGCTAGACTCACCCGACTGAGTTATAGCGGGCAATGCCAATATGTTAACTCTATAAGCAGAGTTACGGCCAATCCCAATGTTTCTGCAATACAGCACCCCTTCTCCAAGATCAAAGCACAGGCTGCATCCGAAGATCCGCTGTCGGTTCAACTCAAGAAGACTCGAGCAAACATACCGTTCGAGACTTTATCACACCAAGACCTTATCATCTGCAACAACATCACCATCTCCCACGAGACGTCTCCCGAAGACCGTACTACATTTTCAACATGGACCTTCCTCCATTTGGGTATCAACCACAAAAAGGGCCATCCATCTCCAAGCAAGAGAAAGAAGGAGATCGCCTTCAAGAGTCCTACCTGATGTGGCATCCGCTCTCAATACAAAGCTAAGACGATTTGGGGCTTCACATCGAAAGGTCTTCACATCCCGCCATCTCGAAGCCCACATGACATTTGGGGCTTAGCAATCTCCCGAAGCTTGGTATTAATAATCTTCTCTTGGGGCTTGCTCTCGTCAACATCAAAAGTCGATTCATCTTGGGGCTATGCAAGTTTCTCATAGTTTGGCATCAAAGGCATTCTAGGGGCTTTGCAATCAGCAACCCTTCTCTCGCATCGAATGTCTTTTGGAGCCCCATAACTGACACATCTCTTGGGGCTAGAAATCACTTTTCGTTGGACACAACGGCAACGACGACAGAATTCAAGTGAGGCAATCTGGACTTCGATTCAACATGACTTGATCTTGGGTTGGCTTTACAAACACACAATCGTTAAAATGGTTTCACCCACGAACTAAAAAAAAAAAAAAAGATTTTTCTTTTTCTTTTCTCCTTCTATGTGCGAAAGTATGTGCTTTACTTTGCTTTGCTCCTAGCTTCTCCTCCAGCATTCTCCATCATCTTTGAACTACGCTGGTCTGATTCTCTTAAAGGGATACGTAGGCAGCCTTTTGGCACGACCAAACCATCATCCAGAATACCATCTCACCGAAACTCCATCAAAAACGTCATCAAAGGCAAGAACAATTCATCATCACCAACATCATCATTCTCCATCCAAAGCATGGACATTCTTCATCAAAAGCATCAACATCCTTTAGCAATCCATCTTCAATCAAGCGGCAATGGTAAGTGAAGGTACGAATACATCCGAGGCTTTCCTCAAATCACACCGCACACAAAATCACTTTCTCCATTCTTACAAAAACTCTCTCTCATGCAAAATTGCTTTCAAATCACATTACACCACGAGCAAAATTTCTCTCTTCTTTTCACACTTCATGCATCTTCTTGCACAAACACATATACCTGCCAAGCACACACATAACAGGTACCACCACGAAGTCAACAACATCCACTACTCAAGGCACTCCATCCCCAGCAGAAAATGGTCCACAGTCAACCATGCCCGCATCCCCACGATAAAAGTCAACAACAACTGCAGCTCTAGACAGCAATTTGGTCCACGGTGATCCCACGATTAGCAAACGGATCCGCAATCAGC
Source organism: Campanula takesimana (assembly GCA_026119855.1). Taxonomy (NCBI): domain Eukaryota; kingdom Viridiplantae; phylum Streptophyta; class Magnoliopsida; order Asterales; family Campanulaceae; genus Campanula; species Campanula takesimana. The sequence goes on along the minus strand of JAOWBW010000933.1, from coordinate 74,912 downwards.
AAACGAATCCCGCAATCAGCAAACGGATCCCACCTTAGCAAACGGATCCCGCATCAGCAAATGGATCCCGTATCAGCAAACGAATCCGCATCAGCAAACGGATCCCTCTTCATCAAACGGATCCCGCATCAGCAAACGGATCCCTCTTCCAGCAAACGGATCCCGCATCAGCAAACGGATCCCGCTTCAGCAAACGGATCCCGCATCAGTAAACGGATCCCGCATCAGCAAACGGATCCCGCTTCAGCAAAACGGATCCCGCTTCAATAAACGGATCCCGCATCAGCAAACGGATCCCGCATCAGCAAACGGATCTCGCTTCAGCAAACGGATCCCGCATCAGCAAACGGATCCCGCTTCAGCAAACGGATCCCGCATCAGCAAAAGATCCCACTTCAGCAAAACGGATCCCGCCATATCATTTCCATGTCAATAAAGCCGCTCACACAGGGAGCGCACCCTATCCTTCGCAAATTTCAAATTCATGTTTTATCGAGTCTTTATTTTCTCTTGTCGATGTCCTCAGCGGTTGTCTTTCTTTCGTCGACGCGTTTTGCTTCGCAATCCACGTCGCCGAGGGGCTCTGTAGACACCCCGCCTTGGACCTCTCACCCCGATTGCATACATAGTATTTTTATTTTACTTGTTTTTGTTAATTTCTGTTACTTCGGTTAAGTTCCTAACTGATTCCGTCAGTTTTGGACTAAACTGCATAACAGAGTTAACTTTCTAGTCCATTCTGTCAAAATCGCCATTTCAAAAGTCGCGTGCCTCCGCCTTTGGGGCCAGAAGCGCGCGCCTCCCGCCGACTATACGGGTACGCGCGCGTCTGGGTGTGTCAGTTACTGATTTCTGTCCAAGAATCTCTCCCTTACTCATTTTATATGATTTTTCCCAGGAAACTGATCTTTGTGACTCCGTTTTGGCACCAAAAAAATCCCCTTTCAACTATAAAAACCCTCCAATCCACCATTAGAGGGGGCCTCTTTTTTATCTCTTTTTATCTCTTTTCATCTCTCTTTTACCTCTCTTGTACCTTCTTCTTAGACTTGAAACTTTCTTACACACACACAATACACAATTCTATACACAAATTCTCCCTACAAGAGTTCTTCGTAACAAGACTCTACACAAATTGTTTTACAACAATTTCTCCACAACAAAACTCTTTTCAAGTCCAAGTTCAAAGTCCCTTTTCTAAAGGTACCCTTTTCTATTCTCTTATTTTATTATGTCCTACTAGTATTCAATCTGCATAAAAAGGGATACAACCAAAAGGCCACTTCACTATTGAAGTTTGGCCAAGGTTACATCCCAACATTCCACACATTAATTTAATTCCATTTCATCTCTAATGTAATTGTTTAGCAAATATTCAACATGTAACCATTAGACACTCAATCAATAAAATCATTTAGCTTTCATTTTCCCCTTATCTTTACTTTGTAGTTGTTAGCATATTTATCAATTGAAGGACATTGAAATATTAGAACACCAAAAGTAGCAAGACCCACGTAAGCGGGGCGGAGTGAGTGTTTAAGTACTTCCCACTCTGTCACCTAACCCCCGAACCCCTCATCTCAAGAATCTTTGGTTTCGTAATCAATAAAAAAAGCTATTTTCTTAGGTTTTCTCGCGTTCCTCTAAAAACGCGGGTGGCGACTCTTAAAATCAAGTAGAAATCCTAGGTAATTCACCGCTCTAGCCAAGCCGTGGTTCCCCGGGGTATCTACAGGACCTCCCAGGTATTTATAAACACGCAGGACTTATCTGGAATTCTCGAAAAGCCCAGATAAGGAGATATCGACGACCTGATCGGTAAGCTGCAAAGATAGACGTTATCTAGGGTTTTCTCCAAAGTCTAAGCTGATCAGAGCATTGGGAACCGAGCCAAATACTTAGTTTGGCCAGGCAGCCAGTCTAGGTTGGGCCGGGCGGCCACCTCCTCCAGGTCAGAAACCCTATAAATAGGTAACCTCTGTTTATAATTTTGACACACAACTCTCTCCCCGAGTTCCACAGCCAATACTGATGGCAGAACTCTCTCTCAAAGCCTTTCTAGCAATCCCGAAGGTCCAGTGAATCCGTGCTAGAGATTTGACTTCGATCTTGTTAAGATTGGTGAGAATTCTACATGTTTTCTTAGTTTAGATCTGATTTATGCTACTTTAATTATGTTTATACACATATATTCATGTGATTCATAACGTGTTCTTCATGTTCTTACTAGAATTCATATCTTGTTCTATGACTAGGGTAGCGATCTTCATGCTTATGTTTTATTTCATACATGTTTCATGATGTTCTTATTACCGTGCTAGATTTAACCTGTTAGATCTGTAAATGTAATCCCTGTTCATATTCATAGCCAATGATGATCCACGAGATCTAGGAACTACTTCTAAACCCTAAACTTTAGGTAAATACTCCCATGATCAATAACTCTCCCATGATGAATGTGATGACTACACATTGATCTTATCAATGGTATAATCATTATT